>OZ007568.1:60634422-60931922 GCA_963931925.1 Onchidella celtica | reverse complement strand
GGAACGGGTACATCAGAGAGTTATCACAAAACTCACAGTACACGGCCAGAAATTTCATGTTGTCATCGCTTATGATTGTAGTAATGTTTTATGAATCATTGTGTTATATAGTGTGCTCTCAAATCAGTTCAAGCTGGGCATACGAGGGATGGCCAAAAAGGAACGGTTGGAAGTGTGTAGTTAAAAACAGATCTCTATTCAAAAATGTATTATGTTGCAGTAACTACAAAAAAACTGATCTTAACGTGTATTTTTCTTGTCACATAGTATTTTACTGACCAGAAAACTGATCTTAAAGTGTATTCTTTATGTCACATAATGTTTTATTGTTTGGGAAAAACTGATCTTAAAGCGTATTTTTTTATGCCACGTAATGTTTTATTGCCTAGAAAACTGATCTTAAAGTGTATTCATACGTCACATAGTGTTTTACTGACTAGAAAACTCATCTTAAAGTGTATTTTTATGTCACATAATGTTTTTACTGACTAGAAAACTGATCTTAAAGTGTATTCATATGCCACATAATGTTTTACTGACTAGAAAACTGATCTTAAAGTGTATTCATATGCCACATAGTGTTTTACTGACATACTTTTTTTTACTAATTTGAAAACGAATCTGTACACAAACATGTATTGTCACTAAGTGACTTAACCACTAGTTTTGCAAATCCGCCTCCTTCACTAGAGTTCAGTCAGTCAACAGATGGATAGACTGATCGATCAGCCAATGTGTGTGACAGGTAAGTAAGGCAACAACGCACCGTGTAAGTGAACAAGACAGTGATGTGCTCACAGGCAACTTACCTGCACTCTGGCCTCGGTCAGGTTGATCCTCATCGCCAGGTCCTCTCGCATGAAGACGTCAGGGTAATGTGTCTGTGAGAACGCTTTCTCTAATTCCTCCAACTGTGGAAAATAGTCAGTCGTCATCATCACCATCATTATTCATCATCCTCATCATCACCGCCACAACATCATCATCATCATTAGCATTATCATCATCATCATCATCATCAACAACAACAACACCATCATCATCATTAGCATTATCATCATCATCATCAACAACAACATCATCATCGTCATCAACAACAACATCATCATCATCATTAGCGTTATCATCATCATCATCAACAACAACATCATCATCATCATCACCGCTATCACCATCCTCCTTCTCCTCCTCCTCCTCCTCCTCACCATCATCATCATCACCAAAACGATCATCATCACCATCACCATCACCATCCTCCTCCTCCTTCTTCTTATCATCATCATCATCATCATCATAAAAAAACACGACCATGGTCATCATCAACAACAACATCATTATCATTATTATCATTATTAATTTTATCAGTGTTTATCAGGCTCGTTGTACCAATCTTGGGCTAATATAGCTGTTGCTATGATTGTTTACCCATATTGGTTAACTTTATTAACTGCTGCAGCCCATTGTACAGGACAACGAGTATAAACAAACAAGTATGAAAAGTATTACTGGAGAAAAACAATGGGGAGAGGTTATCAAACAAACAGAGGGATAAAGACAGATAAAGAGACAGGAAACTGCTGATGGCCTTGGGGGCGAACTGCCTACGATTACACGAGTGTTGGGGTATCCGACACAACTATTCGAATTCCCTAATATCAGCTTGTGTCGAATAGACGTTCGGATAGTTTTGAAATCATTCCACACTCAGGTCTGCGAATTTTTATTTTTTGTTTTTGGAAATACTTTTTTCGTAAGCAGTCGATGGTGAGACAGTTTAGAAATTTAACCTATTCTTCTGACAAGCCTAGTCACAAAAGAGGTCATCCAGTAGTGTGCATTACTGACGGGGAGAAGCAAGAAGTACAATACTTTTGCTTGCCGCGCACGAAATTGTATTCGTTGTACGAAAATGATCTGATTTTCGAAACAATGTCGAATATTCGATTACGAATAATAATTAACGTATATTCTTTACTTGTCCGAATAATACATTTCATGTCCTTAGTTCTTGTGTGTTCTACTATCTCCATTAAAACAACAACAACAACAACCAAAACTGGAGATCTTTTAGTATATAGAAGCGGTATAACAAATGTACACCTTGACACTTGTTTAAAATGCTTTGTGGCACTTATCAATCTGCTTCACATTTCCGATTTATTCTAACCCCTGATCATAATAACCAAGGCCACAAACGTTTAAAGTGGAATATTTTCTTAATTGCGCGAAAAGTGGAGTCGAAACAAACGAGAACTAAGCTCGCGAATTTGCAATAGGACCCAATAGCTAGTGTACAAAGTGCTTTCTACATGACTTCAGAGGGAAGGAAGAGCGAGTATATAATTCCAAACTAAAAAAGATGTCAAAGGTTTTATGACAACTCAAACATGTTATATTGAAGTGATACAGAACTTGGTCCCGAAGATACGTCTTTGTACGTCTTTGAATATATAATAATTTTCACGGCCTAACGACAGAGTTTACAGCAGTTTGCAAATCTATAAACCATTGCCACAATAGAGGCGTTACTAGGTTACAAGTTCTCCTCTGTAAAGTTACATCGGATAATGGACATTATCGAGGGACATAATTACAGGTGGACACCGGAGTCAAATTTTACGACTACCACAAATTGGAACGACAAGGTATTGGTTACTCGACTAATGGAGGAAGATAATTAAATGAAACAATAAGTTGATTTGCCTCTCCTTGTCGTGGAGGTAATGAATTCACCTAGTTTACGACACCTTTCATTTCATGGGTGATCCGCGGGCGGTAACTCAGTAAGCTTGAGATAACCCATTTACCACTAATCACCCCGGCGTTGGATCTTTAATCATTAATGAGACGGTCCAGCTCACTATAGAGGATCGTGAAACTGGAGAACAGAGCATGTAAAAGAGTATGCTTGAAAAATTACTTCCTCATTGTCACTGATAGCGTAAATTAATGACCATACAGAAATGCATGGTCCAAATAGTTTTGATCTTTCTGTAATACCTGAGGATAATATTTCAGAAAAGAAACAAAACTACAGTAGACAGAGTGTGAAACCCAATTCCGAGCATTTTGACAAATGTAAGATAAAATAACGAGATAATTATGATCAATAAATGGGCTTGAATCCTTTACAATCAGTACAAAGGAGGACCGCCTTTGAAACCGTGTTCCTTCTCATATCATAAATTAAGGTTCACCAGTCTATTTCATGGCTGGCTGGCTGTCGGTGAGTGATGCTCGACTGGGTCTGGGTACAGACAAAAGAGATGCAACCCGCTATGACAATAGGTGTGTCGTAAGCTAGCCGGGTTCACGACAGGGATGAGTTAAACACAATTAAAGGCAGCGACGTTTTCAGTGAGCACAGCAAGAGTAACTTATGATATCTTTGTGTGTGTTGTTTATTTTTATATCGTTCTTGATTGTTATAGCCATGCCTTACGTTGTCGTTGCTTTAAAGGGTAAGGTTTATTGTCCTCGTCTGTTAGTCTGAACAAAACGCAAGCGAAATGGATGCATTTTGATTTTATCTGAAAGCTTTGCCATGAAACTTTTGTTTTGTGATATGCGATTTACTGATTGAGTTATTGTTAATACTTAATGAATTTCAGCTTTTTTGTTATGCTTTTTAAACGTTAAATCAATTGTGACAATCTGAGCCTTTGTTGGCTAACATTTTTGCTAAAATAAAAAAAAAACTGTTATTATTCAAAGCCGTAATGTATCATTTTTTTTTCTTCCTTCTCTAATATTATAGTGGTCTAGAGGCAAGGTGCTCGCCTCTCATGCCGAAGTTACCGGGTTCGAATCCCGGTCGGCGCAGGCATGTTGGAATTCTGGGATTTCTTTTTCATATTTTCCTGTCCCTGATCCTTTGGTGGGTAGGATCGAGCATCTAGTCTTCTCTGATAAGGACGAAAAACTGGGAGGGCCCGTGTGCACGTTGGCAGTTGGGAATCGAGAAGAGCAGGCCGGACAGGCCGCTGCCAGGAAAAAATTTAATAAAATTTATCTCTACCCCCCCCCCCCACACACACATACACAAAACCCCGCCGGCGGGCCCTGCACTGTGGCGACGACGTGTCTGCTCCAGTTGTAACTGGGCTGCGATGACACTAGCGCAAATTTCCCAAATGGGATTAAAGAAGTATACAAAAATAAAATATATAAATTAAATTTATTTCGGGCTTCATCCTATTAAATGCAGGCTCCACAAGCGTTAAGCTAGGTTCTCATGTGTACGGAAACGGAAACGGCAAAAAATCCCTCTTATAGTAAAATGAAAGAGTGTTTCCATGTGTACGGAAACGGCCTGAGGAAATATTCTTTCTATTTCACTACTTGAAGGCTCTTTGATGTTCCCGTTGTCGTTTCCATTTCCGTGTACATGAGAAGGTTATTCTCCAACTCTCATTCAGTTCACCAATACAAAGAGCCTACTAAACATGGTGACAACGGTCAGCTATCAGAAGTGGCTATGATTGGATACCAGCAATTAAAAAGATGTGTTTTTCACGCATTTCTTGAACACTTCAGTGTTTTGTACCTCTCTTATTTTTTGAAGCAGCGAATTCCAGGTCTGAAAGGCATAGATCTAGTTGAAACTGTTCAATTTTGTTCGTTCAGTTGAAGATGGTAGTTGGAGTGATGGTACCTAAAAATTCAGTAATTCGATAATGTGCGTTGTCGTACACATAACTGTGACATAACGAGGCCACGTTGTACGACATTCGTCATTCAACTAGCAGCTACTGCAGTGACTTCAGAAGAGGTGATGTTGTTTCGCAACTAGTTTTCTTTAGAACTGATCTTGCGTGGTTGTTTTTGGACATTTTTTTTTTTTTTTCATCGTATGCATGGATATTCCAATCAAGAAAGAATTGCAGTTGTCTAATCTAGACAAACCAGAGAATTTATCAAGAGAACTACGATCTCTGAGGAAAGGAATTCCACCCCCCCCCCACACTTTTCATATTAATTATGTAAATATCTCTGTTGTTTATTTTCTTGTCTCTAAATTCGAAGCTAATATGGCTCAGAGCATACTTTCTCTTTCTCCAAGTGGGTATTAATTAATAAATTTCACAAGAGCTGGAAGCTTTGAGTACCTGAATTAAAGATCTCGACTACAACAAAAAGTGAATTGAGTTTAAAATGGAATGAAAATACTTGAGAGGCTTAAACCCCTCACTTGTCACAGCTCAAGAATCACACACGTGCTCAGCGCGGAATCAGGATTTTAAGGGCGCATTGTTTGAGGGCTCACCGGTTTAACTTCTGTCAGAAAACGCCCTCGGTGTCGACTCTATTTACGCTGTCCATGATTTGTTATCCGGGATGTAATTGTTGGCGTCCACAACCAAACGCTAAAAACAATTTAAAGATTATCCCATCAATAATTGATGCTGTTCATTAATTTGCCGGCTGGGAAAGCCGACACCCCCCGGGGGGACACGAGGCAAGTGGGGCATGCTCACTGCGATTTGGGGGAGAGGGGTGGAGGGTTGTGAATGTTGGTTGCACTGAGGTCTCTATGACAATGACTGTCCTTATTCTTGTATTCAAGTTAATTCCTTGTCTCAGCGGACAAGCCGTGGGGAACTTAAAGAATCGAATGCGTCACGTCTAGACACGGACAATACGGCAGAAAGAACGAGTAAAACCAAAACTTGGTAGAGAAAATCTAAAAAGACAACAACTTTATAAACTGCCAGAAGATGCCAAACCGAACAATCTTCAAAGACAATCAGATGATTCTGTGATACCTCTTTATTAAAAATAGCTCCAAGTCATAATTATATAAATATATTTTAAAAAGTCCTCAAAAAAGACTCTTGGAAAACAAAACAAAACAAAACAGGCAAACGGGAAAAACATAAAATAGAAAGCAAATGTTTATGCGGTTCAGTAAATGCGAACATTTAATATTAATTCACATTTTATAACTGATAGACGCATGGGGTCATACCAGGTTTTACACAAATAGTACTCAAAACAAAGCAGTGTATGGGATTGCGTAAAGCAGCTTGCCAGTGGGGGCTGTCATGGAATATTTAGTGTTTAACCTAAAGTGGCAGGCAAATCCTGGTTAATTCAATTTCTATTGGTTCATTGGGCGACAATAGAAAGTGCAGGACCCATTACTGCGGATTTTTAGCGACATTTTATGGTCCTTTATTTACCTTTTTCATTCACTTTTTATCACGGATTCTCCATTTCCACTACATCAATTATTGAAGAGAACTATAGGGCTTAGTACTAAATATGCAGCTCATGGGAATCGGCCTTTGCCCGTGGTGTCAATGAGGAGCTTGCCAATGGAGATTTGGTGGGGGGGGGGGGGGGGAGGAGGAGAAGAGAGTGCAAAGAGACAGGGTGCAGTCAGTGGAGAGGGGAGGCGGTCAGACAAAGGAAACAGCATCCGGCAGAATAGAAGGGAATGTGTGGATTTTTCTCATTTTTGCCCAGGACAAACGATGAATGAACAGAGGAAGAAGTTGAAGAGGGGGATAGATAATGATAAAAAAAACAACAACAACAGAGAATGATAGACAAAAACAAAAAGATTTAAAGAGGAGATGAAATAACAGATCAGTTTGACAGACACGAACACAAATAAAGTGACCGATAAATAAGATTTTCAGGTGAATTTACAAAAAAAAAAAAAAAAATGTTGCGGAGAAAGAAGGAAGTAACTAAAAATATCATCATCGTCATCTTTAAAATAATCTGGCAGTAGAAAAACTGTTTACTAAAAGAAACAATATGATATAATAATATAATATAATATTACATAATATAATAAAAATATAATAGAATATATATAATATATAAATGTACAACGTGATGTAGTGCAATGTGGTATAAGATATAAAATTAATATATAATATAACATAATATGATAGAACATTATAATATGAATATGTCATTAATATTATCATCATCACCATCATCATCGTCATCATCATAACTGATATCTTCAGAAAAAGCTTACAGTCTATAAAAACCCACCATAATTATTATATGCACTTTAAAATTACTTGCTAACATACAGTAGTGCTTAATACACAAAAACAAATCATCTCTAGAATATTTTAATAATTTGACTTGAGAAACAACAAGAACACAAAGATGCAAAAAAGTTATACAGTGAAAGACAAACTGCCTGGCTCATAACTACAGTAGACTGTACTGTGGCGACGACGTGTCTGCTCCAGTTGTAACTGGGTTGCAATGACACTAAGGCAAATTTCCCAAAAAATGGGATTAAAGAAGTATACAAAATACAAAAACACCAAACAAATACTTACTTGTTGTAAGGTGAATGTAGTTCTATTCCGTCTCTGTTTTCTTCTGGCAAAAGCTTCATCGTGCAGGTCTGTGTGTAGACCGTAACCTGGGTCTGTGGATGCAGAAACAGACGTGGTACAGACACACAGATAGGACAAAACAGACAGCAAATCATGAATATGCATATGAAAGCGTATTGTGCAGTATGGGTGTGTCATCGAGGGGCGGGGGGGGGGGCGTCAAGTGAGAGAGAGTAAAAGGATATTTTCGTCTATCTCTGTGTGTGTGTGCGTGAAGGAGAGAGAGAGAAAGACAAAGAGAAAGAGAAAAAGCAATGGGAAAGAGAGAGAGAGAGAGAGAGATGTTGTGTACGTCGGAGTGTGTTTGAAAAACCGAGACAGCGAGAGTGGATACGGGAGATTATGTATGGCAGTATAATATGTGCATGAAAGGGAGAGACCTACATATATATAACAAATTATTATGATGCTGATCGTGAGGAAACAGTCTACAGCCAGAGTATCCCAAAAGTCGAGGTCCATAGACCCTTTTCTTTTTGTATGAATATTGAAGATTTTTCTTTACATTTCAGATCTGAAATTGCTTCGAAACTACCAACAGAAAAACGTATTGAATTCGTCTTTATGTATGCACGACATGATGCTTCGAATAGAGGAGTTGGTGCCGAATTCAGTAGAAAACATCCTGATAAACAATCAATAACGCACGCCACTGTTGGAAAAAGTGACTAAACGTTTTAGAGAAACAGCAAGTACACGTTATCGACGGCCCAGTGGTCGTTCAAAAACTTTCTTGATTCAGTGTATGCACAAGTGTCGCGAAGTTCAAGGCCATCAATTTGAGCATTGTAAGTGGACCTGACGAAATCTGGCTTAAGGTAAAAGACCAAATTCCTGAGAAAACCTCTCCAAAGTGGGGAAACAATTTCTATGGAAGTTGAGATTTGCTTATTATGTGAAAGATTGTCCATTTTTCTGCATTCACTTAAAATATTTTGCTTGAAATCGTGTTCGAAATATTTTATTTTGATTTTTTTTTAAAGAGGTATACAAAATGTCACCTCTTGTCACGTTTTGTCGGGTCCACCCTCTTTTACTATAATAAAACTTCTAATCACATTTTCGCCTTGGATCCAAACTTTGGGGATACCTGGGATACGATTCACACACACACAAACTATATTTCGAAGTTGCGCGCGTCACCTTGTTAACACTCACCCAGACTAAACAAGTGAGAACTGTTGACAGTGTGGAAAGAAAGAAGAAAAGAAAGAAAGAAAGAAAGAAATAGGAAGGAAGGGGAAGATGAGTAAATGAAACATGTTAATGTTGAGGATAGCAATAACGATGCTAATAATAGAGGAATAGAGGAAAGAAGATGAATAAAGATGGACATTTTGAAGTGCATGGGGTGGAATATTTGTGAAAAGAAGACTATAGATATTAATAATTTTAAAAAAAAGGTAGACATCGATATTTACACGAAAATAACAATTAAATAGAAAAGAATAGTAACTATATTATCTGAGACAATAACAACAACAAGAATCAGAACAACAAAGAGACTTTAAAAAAAAAAAGACAAACAATGCCCACAATGATAAAATGTCTCACATCAAAATTAATTAAGGACATACCAAAAAATATATATAAATCATAAATTAATGGCACGATCTTATATACACATAATATTAAACACAGCTATGACACATCACAACAGACAGAAGTCACGTCTCCATAATTATTCTCAACAGACATCGAGACACACAGTTATATAATTATACACCATAACTGAACGACACGGTCATATATACACACATAAACACACGTATGGCACATCAGAACAGACAGAAGCCACGTCCCATGTTCTCAGCAGAGATCAAGACATACAGCGACGTAATTATAAACCATAATTGAATGACACGATCATAATTACATACACAAACACACGTATGGCACATCACAACAGACAGAAGTCAAGTCCCATGTCCTCAGCAGAGATCAAGACACACAGTTAATCGCATGACAACTCAATTAGCCAGCAAGAGTCCTCTACCTCCCCCTTACTGCCCCACCCTCAAACTTCCACTCCCCGGGCACAAGGCGAGTTTGGCCCTTTCTATACCTTAGGCCGCTTTCCAGCCACTTTGCTGGGCTTAATCAACTTAGCTCCAATTATGGTCTCTGTCGAGTTTCCTCCCTTTGAAGTGGTCTTAGATGTCGGGTGATCGCCCCTAAGTGGTGAGGGCAAACTAACGCGATACAGAGGATGAGGCAGTCAGTAGTGGATGGGACGGGAGGGGGGGGGGATTCAGAGGTCATTGTTGAGGAGACAGAGAGGGGAAAACAGAGAGGACAGAGGCACAGGAACTGAGATGTTGTTACCTGGGCATTAAAATGTCAAACAGGGAACGAAATTATACAAAAGAAACAGCACACGTAATAATAATAATAACATGATAATAATAATAATAAAAATAGTAATAATAATACAGTGTTATTGCAAGTACGTACGTCTCCCAAGTCTTTTGCGCTAGCAGTAGGTATTTTAAAGCCTTTTTGTGACTCCAGAGCTAGAGGGCTCCTCCGGAAATACTCCAAACAACGACCTTGATTAATTATTCTTTCAGATTTTCTTTTTGATTTCCTCCTGTTTTTTTATTTTTATTGAAAGGTAAGGGGCAAGGTTAGGGATTCGATAAGATTTAGGGCTGAGGATAAGGAAGCTTGGGGTGCGTACGTTCTCATAACAACAGCCATACTAATAATGATAATAATGGTATGATTAGCCCAGCATCAGTTACCAGGCTCCTGACCAAATAAATGGAAATGAAACAAACAAACAAACATCACTGTCATCACAAAAAAGGACAGAGTGCTTATTTCCCCTCCCCCGCCCTGTCTTCTCAGGGCCTTGGCAGATTTTTTTCCTATATTCTTCTGAAAAAACAAACCAAAACATTATAGTATAGAAGCACGTAAATAGAATTGTGTCAACGTCACATGAGACACCAATTCTTAAGCCCATGCATCCTTTTTATAGTTTAATTTCGTATTTTGGGTCATCCAAACTGTGCCCAAAATAATCGTTTATTTATTTAGTTAGTTATTTATTTATTCATCCCACAGTTTGGTTGTCAACAATTTTCTCTTTTAAAATTTTTATAAATTGCGTTATTTGTTGTTCCCTGACTGTTAATTGCTGTAAATGGATGCTCTGAAAAAACACAACTCTTAAAAACTGGAGTGAATGGAAATAAGCACATCCAACTGGTGTCAGAATGGTCCCAAACTTATGGACAGCATTGATTCCTGTGTATTTCTTTAACGAAACGCGTCAGCAGACGTGGAACTGGAAAAGAGGGGGGTGTGTGTGTGGGGGGGGGGGTGGATTTGAGTTCTCTGTGAGAATGTACGAAAAGAATAGAAATGGACGCCAGATAATTGTTACTGTATCCCACGTGCATAGAATATCGTCGATATCATAAGGTATCACAAAATATGATATCATTGTAAACTAGATATGTTTCCTACTGGGACTCGGGTGTTTGGTGGGCAATTCTGGAAAGGTCTCACTCTGTCCCATCATTCAGTTATATCCTGTCTACGTTCTTGCTTCTTACTAGCACAAGGTAATTGTCATCGGGTCGACATGCTTCATATAATAATGGAGCTTGGGCCCAACTTTGCGACCGCAAAGGCTTTTTTACTACGCAACGTAGAGAAATGAAACTTGGCACATGTATGTAAAATTTATTAAGCCTGTACGTGTCGAGCTCATTTTTTCCCGAAACTCTTTACTTTTCCCAGAAATTCAGTTATAATTATCAGTTATCAAGTCATGATTGCGAATACGACGTGATAATGTACTACCGTCAATTTCGTCATTTCCGCCTCTTACCAGAAATGTAAACTAGATTTCACGATCCAGCCACGCCAAGAAAACTTTGATAGTGATACCGAGTATAGTGTTATACAGATGAGGTGAGTGCCATTCATTCATACCAAGAAAACTGTGCGTAAATATTTAGATCTTTTTTTACGAACACATGAGCCCATGAAAAATGCTCGGTGCGCACTACTGTGCACTGTGTACTACTGTAATACTATCCTATCTATCTATTGATCGCCGATTTTATGTGGATGACCCAAATTGTCTCGACATCGATGTCTTTGTGCTGATTCCTTTCGGTCTGGAGTGGTGAGCTGTGTTTTTTACCATTCGAAGAATGGGGCAGTTACTAGTTCTCCTAATTCAAACACAGTTCCAACTGGAACACCACGGATGACAGTATTCATGTAACTAGCCGACCCGCGCAAGATAAATCTTGCAGATCCTTTGTAGGAAGTCCAACCGTATGTCTAGATCTAGGATACATTAAAAGCAGCATTTGGATTGGATGCAATGACTAACAGAACTTACGCAGAAATACACAGATGTGATTACGTTGATTCTCCACCACCAATGTGTAAAGAGAGGTCAAGGACGGAAATTTCCGATCATGTTTTTCGACTCTACTCGAAGAAAATGCGTCTCTGTTTTCGCGGCTCAAAAAATTTGAATGTAAATAATAGTAAAGATTGATTTTTGTTCAATATGAATGTGTCCACGTAACTCTTCGACAAAAATTGATGCAGTACACCGAGTTTTATTATTTCTGATGGCGTAGTCGCGAAGTATTAGCTGTTAACAGGTTCACCTTCTAGCTCCAGTATAGAAAGATAAAGACTTCAACAACAACAACCAAAACAGATGTAAAACAGTCCAACTCTCAGGCTGGGTTTTCATGTGTACGGATACGGAAACGGCAACAGAAGCGTCAAAAATCCTTCAGGTAGTGAAATAGAAAGAATGCTTACATATGTGCCAAAATGCCGTTTCGGTACACATGAAAACACTTTTTTCTTCTCACTGCTTGAATTGTTTTTGACGTTTTCTTTGCAGTCTCCGTTTCCGTAGACATGAGAACCCAGCTTCACTGTTAACACCACTCACATGGCGGGTGGGTCGTGCATGGATAGTCCAGGGTAAGAGATCTGCCGCTGGGGTGGAAGCTGGGTGGGCAATGAAAGCAAAACATTGCCTGTGGTCACTGCGCTGTGGGTGAAACAAATAATAAAATAAAAGTTGCAATAACAATGGTGGATTGCAACATTCATTTGGGAGTGGATCTGGTAAAATCGGGTTCAATGTGGAAGGTTTTTTTTTTCTCTTTAAAAAACCAAAATAAAATAGTTCTAAGACGATTTCAAGCAAAATATTTTGAATGAAACAGAAAATGGCTAATCTTTCATTTTAGTAGCAAATCTCAATTTCCACAGAAATTTTTTTCCCCTTTGCAGGGGTTTTTCTTAGGACTTTGGTCTTTCGCCTTAAGCCCGATTTTGTCAAATCCACTCGCATTTATCGTCCATGACAAGCTTCTAAACAACTAGGCTAACAGGGCACCGATTCAAGTCAGTTTTGCGTCAGACACGTCAGTTTTGTGTCGGATTCAAGTCAGTTTTGAGACGGTTTTTACTCGGATTTGAACTTGCTTTGAATCAATCAACTAGACAGTCGGGTCTCAATCTCACCAGAGCGTGAGGTCCTATTGAACTCCGTCGTCCACATCTCACATTGAAAGCCGAGCTAAACAGACTAGACTCAGTGCGCTATTTGCCCTAGGGGCGTCGATCAAGCGGACAAAACTTCAAGAAAATACTGTTGTTAGGGGACCGTGATATGTTACATTATAAGCTATAACAGACAGTGAACACAACGGAGTATTTTTTCTATTTGGCTTTGTAAATAGACAACCGTTCCCATAACAACAACCGAATGGAGAATCATAACAAAGGATTTGGTTGATGTTCCACAATGTTCATAATGATGGCTTCGGCTCCTGAGGACAAATAGCCTTTATCCAGGCAATGAAACTACCTACCCCATGGCCATGAACTAAACAGAAGAAAGAAAACAACAACAGATAAACAGACCGACGAACAGCCAGACAGACCGACAAACAGGATGGATAGATAGATAGATAGATAGATAGATAGATAGATAGATAGATAGATAGATAGATAGATAGATAGATAGATAGATAGATAGATAGATAGATAGATAGATAGATAGATAGATAGATAGATAGATAGATAGATAGATAGATAGACAGACAGATAGACAGACAGATAGATAGATAGATAGATAGATAGATAGATAGATAGATAGATAGATAGATAGATAGATAGATAGATAGATAGATAGATAGATAGATAGATAGATAGATAAATAGATAGATAGATAGATAGATAGATAGATAGATAGATAGATAGATAGATAGATAGATAGATAGATAGATAGATAGATAGATAGATAGATAGATAGATAGATAGATAGACAGATAGAGAAGAACTACAATTAATATGTACAGAAGACCAGAAATCCATGACGCTACTCATGCCACAAAATAATCACAAAGCATACAACACAAAATACATCCAACTTTCGCCACCTATGGCTATACTGGGTGTTGAACAGATACTACTGATTCGATATCCTCCTATTCCCTCTTTCACTTCTTTCATCATATAAAATTCGATTCTACATTTATAATTTAAATGTATCAATGCTGATGATGTCAAACGTGCTGTAACAATATCTGTCCAGTTGCCAGGGAAAAACCCCGCCAAATTCTCTTTGAACGTTTTTTCCTCCCATTAATTCTAAAATCCCGTTACAGCACAGAATCACCGCACGAAGAGATCTCTGTATCTAGAGGGTTTCAGCCTAAGGGGTGAAGCAGACCAAGGCTGGTGGAGGCGCCAAACTGGTGACTCGCCGCCTAATTATCATGCATCACACTAAAACTCTACTCACTACTCATACCGCGGGGGTATGGGCAGTGAGTAGTGATTTAGTGTGATGCATGATAATTAGGCGGCGAGCTACTATTTTGGCACCTACATCAGCCTTGGTCTGCTTCACCTCTATGGCTATTGACTCTCTAGGTATTTGAGGAGCGCCATGTTAGAACTAAGCAGTTATGTACGAAACTCGCTTATCAGAAGATGTGTAAGCAAGTAATCTCGATAGCTTGATTAAATACTGTTTCAGAAGTGGCTGTTAGAAAGTTGTAGTTTTATAACAAAGGCACAGAGAGAAAATAATTGAGATGTGTTCATTGCTGAACTTCAGCTTACTAGGTAAAATACCAAAGTCCCCCGATAAGAGCCATTTCGGAATTCCTTCTCCTATTGTGTCCACAAGTTGGGCGCGTATAAATACGGTGAAGACTATTCTTTTTCATTCAATTATGAAGGGGTGTGGTGCGAATTGTTGCATTGTTGGCATCGATGATACGTGCCCAAATCGACGTACGGAATATGACGAATTGATATGTTTCTGTATCTGCGTCTCGGATGGCTTTTTAAATCAATTTTTTTTTTGTTTCTTGTCGTTTTTGGTTCTTCTTTTTGTTAAATGGTATCTTAATACGCCGGTTTAAATGCTGATATCTAAACTCAAAATCATGTTATTCACTGTTGTAGGCCAATTATTTAAATAACGTCTTTTTAAATCCGATGTAAAAAATCCAGTTGTTTTCACTGGTTTAAGCATTAAACTGGTTCATGCTGAGCCTGTTCTTAAGTCCTGCATCATCAGTAAAGAGTTAGAGCCACATACAAATAACGACTCACTCTATGAAACTTTCGGAAAGAGAGGGACTGAGCCACAGACAAAAAGGGACCTCTTCAATTACATTTCAATAAGAAAAAAAAGAAAGATATTTTACAGTAAAATATTACGTTTTAGTGTACGTTCAGGAAAACTACCCCCATCAAAACAATTTGAGTAATCAATAAACTAATGGGTTACTTTTCCAGGAAAGTATTTTCGAGCAATTGACATAAGTAATAAAATTAAGTTTGTGCTCAAATCCATTCTCGCGACGAGAGTATTATTGCTGGTGTGTCCCGCATTATAGGAAGGCAATGCTCATCCAAGAGAAGTAAAGAATACACAGCTACATCATGCCAAAAGAGACAAACAAACAAACAATAATAACGACAAAATAAATATTCCTGATCGTTCTTCCATTTAATAGCAAGACAGGATTGTTTATCAGCTCATCGTTTTAACGACAGATTGTGGGCACTTAGCTTCAATTCTTCTCTAGTTTCAGTATCAAATTTCAGCCAGCATGCTCGCGTCTCATCTCCAATACAATCCGAATTTCCACTTTGTAGTTTTTTTTTCTTCGCTGTACGTATGGACCTCTTTTATGTCGGTTATTTGGTTAAAAGCTTCGTCTAAGTCAACAAAGTTCGTTCTGTATTGCAGGAGAATGGATAATGGAAACTATTGAATTATGACTTCTTTGTGTAAGAAAGCTTAACCCTTGTTAGGTAAAGAAATTGATATTACCACTGGAACGAATGCGAACAAAGAAAAGTTAAAAGATAAAAGGCAAAGAAAGATAACAAAGGGTAATATCAAAAACAGCTCTCACTACAATGCAAACCACAGTCATTTCGTTAAAAAGTCGATATTATTCACTTTTAAAAAGAGACGAAACAAAAAGTAAGCATTGAGCGAGTTTTCGGTTACATCGAATGGGATTTCTACAGCGAAATCCGCATTTTCGTGAGTAACTCTATGCATTTTGCGTTCATGCTCATCATAAAATAAACGTAATGGAACATGAAGAGCTACAAAGCTTTGGCTCTAGAATTTGATTTGATATAACAAAACCTTCCTGAACTTTTCGCTGGTTTTTCCAGCTTCACAATCCGATTACAGGGCTTAAAATAAGATCCCTTTGTTGGAAGATCTCAAATTCTCAAATACAGCAAACATTTCCCCCTGCTTCTTGAGAAAAAATTGACTTTCCTGGCCAAAGGAGAAAAAAAAGGATAATTAATTAATGTATTTCGCTGATAAATTAGATGAAAAATCGGTGTTGGATGGCCGAGATTAAGCTTATTAGAGATTATTAATCTCTGCTCTTTAGAGAGTTCTCCACACCTCCCCGTTAGCCCCGCCACTCACGCTAAGCTCCTTTCTTTCTGCTCTTCAGGATTTTTTCTTCCTGTTTTTTTGGTTTTTGTTTGGTTTTTGTTCCACTGGCAGCTTGTACTCGACTTCGCGCTTCGGCATGGGCGATACCAAGTTATTTATAGAATCTCCCGTGTGTGAAGAGGGGGGGGGTGGAGGGGGGATAGGACGGAACAGAGAGGAGTAAATTTAATATTTCAAATACTGACAAACAAACAAACCAACACAAAAGCAAAGATTTTGATACACACACCTCAGAAGTCCTTGGCGCTAGACAGGCTCTACTACTACTAGACATCATGGTATTAAAATTTCGTTGTCGTTAGAGGAGCTTAGTTTAATTACAAAGCGGAGTAGAGAAAATACTGAGTTGCCTGCTCTGCTCATCTATAGCTTACTATATGTAAAATGCAACAGTTCCCTAAACACAGCCACTTAAAATCTCGTTGAGTGTTTATCAACTTCATATTTTGATTCACAGTAAACAAAGACATGCAGTTACTTTACGAAATAATAAACAAAGGAATAGACTCATAAATAAATTAACAGTCGCTCAAAGAGAAAAGTGATGTGAGGCAGAACTATTCAAGTCATGTGATTAACGAACTTCAAATAGCAAATTTAAAGTTGTCAGGACCAAGCAGTGACATGTTTAATTCAAACTACGGACCAATGAAAATTACATTGGTTTCTACCAAAATCGTTTGATTCCTACGGAGAAAACCAGATCAGAACCCTTTTAATATTAAAAAGTTAGTATTAATAAAGTTGGTATTAGTATATTAACATACTAATAAGTATATTAAGTTAGGAAATATGTAAGTGGATCTGGCGAATCGGGCTTAAAGTGAACTTTTTATACCTCTTTGAAAAATCAAAATGAAATAATTATTTCTAAGATAATTTCATGTAAAATATTTTATCTGAATACAGCAAAATGGCTAATATTTCATATTACGAGCAAATCTCAACTTCCATAGAATTATCCTCTTCTAAAAAATTTGGTCTCTCACCTCTAAGCCCGATTTCTTCAGATCCACTCACAAATGATGACATTATACTGGCGAGCTTTGTCAGGGTTAAAATGGAACACCTGTAGGTAAATATCGATTTCTGGGAAATACGCACAAACTCTATGAGCCCCCGAAAGAATACTCAAATATTCTCCTTTTTATTGCCTTCGGCGCTTTATCGACAGACCAGGGTACATGACCTAAAGGGATCACTTCACCGTCATAACCACAAGCATCCAGTATTGTCTGCCTTGTCCTTTCTAAACGGGAGAGTTATTGACGCGTGTGTGAAACGGTACTGTCTGCAGTATTCCAAAGTAAACTGCTTTACTGAAGCACTACTCATATGCGATCAATGAAAAAAACCAAAAAAAAACTATTCATTTTATTACAACAATCTCGCTCAATGGGGACAATTAAAAGGCAACAATTCAGGATGCAAAAAAATAATCTGAGCCGATCTATTATCCCCAAATTTTCATAACTTGAAAAGTAAAGCACTTTGGATACATAACTTAAATACTGGCTTTCAGACTCGGTGATATTTGTTCATCTTACTACAATACTTATCTGAAACACTTGACGAGAGAGCATGTAGACCCCTTTCCCCCCCAAATCCCAAAGATAAAAGAAGCATTGGCAGGACGGACTGAATCAGAGCGAAAATGAAACTGCAGACTGACTGCCATGTATAAAGATATACACATTGTCAAAATGATAGATTATGGATTAATGACTCGTTACAGTATTCCCACTATGATTATATCACTTAACTGTTTTACTTTTGTTACCAAAATAACTCACATTTTCATCTTTTTTTTTCCTTTAAAAAAAAAAAAGAAAGTCTTAGCTCATCCAGATTGAATGAAATGATGCCAAACACAATAGCGATGAAATTTCAATCTTAGGACAAATGATCCAGTCTTTAACATGAAATTGACAGATTATTAAAATAATAATCTTTATTGGCACAGAACAGATATCCGCCAATTGCACTGACTGAAAGGTACTACTGAAATTACATTCATTTGTAATAATATAACGTTCTGCTTTAAGATAATCATTGCCTTGTATTTATTTCTATGCCTTGTAAGTTATTTTGATTGAAACAAAATGTTGTTTTGCCTCATAATAATGAATGAAAACACCCAATACGAAATTACTCAAGCAATACAAACTTTTATGGACAAACATATTTGCACCGACAGATACATTATTAAGCCCAGGACAATTAGTGGATCATACCATACGGTGAAAAGCAGATTAGATTAATTCTCTTAATTTTACTTATTCATTCATGATTACAAATAAATTATTACAAACGGTATGTTATAAACTATGTTTTACACATTATTGCAGTACTCACAAAGAGGTCAATATTAATTCCTTAAGTTATCAAATCGTCCACGCTTAGTGCTTTGTTATAAGGAACAGATACATGTGAGAAGGCCGTATTACTGCGCTTGCACCACCTTACATATACTTTATATTGCTTTATCAACTTTGGTTTATGAAGACGCGGAATGCAATACTCACAGTGTAATTACATGGCATTATCTAAATCAAACTGGTTAAAAAAAAATGAAAAAAAGTACAAAAAAGTCGACTAAATACGATTTCAATTCAAAGTTACAGTCGAATTGGTGCTATCAGAAGTCTAACCCATCCAATGAATCGAGTTTAGCATTGTAGTTGACTTTGTGTCACTTTAACCACCACTTAAATTAACCATGTTTCGATTAAATAAAAATATGAAAAAAATACTGGCTTTGAAAAATTATTAATTAATAGTGGAGTTTCCTGAATCCATGTCGACATGACGTGTCAACTCATAAAAGTTTGTGTCCAAGTTAAGGGCGGTTATTAGTACGTTAATTTGATTACAGACACCAAGGCAATCGAAAAGTTGACCCAATATACTGGGGATTTCGCAAAATTATAGTTACTGATGCACGAGCTTTAAAGTTTTAAGTTTTTTTCTTCGAATGATTAATTTGTTTGATAGTGAGAATACCTAACGGTGTGTGTACGTTTCTAAACATTTTTACCTGCTTTTTTTAGTGCGTGTACACTCACGTGCCTTTAATTTTTGGCTGGAACAGTGCTGTTTTTGTTTTTGTTTTGGTTGTGTTACAGTCATTGTCACTTTTGAGAGCTCAGATTGCGGATGGGCGGACACAACTGAGGCGGGGGGATCAAACTAAGCGCGGAACGTCACAGCCAGTTGCCACCAGCTAAAAATAGACCCAAGAAATAATGACAGAAGCTGACTATGTCTGATCGCGCTTACTATGGCCGGGTCTTGCCGGATTTACTAAGAAAATATAGGAACTTGTGGTGTGCATAATATTTTGTCCACCAGCAGCTGACTGTGACGTTCCAGAGTTAGTATGGTACCCCCCCCCCTCCTCCTCCCACCCACACACCCCTTATAAAAGCACTCTCTGATCGATGGCTGCAAAGTTTGTGAATCATAGACTTTGTCACACAATGCAAAAATGCCGGTAAACTTTCACTTTATAACAAGTATTGCACAGTATTTTTAATAACAAAAAAAAAAACAAAAAACGGCTTGACGAACAAGTCCTGTCATAACGACTTAAGCCAATAACTGTCCTCGTAGAAAATCTGGTATAGAAATTAAGTAGACTAATCAGATCATTGGACGGAATCTTTGGCCTGGACAACGTTTTGTTTTCAAAGAATAATAAAGAAAAGTTCTTTAGATTTATTTATTTATTTATTTATTTATTTATTTATTTATTTATTTATTTATTTACTTATTAATTTGTTCATTCTTTTATTTATTTATTTATTTTTCGTTTATCCTTTTTATAATATAAAACGACCGATTCGCATAGTAAACCAAATTGTCAATGATATTAATCCGAAGTCTTAATACTATTTAGTTATCAAAATGGCCAAGTTATCCACTGTACATCCTACCGTATCACAAGTTGACACAATATGAAGAGAAATTGATAATGGTATCATTAAATCTTGACTGACAAGAGAAGCTAGCCACCATAAGCTGTCATTTTTTGTTTTTTTGTATTCTTCAATCTGGACTTGGATATCCGAGAACAGATAAAAACACAACATCGTGTACTATACTAGTCCTCAGTGCCAGATTTAGACTTGATGAGGCCCTAGGCTATATAAGCTTAGAGGCCTTTTGTTAAAAAGTGACACCAGAACGCCCTATAAAAGTGCGAACCAAAACAGGACGTTTGGCCACTACGAAACAAATTAAAATATATTTTTATATATACCTTCCAGTTATTCAATGGCAATGAGAAAAAATAAACTGAAAAATACAAATTATTTTCAAATGATTGCGTTTGCTGATTACAAAGTTATCATTTGGCTAGGCTAGGTCATAGATGGTAATGTAATACATGTATACCATAGAAACAATACCTAAAGCTTAAAATATTATTCAAGTTAATTAAATGTAAAGAGTTTATAAAAGTCTCAAAGAAATTTGTGAAATATTATGCCCCCCCCCCCCCCCCGAATTGTGAGACCTAAGTTGTAACGTACTAAGTCTTTGTCTAAATCCGACCCTGAATAGTGTAGATGATCCGTCCACCCCTAAACAGCAATTATGGGCTGGTCTGAAATGGCACTGAACATTAATGGAAAAACACGATCGGACAAATGCATTAAATTAATAGGGGACCGTTCTTTGTCCCCTGACCGTGCTCATTGGCAGCCCAGAGTTTTCTGCATTCCCTGCAGGGAGTTTGGCATTCAGAGGTGGAAGCAGTGGAGAGGGTCGCAAAATTTCTCAGATATTAAATTCTTTGCATTGTATTCCTGGGCATAGAACTCAAACCAATGTGTAAGGTCATGTAAAGTTTAATCTCAATTTACAAGAAATTAAATTTCATGTTAATTATTTTATCGTACTTTTTTGGCTTGGTTTTGTTCCGTTTCATTTATCTGACTGCAATCTCCTCCATTTTACTTTTAAATGTACAGATTTTTTCGCATTACCGTGAGAGGTTTTGATTTTTCACTTTTATACATGAAAAAACAAACAAAACAACAACAAACAAAAAAAACAACAGCATGGCTGTCGGCTATATTAAGTTCTATAATTAAACAGTAAATTGGAATTTGAGATGCAGGTTATTTCCAATTATTCATGGCAAAAACTTTGACGTACGTGTATATTTCAAAACCTTATAAAAATCCAACAACATCTTGAAGAAACATCAATTAAACCTTTCAATCCAAACCATTCTAAGCTGCTTTGCAATGTCCCCGAAAGGAAGAAAGAAAAAAAAAGAAGTAACTTGATCAATTTCGGGGGGGGGGGGGGATAACAATAATAACGTTAATAATAGTAACGATGATAATAAAATGGTACCGTAGCTACTACTACCACTACTACAATTAACTATTTAAAAAAGTTATAATAACAATAATTCTTTAATTATTATAATAAAATTTATGTAACGAATAGATGTGGATGCACACACAACACGGTCTGAAATCAAAATTGACTGAATAAAACTTGTCGTGGAAAACGTAACAGGATTTACAGGCTGAAAATAAAACCACGATTTTCATATAAATGAACCGTTTGTAAAGAAAATCTAGTGGTAAAACATCATTATGAAAACACGGATTCCTCTCGGAGAGTTCAAAAGCACCACCGGACAAAACAAGGAACGAAAGAGCCCACGTACTCAGTAAACGGAGCGCCCTGTGAACTTGTGGTTACAAGAATGTTTACAAATAATTATATCAAACTGGACAAAATATCCCTTTAGACTTGCCCAAAGATGACACAGTCATGTTCGTGGCAGACAATGGCGTCGATAAAAATGCACTTTTGTCTTTGATTGTCGAGTTAATTAGAAAGACAAGGGAAATGATAATGATAGAAATGAAAAAAAAAAAAAAAAGATATCAAACACGAACGAACCCCGACGCTGACAAAACAGATAATAATAATAATAAAAGAATCATAATATGCAATATTATTGCCCTGTCCAAAATGAACACAAAGGAAAAAAAAGTCAACCATAAGCTTATCTGTGGTATTTTTTGTTAATGAACAGAAGTCAAAAACCTAGTTGGCATTATTAAATAGACGGACATTGCAATGTGTTCTTGAACTTGGAACTGGGAATTTTTCTTGTGTGTCTGCTTTTCGGCAAGTAAAGAGAGTGTACAACAATAGAAGTGAAGATTATATTATATTATGGCAAACGGGACTGCCAGAAGCGGTGTGCACAACAAAGAAAAATAAAGATTGAAGTTGTTAATACCAGTGCTGGATTTACCATTAGTCTAGGTAGGCTGAAGCCTTGGGCCCAAAAATCTAAAGGGGGGGGGGGGGCTCACTGCCTCGGGCCAATCTGTGTAATATTTCGTGACATGCAGCCTTTTCTTACATATGATGTTACAGTGCACTGTAGTTTCTGAACAAATCTCTTTTGTAATGTTCCTGGCTTATGTCCTTTCGAATTTTAAACACCTATCATCATCATCGGCCTGACTAAATTATTGAAAACACTTCCATTTTCCTCTACTTGTGAAGGTGGGGGAGTGGGAGGGGCCTCGCAGCTAGTATAGCATATTAAGGCCTCTCTTCATCTAATTCCCCTGATTAACCTGCTGTTTTTCCGTATGTTCTAGGAATGCTCGTTGAATATACCCTGTATAAGCAACAGAAATATCTGGAGTCAGCGGCCAGTATCGTAAACGTTGTGCATTTTAGATAGAAAATAAAATGAAAGATTTTATAATAATATAGAACATTTTGAAATGGGCAAAATACAATTACTGATGTATCTTGAGAATAATTTAGGTGGTTACTTCAGTAATAGGTCAATGATAGGTACTCTAGTATAATACAGGTAACAATTTTTTATTTTCCATCAAAACATTAAAGATAATTTGATGGTCTGCAATATTATTATTGACTTGTTGATTTTGTGTGTGTAGATAGATGAATGAAAGAGAAAAAGGAGGAAGGAATGACATAATGAAAATGATGATACTGAAAATGATATTCAGCTGATGGCGTCAATATGAAAATAAAAGAACTTACATGTTTTGTGGATCTCTGTCTACTTGTGATCGAGCTCTTACGTTGATTAGCCCTCGCCAGGCGTTCAGGTATTGGTGGCCTAACACAAGACTTTGACAGTCAACACCCACAGTCTCACGTGTAAATTGTCCAAACTTCACTCACTGCGCTTGAAAGCAGCAATAAGATTATATTGTTATCTCGTTCAGTGACACACTCGTAAGTCCTTTAAGGCCCCAAGCTTGAAAAATTCTAGAAGAAATGTCACATACATCAGGATGCCAGAAAGATCTCTTCAAGTATTTTACTCAAAATCAGTTCGAAGGAAACCGTTCGTCTCTATTGGAAGCTTTCTTTGTCCTAGTGGAAAACGTCAGCCGTGTAAAAGCGAATGTAAGTTTAACTTCAAAAATAAATAAAACTATATCATTAAACTTTGCTATCAAGTGGCTTTTGCTTGAAAACTGCCAGTGAAGAAGATAATATTAAAAGTGATTCGTTTCTCTGTTTTTCAGTGCAGCGACGGAAAATGCTAACATCTGAAATCACAACTGCAGATCAAAGATGAGCACATTAGAAGTCATGAGCGTTGGTGAGCGGTGGAGAGATGAACTGGCGCCCCGGAAAGTGAGTTGAGATTTTATCCAACACAAGGAGCCAAAGTTGCTCGTCACAAGCAATACGGATGACCGGAATGGCGAAGCCGTTGTTTTGACAGGCATCTAAGGGCGATTACTGCCGAGTGTCCCTCGGTAATTCAGTTTACTCGCGACAAAGTCCCAATTAATCAGCTTTACTCAACGTCAGAGCACGTGCGTCCGCCGAGCGCGCTGTGTCGTCCAATCAGCGAGCGGCATGGCGGGGCGGTGCCTCGCGGGAGAGCAGTGTGGGAGTTGACAGCGAGGGCTTCACGAGACCTGACTGGTTTACTGGGTGACAAGCTAAGGGTAGAGCCATTGTACAGGCCTTCTCAACCTTCTTTATCGAACTGATAAATATTTGATTTTAATCCGCTCTTGCGTGACCGCTCCGTGAGCAGGAAAGACGGGATGGAGTTGTGTCTAAAGCGTGCTCTTTGCTCTTGTGAGGACGCTGGGTCAGTCGTCACACGGGTTAAATGATAGATAGACAGACAGACAGATAGATAGATAGATAGATAGATAGATAGATAGATAGATAGATAGATAGATAGATAGATAGATAGATAGATAGATAGATAGATAGATAGATAGATAGATAGATAGATAGATAGATAGATAGATAGATAGATAGATAGATAGATAGATAGATAGATAGATACATAGATACATAGATACATAGATAGATAGATAGATAAAAAAAAAATTACACTAATTAGAGTAAAGTCAGTGTTTTCAAACCTCAATTGAAATTAAAAATAAAATGTGCAAAATTTGAAATCCATTTTGAAACTCCATACATACTGAACTGGAATAAGTCACTGATATAGTTTAACAATAGTTAATGCATCTGCCGTATCAGGATTGGGTCTGAGATTCATAGTATGAACAAAAGAGCGGATTGGTGAAGGGGTTAAGTTTGGTAATGAACGTGGAATTAAAACATCATTCGGTAGGCATGAGGACCAGCGGGGGGTGGGGGGGGGGGGATGGGGGGGGTGAGATTTGTGGGGATCCTGACTGTAAGAGATATGAGAACCGTTAAAATGGATGCTGAGTGGGGGTGGGGGTGGGGTGGGGTGGGTGGGGATAGGGAGGAGTGGCAATGAGGAACCAGTTTATTAACCAACATTTACCAACATTAACTTTACGTAATTGAAAGCTTACAGATAAACCGCCAAAAGCTTGGGTTCGGGAGGTGACAAAACACTTAACGCATCCAGCCATTTGTCAGAGGTGCGCAAGCTTTATCTCCACCTATACCGCATGTGCGCACCACAAGTTGGCGCGGCGGTAATTAAACTTGACACTAGGTTACGACAGTTCATTACGGTTCACAAAGGTTGGAACAGGACACAAAAAACGAAACTAATTAATTTTGAAGCTAACAAACAAAGTTATTCTCATATCATATGGAAATGACGGACGTGTTGTTATCACGCTGTGTTCCAATTACATCACAGCCAGCCCTGAATGCAACAAAACAGAGAAAGTAAAATAAACACAGTATGTAACAAGTGATCTGAGTCAGTCGCGCGAAATAGCTTGTATAGATCAATTTATCCTGCGGAAAAGATATATATAATTTGCGGACAAATTCTTATGTCAAAAAACAAGGTGTAAGTCACACCAGCGTTTGCCTCTGGCGAGATTTAATCTTGCCGGAAGCACATATGTTCATATACCCGTATGTCTTTGTTGTAGCGGTTGGTCAATCAGTTTTTTTTCTTTTTTCGCTTGTATCTGAGTTCAATTAGGCGAGTGACATACGTGTATTTTGTGTCCTGGTTCTGGGAACATTAACAACGAAGCTGGTTCTTTTTTGTAGAGAGAGGCAGATGTTCTCTTTCAGCAGATTGTGTCCCTTTCTGTTGTTTCCCCTATATTTGATGTACGATGAAAGTAATAATTATTATATCTATTTAATTAGTGTGTTAACTTACCTGTCTAATTACTTCTCTTCATTCCTAGCTAGCAACTACCTATTTGTAAGTCTCCCCTCCCCATCCTATAATTATTTTACACACACTAAAAGTAATGTATATTAATTATGTAGTCAAGTTTTTTTGTTTATCATTTTATCTATCCATCGGCCAATTTACTTAACCTACTTAACTGTCAATAAAAACCGCCATTTTGTCTCCCTTTACGCCTATCCTCTTCTTCCCACACACCTGAATCACTCCCAGAGGGCTGTCATTTTGACAAAGTTATCACATAGTATAATTTCATCACCCCTCTCTGATTTCTGTGTGATGCTAATGCACAAGAACTAAATTTCACCATACTTTACAAAGGACACTTTTCTCTAAGAACTTTCTGGCTTTCTTGAAACTCAGGAGGACGAGTTCAATGGATTTATTTTAATATTTCAGAACAGATTAGGTCTCGAACAAAACCAATAAACTAAGTCGTCAACGTAGACTCGTGATGACACCTCCCCCAGCCCTACCCTCTTCTAAACTTGCCCCCCCCCACCCACCCCCCGCCGTTCCCTCCCCGTTCAACTTCCTACAGGGGCCGGATTACGATTTCGTACGCCTCCCGGGCTACAGATACTATGAGGCTTCCAGTACTAATAAATAAATGCACGATATCCGGATTCTTGAAATCAGTTTATTCAACTTTTACAACACATTCTCTTATTTATAAATATATTATGTAGTACCCACCAACGTTTTCGTAAAAATAATACTATTTGCTTTAAGTAGTTCGACCTGCAATAAATCTTTAAAAAAGGTTTTGATATTAATAATTTCACTTAATCTCTGGATGCCCTCAGCTGGCGGAGGCCCTTGGGCTGCAGCTCATAAAGTCCATGCCTTCAACCGGCACTGCTTCCTATTCAAGTCACGTAAGCCCTACAGTTGTGTATACAATTAAGAATGACCCGACCGTAACAGCTGCATGTACAGTGAAATGCCACGTCATGAAACCCTTGACAAAAATTGAACGAGCTGCCTATCAATTCTGATATAGCACTGGCTGTATGCTTGTGTTTATCTCTCACAGATGACGCCATCTGCCCCCCCCTCTCTCTCTCTCTCTTCCCGTAAGCAGATAATGCCACAAGGTGTCAGCTGATTTTGCAAACCTAATAGCTCATGACGTTGTCAAAGGATGGTATCAGCTAATTTCTCACTCCCATTATCAGATAGGTTCACCAATGTTGCAAGTAGCTAGATAAGTAGGCGCCACACAGTGATATACATCATTTCCTGCATGATTTCAAAGAAAAGGGCGAAATTGAAAAAACTCTAACAGTAACATATTCAATTTCCGGGTACAGGTAAACGAATAGCAAACAAGTAATCGCAAAGCCAACTAACTATCTAACTAACTAATGAACTAACTAACTGACTGACTGACTGACTGACTGACTGACTGACTAACTAACTAACTAACTAACTAACTAACTGACTGACTGACTGACTGACTGACTGACTAATTAATTAACTAACTGACAAACTAACTAACTGACTGACTGACTGACTAACTGACTGTCTGACTGTCTAAGTAACTAACTAACTAACTAACTAACTAACTGACTGACTGACTGACTGACTGACTAACTAATTAACTAACTAACTGAATAACTAACTAATTAACTAACTAACTAACTAACTAACTAACTGACTGACTGACTGACTGACTAACTAATTAACTGACTGACTGACTGACTGTCTGACTGACTGACTGACTGACTGACTGACTGACTGACTGACTAACTAACTTACTAACTAACCAACTAACTAACTAACTAATTAAGTAACTTACACGAAATTATGAAAACAATGGCACGGTGTGTACCTATAGCGTTTTATGAGAGAGAAAAAAGGTGAATGAAAGAGATAAAAAAAGAGAGAAAGATATTGAAAGAGGTAGGGGCAAGAGAGAGGGAGAGAGAGAGAGAGAGATAGAGAGAGAGAGAGTGAGAAAAAGGAAGGAAAGAAGAAGGGAGGGAGGGAGAGAGAGAGAGTATATACATATCACCCACTGTGAGTTACCTTCATGCGCTTACTTGAATATTTCATGTCAGCGATCCTTCTGACGTTTGAGAATCTGCATGAAAAACATGTATAAGTTCGGGGAGCTCTTTTACAATTTATTTATTTATATATTTATCCAGTTATTATAACAGCTTTCTCAGGTGATCGAAATTTGCAGAAATAGTTACTGGAATCATCATTTTTACTTTTAAAAAAAACAACGTAGAACAGAAAAATAAATCCAAATAAAAGATCGGGAAAAAAACAACAACACAAAAACACGCGCTCTCGGGCACGCCTGGGCCCAAACACACACACACACACACACATATGCACACACACATATGCACACACAGATACTAAGACACGTACCAGCAGGTGTCGAACCAGAAGCATTCTTTACCTGACGTACGCTCTATCGAATAAGCCAATAAGACAGCGTCTAACTAACATCCCGTCGTGTGCGGGAGTCTGTACTTTTGATTGGGAGTTCATTAACACACAAATAATCCCCGTGTTTTGATCTAAAAAAAAAAAAAAGGACCAGTGTTCTTGGTGCAATAGACATCAGTAATTGCATTGAGTGACATCTGGTGGTGAGAGAGGTTACGTGAGGGCAAGGGGGCGTGTCGACCTGATTTGGACTGAAAACATGAATATCAATAAGGTGAATTGGAAGAAATCCTTTCTTACAGGTGTGAAAATAAAAACTGTGTTGTTGTGAACGTATGCTGTAATGATTACTGATTTATTTTTCCATTCTGAACTCATTGTATAGTTTTCTTTTATTTGTGACCAATATAGAGCTTTGTGTAGGCTTTTGTGTGGGGCTTTACAAAATACAATCTTCTCTTCTGTTGATGATACATTCCATCTTTGTTCTAAGCCCATTTACGATTCCACTTGTTCTCTTGTTTCGTAATATTTGGCTGTGGAAGATTTTGAGCGTATCCTTGGCGATCGTAACAAATGATGTTGAGGTCGCCTAGGCCATATCCCAGGCTGCATGCCAGACCGTATCCCAGGCTGTATCCCAGACGGTATTCCGGGCCGTATCCCAGGTCGTATCCCCCACCGTTCCTCAGACAGTATCCCATGCCGTATCCCAGGCCGTATCCTACTGCGTAGAAAACGGATATTGCTCATAGGAGCACATCATACGGGGCATATTGCCACAAGTTCTCGACCAGCTGCTCGCTAATAAAACAGAGCCATAAGAGTATCTGCTATAGGGACTTGGGGTTCTAGTTCACTGAGTCAAGTCCGTGCCTCGCTTTTTTGTGGGAGACGAGGACTATGAAGTGAAACAAGACCTGTAACGCTAGTGAGACTGAAACAAGTCTATCTCGCTAATTGATTTAAAGAGAATTCAAGCCTTAATCAAAGTGGGCGCAAAAGCAGAATTTACTCAATAAGAGAAACGCTTTCATATTGGGTAGATCTGCCAGGTCGGAGAGCATTCAACGTCTAGAACAGCCAACTTTCAAATCGCTAGAATTCTTTTAAAATCTTAATTTGGCAGCCTTGCTTTTCTTGGTAAGGTATTCAAGTTTCGACAATACGTTTGTTTGCCGTGTTGTGTCACATTGAAAGTTTGTGACTTACAGTCACGGTTAGCTGGTAAGCTGACACAAATGGACACACAAATCTGGGAAAAAAGAAGGGGTCACTGCAACGCGTGGAGAAATACCACCAGAATTCAGAATTTTAAAATCGAAACATTCAGAGGAGCTTAAGTTCTGTGACACCAGAGAGTATAGATGTATAGAGAGATCTCACTTCCGCCAAAACGCGAAACTAGGTCGTTGCGGTAAACTAGAAACTGAAGAATTGAAAGACACCGTCTTCATTACAGATTGTGTGCATCTGTTTGCTGTTATTTGTTCATATTTTGGAGCTGATTGGAACTATTTAGAGCCGTGTGTAAGCTCTTACACCCCATGGAAATGCACAAACGGATATCATTTACCGCATCGACATACTTTCCGCTCCAGGCGAACAGTGGTTTCACGGCGCCTCCCATGTCTCGCAATGCAAATCGACCAATAGTGAAACCTCTCTATACATACATGCTCTCTGGTGACACCAAATGAAACTGCTGCTGGTTGGTGGGAGCCTATGGTAGGGTCTCCTACTATTCTATCATTGCTGTTATACCCTGTCTATTGTCTTGCCGCTTCCTAGTCACAATGCGATCATTATCATGTTGACGTGATGTCTACAAACTCAAACTCAAACGAAATGAAACTAACCTTTAACCTACGTAGACTTTCAGGATACACTACGCTACCCCGAAACTTGGAGCCATAACTTCAGAATCGACCCATCGACTTAAAGAATACATAATATTATATGTGACAACTTTGGTTCAGATCAGCCCAAAGGTTTCCAAGTAAGAATATCTAGATATGAGGTTACATTCAAGTTTCCATCAAACATAATCACGATCATTGAAGTCATTTTAACCCGGCACGGACATTTTACTGGTCCCCTAAATGAAACCAGATGAACAGTAGTTATTCTTGCACATAGGCCAATGTGGCACATAGCACACCATTGGCCTCGAAGAATAATTCAAAATTTGGTTATCTTGACAATTTAAAAAAAAAAATCTTTAAGAAAAAGAAGAAAATTTACACAAATAAAATAAAACAAAAAGAAAAAATAACTATTAGGTTAAAAAAAACGATTCCTGGAATAGCCAAATAAATAAACTGATTAATAAATAATCTTGATAAAAATTCATTTGAAAAATCAATCACATCATTTGACGTAAACAACAAGCAATTTATTGTAAAGAGTGGAATTTTTGTGACGGCAAGTGATACCAAATCAACTGCCCCCTGGGATCTGTGGGGCTGGAGGTTGAGGATTAGGGGTTGGGGTGTAGTTGGGGAGAGAGAGAGAGAGAGAATAAATACGGATAGAACAGATCTGCCTCTGAAAATGAACAAAACAAAACAAACAAAGAAAAACAATAACAACAACAACTTGTAAACACCAGCAATTAAGCAAATTACGTTATTAAGCCAGTCTCTTCATCGGCTAGTCGGGATTTCACATGAATTGGAAATATATTGGAAAATAGCCTGGAAAGGGGGCGGGCAAGAGCGAGGGGTGAGTGGGTGGGTCTGTGTGGGGAGGGGGGGGGAGGGGATGGGGGGTGCACCGGTTTTTAATTGATGGTATCGGATTGACAAAACGGATGGGAGAGAGAGGTGGAGGTACCGGTTAATGCAATCATCACTTTTTTTATATTAACCCAGCCAGTATCACTGCCTCAATTTGACGTACTTTCCACAGGATTGGCAGGATCACCGTAGGGTCGGCTTCCCTACATTGAACCGGCGCCAGCGCGATTTTGAAAACAGAAGATCATAGTAGGACGTTCCTACGTGCAAACGACGTCAGTCCTTCCCGGTCGATTGCTGGCTGGGAACTTATTAACACCACCACCATAACAGCGACTACATCACTACCAGTACCACCATAGCCAGCAACAGCATAAACCTTACCAAAATTACCACCACATTTGTGTCGCTAATATTATCACATAGCTACATCATCGGCGTTTTCTATACTCGGCTACAACTACAAATCTCGATCCACACCCCTCTCATCAACAAAATCACCTACCCCACCATACCAAAAGCAACTGCAGCACCAACATGACTACTACCACAACCAATGTCACTGTGATAGTATCTCGAGGCACGGCACCACCATCCGCACATCCATTTGATACATCATCGTATCAGTAGTACCATTTCCATTAGCAATGTCAGCAGGAGTATCATTAGTGTAGTAACATGTAAATTCTCATTTCTATTATATCAGTACTAAACCACTATCACTACTTCTCTTGTCTATCAGTAATGCAAGCATTATACCACTACCACTACTTTTCTTTCCTATCAATAATAGGAGCACTATACTACTACCACAACTCCCGTTCGTATCAGTAATATAAGTATGGCACCACTATCACTACTTCTCTTTTCTATCAGTAATACAAGCACCATACCACTATCTTTACTTCCACCACCCAGCAACAACATCCCCATTATCACTACCACATTAACCACCACCGCCACCACCTTTCACCATCATACATCACTATCATCACCATCTAGCTGTTAACAAGTCATTTCACTTCTCTTATCCCCTCTGTCCTGCATCCCCCTCACCCCTCCACCCACCTCACCCCCTCCCTTCCCAGCACACAGAGCAGCCGGACAACACGTGCGGTCAGTGGCCAAAGTGTGCCGGCTCCCCGTCCAGGGGGAATCTCGAAATTCCATTATGTCACTGCGGGAAACCCGCCACGTCACTGTGCTTTATCAATTGTATTAGATTAGCGGGCGATAGAGAAATAAATAATTTAGTTGCCATCATTGTTTCATATCTATAATCAGGGTGGTATTGGACCATAATTGCATTAAAACATTTATGGGCTTGATTGAGTTAGAACCAACGCGATCGCTGCATCGTTTCGATTTCCGCCTGTCCCTCTCGGTTATAGTCTTGGCGCGAGTCCTGGGCGAACTCTTGGTATCGGTGACGCGATTCCTGCCAGGGTGTCCGACTGGTGAGGTTAGCTGGCCTCATCGATAAACATGTGATATTTCTAAGTAAACATGAGCAGGAATAGTTCATGTATATGACACAAGAGACTGTGCAGAGATAATTCCATGGAATAAAGAGAAACGCTTTCATATTGGGTAGATCTGCCAGTTCGTAGAGCATTCAAAATCGAGAACACCCAACTTCCAAATCGCTAAAAATTCTTTTAAAAATTTAATTTGACAGCCTTGCATTTCCTGGTAAGGTATTCAAGTTTCGACAATGCGTGTGTTTGCCGTGTTGTGTCACATTGAATGTTTGTGACTTACAATCACGATAAAGTGTTAAAAACATCACTGCTTAAAGTGTTTATTACAGGTCTTCTAGTATAACACAAAAGTTTACAACCCAAACCTAAGCGGAAGAATTTAAATTCATTTCATGCACGCGTTTCTTTCATCTCTAAAACCAACAGCCAGTTTCTGGACTCGCTTAATTAACGTACTGATAAAGAGTAACGGCATACAGTGAATTGGCTTGGCCGAATTGTTAAAGTGATTTGAAGAAAATGGATCAACTGGTGCAAAGTGTTTTCAGTAACTTTACAGAATCAAATTCGAAATGAGCAATGCTTTGAAAGCTTATCTCTGTATCTATCAATTATTTACGCTTCTGTCATAACTTTCAACACGAGATGGGCGTTCAACAAAAAACATCAGTTGATCCCATGCTATAACGAAGCAACCAAAGTCCTGTGTCCTTATGGGATGAATTTTTTTTTTCTCATTCCCACAACACCAAGTTGAAATATTAGCACAATCCTTTGTTTGTCGGTGTATCCGCACTGTTTCTGAGGCATATGTATGAAATATTCGCCAGAGATGTTTATGACCATCTGCAGTCATAAATTCTGGGCAGCACACACTGTCATAGTGTGGAAAAAGACAGCATACACCAAAAACAGAATTGTACAAGAGAATATTAAAATCTAGAAGAGGAAATTAGCGTTTTACTGCATTTATTCTCTGTTCAATTTCCATTTTGTTATGACCAAAAGGACGTATAGTATTAGTTGTTCGAAACTAACCATAGAATTATAAAGATAGGGCATATTTTATTTTAAAGCGATTTTAAAAAGTAAAATTGACCTAGATCTGCTAATACATGTTGTTTTTTTTCGGTAATTTAACAGAACGTTACCGCAACACTTTCTGCCGCTGAAACTTTACCATACAGTCTTTTTAGGGTTCGATATTGGATTAGTGGAGCCACGACCACGATGGTTGTCCCTGAATTAAGTTAGGATTTAGTCTTATCTCTTCGAAATCTTTGACGTGTCTGATCCGAAAGAGCCGGAAATAAGCTTGTTACTAAGCACTGTCTACGGATTTTTATCTCATGCGGATTTGGGCCAAAATGTAAAGACATTTTGAATATCGCCGATAAAACTGATGTAATTTGTGAACTTTACAAGCTTGATATTAAACTGCAAATAACATAAACAAAAATTTCACTGAGCGCTGAATTATGTAAGATACCAATCTCTCTGTCACCAACATGATTAAGGACCTCCCGCTGTGTACTTTATGTTTAGTGATGATGTAAAACCACACTCACACGCTATAATTAGAGAACGAAAGTCCTTTTTTTTTTTTTGCTTCTTCTTTACAGTTTGTATTGGGGAAAAGCATTGCACACGCTCGTACATTCATTAAAGTACGGATAAGTTCACACCTGGAAATTGATAGGGGATTTTGGTAGAGGGTCTTCTTTTGTCTTTTCATTCTGCTATATACTGTCTATGGCCTTACTTCGTCCCAGGACAACATGGCCGTTCTCATGTCTAAACTCAAAACAACTCACTTGCAAATACATATCTGTTATATTGTTTCAGTGTCAAAGGGACATAGAGCGTGAACAATACCATACTATGCCTGAGGCGATGATGTTAATTGGTGATTCAGCTGGGGATTCGGGCTTTTGAAAAAAAAAAACGGAAGTCTCACCCATAACGTAATTATTTTGTGGTGGCGAAAGCTCAGTTGTCATTTTATTAGCCTGTTCACGCACGATTCTTTGTGTTATCCCGCTAGACTAATTTGTTATACCTTGTTTTGTATTCTTTGGGCAGTCATCTGTGAGCACCACACTGTACGTGAAGCAGAACGCTGAATGGAAAAGGCGTTTCCCTTTGTGTTTCCCGCGCTGAAATAACAATTAGTAGGCAGAGGTGTGACTGTGGCAAGAGTGGGTTCACACTAAGCATGGGCAACCTTTTGTATAGTGAGGGCCAGTCACCCCACATATTCTATTTATTTACGGAAATAGCTATCCAACCAGATGGCAATCCAAAAAGATGATTCTGTCCTGGCACAAGGACTCGTCTGACTGAAATTCGTATACTCAAAGCCGTTTGTGGTGCTTTTATCCAATAGCCATTCTTATTAGGCTTTTTAAAAAATGACCCATTTCGGAACTTCACGAGATACGATTGGTTAAAATATATTAAAACTGGGCCATTATGAACCGTTTGTATCTTTGATTCGAGACATTAACATTCTTTTCTAGTGCCAATGTGTATGTCTGTGTATGGGTGTTTATAATCACTTGTAAATTATGCCTTAATTTCATCTTTACTGCCAGCGGCTAGGGCGCTGACTTGACAGGCTCTACTTTGCTCTCAGTTAAGATCATAACAATGACAACAAACGGCTGTATTTCTACATTTTAGCAACACCCTACAAAAATACTGTGAAAAGGACATAGTGGCGTTTGGTGCCCACGTGTCGCTAACCTCAAACTCAAACCCAACTCAAGTTTAGCAACAGTTGCCACTGTCATGCTGACTCAACCTAAAACTTATGCCTTAAACTCAAGCACATAACCTAATCCCAATGCAAACCATCATATTCCTCTGCTTGATAAATTCAGTAAACACAAACTGGAACAATAATAATAATAATTTTTAAAAAACTCCACAAAAAACAACACAAACTCGAGTATTACATCAGCAGTACTTGTGGTGTTGGTAATCGCCCACATCCCACCACGACACGTCTGGTCCAGTCCAGCCCGTAAGGTCAGACTAGTTTATTTCGCACTTGTTTCCTTTCTCCTTTTCGGGCCTGTCGTGTAATTCATCAGGATTACTGTCACTCCATTATTCTAGGTTTTCCTAATTTTAGAGAGTTTGCCGTCAAATGGGCAGTTCTACCAGAGGTCCAGCGACCGATTATTCCATTGGTAAAGAAGAAAAAAACATACATTAAAAAAATAGGGGGTTGGGGGTCCCGCCCTGCTCGGATGTTGTTACAAGTACGTACGTCCCCGAAGTGTTTTGCTCTAGGGGTACATATTTTAAAGCCTTTTGCGACCTCAGAGCTAGAGAGCTCCTCCCGAAATATTCTAACAACAGCCTTGATTAATTATTGTTTCAAATTTTGTTTTTTGTTTTCCTCCTTTTTTTGTTTTTGTTGGAAAGGTTAGGGTTTCGATAAGATTTAGGGTTGAGGTTAAGGACACCCTTGGGGGTGCGTACGTTCAAGTAACAACAGTGTCCTGTTCATTGGCAAGGGATATGGAACTCCATCATACTTTAAAATAGAATCAGGAATCCGAAAATGACGAATATAATATCTTGCGGCCAAGGTTCTTGCACTTTGGCTTTACTGTATAGCAGACTACCGTAAAACTTGTGATAGTAGGTAGTACAAACGTTAAAACTACGACGAAAAGAAAAAAAAAAGAGATGTATTCCGCAAAGCCTGAGAAGGAGAAAGGACGGAAGGCATGAGCGAATACGGAGGTATCAGAGTAAAGACGTGGGTGGGGAGATGGTTCCAGCCCTTTGCTCCTACCATCCTTGCAAAGAACAAGAGAGAACAAAGAACAAAGAACAAGAGAACAAAGAACAAAGGACAAGAGAACAAAGAACAAAGAACAAAGAACAAGAAAAATCGTGCAGATGTTAAAAGGAGTATAACTTTTAAAGAACATAACTTTAACTAAGCATGCTTTCAGCCAATAGGTATCTTCACCAGGCTAAAAAAAAAAAATGGAACATTCTGGAAAAAAACTGCTTGAAAAAAAAACCAATACATTAGAAAGCAAACTCATTATATAAACTATACAGTTCTCACTTGGTAAGATACTTAATGTAATGCACAACTAGCGCCATGACGTCACTTGAAGTGGTAAACAGTTCAATTTACAAGTCTATGTATTAAAAACTGATACATTTATGGAACTTTTACTCAAAAGTTCAGCCCAGTCTGATGTAAATCTATTACTGGACGGCGCCTCTCCCAGAGAATGTGCTGTCTCAGAGCGTCTGGAAACAGGCTGAGTTGCGGGAACTGGCGAAGATCAGGCTTGACGCTATCCAATTAGGTCCTGTTTGATTAGATCTAGTTCACTTCAATCCGATTAAACTAAGGCTTGGGTCGCCAGATAATTGGGTTATGTGATGCGCGCAGGTTGCACTCACATGGCTGTGGAGAGGGTGGGAGGGGAGGGGGGAGAGGAGAAGGAGAAAGTACGGAAGACATGAGTGAATACGGAGTTATCAGAGTAAAGACGTGGGTAGAGGGATGGTTCCAGCCCTTTTCTCCAGCCATCCTTGCAAAGCAGGACACATACAAAATAATAATAATAATAAATCTCACTCTTTCTCATTTTACTCTTTTAGTTTCCTTCCTATACCATGGAACAAGTTTAGCTTGAAGTTATCGCTCCTGTGCCAGATAAAACCATGATGGAACTCTACATGCGTTCATATTTTGGCGTCTTCGGCATTCTTTAGGACGTCAGAGTGACCGATCTCGTGATGATATATATGGTAAAAGGCGAACTCAGACTTGATTTGGCGACCAGTGGATCCCTTGCCTTTTATATATATATTGTGCCGATGACAACCGACAAAGAAAAGCAAGACTTTTCTCTGGACGGCCATTTTAGTCACAGGCTATTCCAGTTTTCAGTGGGCACAACACTATTTTAACACGGATTTTACTTTTTTTTCTTCTTTTTAGATCAAGGGGACAAGAAGAAGTCAGTGGCCGACAGTATCCATCTGCACAACCATATAGAATATAGTTTACATCATAAGTATAGTATCAGCACACAATACTTAAAACCCTGACCACCCCTATCTTGGCGATCTCGAATAAAATAACTGTAACCAAAGGGTCCAAATTTTGGGATGTGATCTGACGCCAAATTTTGACCTATATTGCACCCAGCGACTCCAATGGCAAAGTCAAGAACCATTCTTTAGTATTTTAAGATTTTCAAAATATAACTAGTGGCTAGAAAAATTCATTTCCAGCATCGATCCTTGCTAGATCCTTGTCCATTTCGGATCTACTCGGATGATTAGGGTTATGGAGACCGAGTTTGACCGGCGCACACACACCCGGGTACTCTGGCTGCCTGTAGAGCTGTTGGGAGGTTTGTGGGAAATGAAGAGGCAGGCTCTATCTCCCAAGGCACCGGACAAGCAAACATCCCACGGGCTGTGGTGTGCTGGACTCTCCCGGTCCCGAGCTGCCCCCGTGCAAATTACGACACCTTAATGCAATTTGCATTCTTTGCATTTAATAAATTAGTATGTAAGCCGGCGTTAGTTCGGGCGCGCGTGGGGAGATGGTCGGCAAACTATTTTCGGGTCGGGCCAGTTTATTAAGCGACCCGCTGAATTAAAATCTCGTTAAAAAAATGCGATGCGTGTATTAGATTAAACACGCCCCACAAACAAGCCGGATCAGCGTCTGACTTCTAACACCAGTAACGTCATTAAGTTATCAAACACGATGTAATGTCCCAGAGGGGGCCGCTCCGTCCCGGGTTTTATCCGGCATGCACCGGAATCTCTTTACGCATGCCCAGTGTGGCAGGCCCCGAAGAGGAAAATACCATCATGGCGTTTTTTTTTGGAGGGGACGATGGGATTTTTGGTGTGGATAGCCCCTTGTTTCCTGCTGTAGTGGTTTTTCCTGCTGTAGTGGTTTTTCCTATTATGCTGTGGGATGTGTTACTCTTTTTGTTGCCGTAACATGACAAAGGAAAATGGAATATTTAATGATTTTTGATATTGCGTTATACAGAATTTTCGTCAACCTTTGCAAATGTGCTACACGCAAAAAAATACTTTATCATTATTGTTCACAGTCTTAACTAAATAGATCGTCATGAATTTTAACGAAAAAGAACAAGAATTAGAGGCTGATTCAACCCAGAGAAATAAAAACTAGACGCTTTACGTGAACAGCGACCTTAGTAATCGATGTTTATCTAATGTTGGATATTGGCGTTTGGGGGGAAACGGTCATGCTATAGACATACGGGACACACAAAAGCGTCACACTTTACTTCTCAATTCATGTTTCCCGGGACCTGCAACCTCTCACTGAACTTCATAAACTATCTTTTTGTTTGAAACAGAACTGTTCCACGGGAGGAATTTCAGCTGCCGACTCGGTGGATTTTGCAGATGAAAGAACTCAGGAAGCTTCACGAGCTTTACATAATGAAATTTTGATAAATATTAAAGTTTTGTTATAATTATTGTTTGAGTTTGAGTTCGAGTCTGGAGCAAAGCATGTTGACACGATAAAAGTCTCACTGTGCTGGAAAAAAAGCAAGACGATAGACAGAATATAACACAATGACATGCCAGAAAGGGAATGTACCAGAAGTGCCCAGTAAACCACCCGCTAGTTATTCTGTATCCCGGGGCACAGGAAAACAAACAAACAAAGAGAAGCATGGTGACAGATTTGGCGGGAGTATCAATTAGAGAACAAACGTCCGGGAACTATTGTGATGTAGTAATTATCGAGTGTATGTATTCAATCAAATAATCACGGACGGACAGACAGACAGACAGACAGACAGACAGACAGACAGACAGGTAGATAGATAGATAGATAGATAGATAGATAGATAGATAGATAGATAGATAGATAGATAGATAGATAGATTAGATAGATTAGATTAGATTAGATTAGATAGATAGATAGATAGATAGATAGATAGATAGATAGATAGATAGATAGATAGATAGATAGATTGGATAGATAGATTAGATAGATAGATTAGATTAGATTAGATAGATTGATAGATAACTAGATAGATAGATAGATAGATAGATAGATAGATAGATAGATAGATAGATAGATAGATAGATAGATAGATAGATAGATAGATAGATTAGATAGATTAGATTAGATTAGATTAGATAGATAGATAGATAGATAGATAGATAGATAGATAGATAGATAGATAGATAGATAGATAGATAGATAGATAGATAGATAGATAGATAGATAGATAGATAGATAGATAGATAGATAGATAGATAGATAGATAGATAGATCTAACACACTAATTAACAACTATCAAGGGACATACATGAATCCATCATTTTCCATAATTTGCCCTATTGACATCACACAACGACTGTGTGGTCTAGGTAGGAAATCAACTTGTCCATTGACTAATGGTACACCGCAATGGTTCCCAACCTTTTCCGTACGTTCTACCCCTGGCAGCGTTTCGAAAGTAAATTTACCCTTACACCGTTTTGTCCAGTAATTCCCGTTTGCAATTTTACCCTAATAAAACAACCGACCACGAGGAAAGTTTCAAATACGTTTTTTCTTTTTTTTAACATAGTTAATTAAAGTTCAAATAGCAATAACATTAATAATAGCACATCACAGTTTTGCTTCATTTAGCTATGAACAATTAATGACGTATAATGTACAAATCCAAAATCAATGAATTCACCCTCTGGGTAGTGGAAATTTACCCCCCCCCCCCGGGGGTAAACTGGCTCCTAGCTGGGAACCTCAAGTATACCACGATCATACTAGATCAAACAAAGCTTTGCCAACTGTGAGATTTTAGACATATGGGCTGTATATTAATTAGCGAGACTAATGATGAACCATGGGAAGGTGTGACATCACCACTTCACGACCGACGGGGCGGAGCGACAGCTTGTAACGCGTATCCTGGTTGGCTGAAATGACACGTAATCCTATATTGTATAATTTGGGGCTCCCGGTCTGTTTGTTTACATTGAAAAGCGTTGCACAGATTGTAATCGATTGACGATTAACGTAATACATATCGTTGGTCCAATTATGAAACTGCACAAGTGTAGTCGCACAATTACAACCACACATAGTATTTTTCTTGCCAGATATGCTATTTGTATTTGTATTTGGATTTGTATACTACTTTAATCCCATTTGGGAAATTTGCCTTTGTGTCATTGCACCCAGTTACAACTGCAGCAATCACGTCGTCGCCACAGTGCAGCGCCGGTCGGCGGTTTTTTTTGGGGGGGGGGGGAAGATGAGGGGGAGGGGGAGGGAGTGGTAGGGGTGAATTTTAATTGATTTTGCCCCGGCAGCGGCCTGTTCGGCCCGCTTTTTTCGATTTCCGTCTGCCAAGGTATCTTTAACGTGCGCAACGTGCACACGGGCCTTCCGAATTTGTTCGCCCTTATCCGAGAAGATTAGGTACTCAATCCTACCCCCCCCCCCCCACAATAGGATCAGGGACACGAAAATATGAGAAAAATCCCAAACTTCCAACATGCCTGCACCGGCCGGGTTTTCAACACGGTACCCTTGGCACGAGAGGCGTGCACCTTGCCTCTAGACCGCCTTGTCTCATGAAGGTCTTGAAAGAAGTTTATACATTGGCTGAGGTGCCCAGTAAATCTGCTTATTAGTTTCAATTCTGGATGACTTTTGTGGATCTTCTTCACCCTTGCCCGTTCCTCAAGGTTTCTTTTGTTGTCGCTGTTCTTTGTTTGTTTGTGTGTAGGTACCCTTGTATTATTGCAGTCCCCTAAGGGACATTCCAGTGTAACTGACGGGACGTTCAGACAGTACTTTTTAAGAAAGAAAAGGCCACTAAATAACTAACCAACCATTTATTTCAAAATGGATTGATCAGTCCTCCAGAAAAATGGTACAGAAATGATAAAAATGTGTTATGAATAATAAAAATTAAGATGAGTCCATTCAATTGCTTACTTTAGTTGGTAACTAATGGGAGTGAAGAAATACCATGTTTTGTACATGGCAAGACGAAACTGCAAAATTTGTGAAACCAAACCAACAGGATTAGTGAACAATGTTTTTCTAAATTAAAAAAAAATGCATTTGAGCATACAGAAAATTCATAAATAATCAAGTTTAACTTTTAAGCTCAATGGGGCAATTAGTTTTAGTAACTGATGGGACATAATCTTTGTAACTGACGGCAGGTTGTAAACATTTTGTATTTTGTATTTTTTTGTATTTTGTATACTTCTTTAATCCCATTTGGGAAATTTGCCTCTTTTGCGCCATTGCAGCCCAGTTACAACTGGAGCAGGCACGTCGTCGCCACAGTGCAGCGCCGGTAGGCGGATTTTTTTTGGGGGGGGGGGAGGGAGATGAGGGGGGGGGGAATGGTAGGGATGAATTTTCTTTAATTTTGCCCGGGCAGCGGCCTGTCCGGCCTGCTCTTTTCGATTTCCAACTGCCAAGGTGTCTTTAACGTGCGCAACGTGCACGCGGGCCCTCCGAATTCTTTCGTCCTTATCCGAGAAGACTAGGTACTTGATCCTACCCCCCTAATAGGATCAGGGACACGAAAATATGAGAAAAATCCCAAACTTCCAACATGCCTACACCGGCCGGGTTTTGACCCCCGTACCCTTGGCATTAGAGGCGAGCACCTTGCCTCAAGACCACCTTATCCCTTTGTGGTTTTTTCCAAGAGGGTCATTAGGTACATGATCACGCAAGGAAGATAATACTAAACAAAATTGTTGATTTAATTACTAACCTTTACAACACAACCATTAATTTTTTTCCCCAGGTTTTGAAAAATGGTTCTTGGGTAACATATTACGTGGAATGTCCCCTAACGCGTTAATGCCCAAGTCACCCATCAGCATTGGAGACGAACACGGTCATGAAAATAAATGGCAATTATCTGCGAACTGGGCAGTTGTTTCCACAGTGAACATATTGTGGAAAGTGCCATGGTATCATGCGTTCGTGGAAAAAGAAAGAATCGGGGGCCAAGTTAGTGACAAAAAGCAAACTTCCCCACCATTTCAAATTTCCTGCTCTAAAAAAGAATCTTCTGCAGGTCAAAGGAAGGCACCTGTAAAATTCCAGGCAAACCAGAGCTGTACGAAAGTGGCGGTAGGACTAGGTTAAAAATCGCCCCCTTTTCTTTTTCTTTAAATAACATAGATGTATTTCCTCTTAATAATTTTTATGTGAGTTTGCAATGTTTCAAATGTTTATTTGTATGACTTATAAGGAATGGAATTACAATTCAGCAGAGTTTTACCCATTTCTGTACAGTTAGATTCTTCTCATTGTGCGATTGCACGATCGGACCAGCAATCTATCTATCTATCTATCTATCTATCTATCTATCTATCTATCTATCTATCTATCTATCTATCTATCTATCTATCTATCTATCTATCTATCTATCTATTTATCTATCTATCTATCTATCTATCTATCTATCTATCTATCTATCTATCTATCTATCTATCTATCTATCTATCTATCTATCTATCTATCTATCTATCTATCTATCTATCTATCTATCTATCTATCTATCTATCTATCTATCTATCTATCTGCGAGGGAGAACGAAAACAGTCATGAATGGAGAGAACTATGTGGGGCCAATACAGGTGACAACCCCTGACTTGTTCAACGGCACGTTTAGGTGGGTTTAATGGACAGGAAAGACCTTTTTTTTTTTTTTTAGGGCATTTAGATTTGATAAAGAATGCTTTCTGCTCTTTTAAGGAATAGTCAATACGTCTATTGTCATTAATAAGGCTTTGAAACGTTTAACATCATAATGTGTGTGTAGTCTGTCTACAGCCCTCGAACGGTCAGCCTGGAGACAGACTGCGCAGAAAGGTCTCTCCAACTTTGAAGAGACACTCGCTCAGCAGCACGAGGCAAAGAGGATAGGGAGAAAAGCTGCAGCCCAGGCAGTCAGATCAGCCTCAGACTTCATCTGTGTCCTATGCCACTGAGACTGCCATTCCCGCATCGGACTGGCCAGCCATACCAGACGCTGTACCAGAAAAAAAACAACAACACCCAGAGCGTAACACCATAGTCTTCCGAGACTGAAGGATGCCTACATATATACTAGTCTGTCTACTTGTGTAATGTATCTGCTGGTTTAAGTAGGGGTGTTTTGGGGGGGGGGGGGATGACAGAAAATTTTGAGCGTAAAGAGGGCGATTGCCCGAAAAACCACTGCTCTAGATAAAAGTATACGCATCAATGACTCATCAGACACCTGGGTACTCACAGTCAACCACCACCCGCGCCCCCTGATGACTAGATGGTCTTTTAGTCGAGTCCGACTGACGAACAACAATACAGGTCAAATGCTTTATACAAAGGATTAATTATCAGTATTACTTTCAGGTGAGTTTTCGCCTGTTGACAGTCACACACACACACAGATCTTACAATGTTATCTGATTTGGTTTCCCGTTCACTTGATTTGGCGAGATCAATCTCGATAACCGAGCTCACCCGGACGTCTAGCAAACCTCGATTATCAGCCGATCGATCAGTTGTGTATCTGTCGCCCAAACACATGATCATTTTGTCAGTTAATTAGTCGCTCGTCATATCAGTGTGTTCATCTGTTTGTCTGTTCATCTGAAGCGAGACTTCGCAGTCCAGGGATTATCACTCGCAAAATATTCAATATCTGTATTCAGAATTCAGGTAAGAATGGTCCTCAGTAGACTGATCTTTATGAATGTACCTGAAAATTAGACAAAACATACAAAACGTGTATCTTCATAACATATTTTCTCTGACTTATCTATCTATCTATCTATCTATCTATCTATCTATCTATCTATCTATCTATCTATCTATCTATCTATCTATCTATCTATCTATCTATCTATCTATCTCTCTGTCTGTCTGTCTGTCGTCTGTCTGTCTGTCTGTCTGCTTGCCTGCCTGTCTGTCTGTCTGTCTGTCTGTCTGTCTGTCTGTCTGTCTATCTATCTATCTATCTATCTGTCTGTCTGTCTGTCTGTCTGTCTGTCTGTCTGTCTGTCTGTATGTCTGTCTGTCTGTCTGTCTATCTATCTGTCTGTCTGTCTGTCTGTCTGTCTATCTGGCTATCTAACAATCTATCTATCTATCTATCTATCTATCTATCTATCTATCTATCTATCTATCTATCTATCTATCTATCTATCTATCTATCTATCTATCTATCTGTCTGTCTGTCTATCTGTCTATCCGTCTGTCTGTCTGTTTGTTTGTCTATCTGTCTGTCTGTCTGTCAATCCACCTTTTTTCCTGAATCATAAGGATAGAAAATAGATAAAGCAATACAAGAAATCCTATGCGGCCTACATACATGTAAAATGTACTTGTTCGCTTCAGAAACATTTAGAGGAGACATAACTCTGTTACAAATTCATGTGACAGTCAATGCAACTGTTATAAAATTTGGATGTGATCAGACAGGATTACATTTATTTATGACTAATCTCACCAAAGAGTGGCGTGGTTTATGTTGCACTTCAGACATTGTCAATATCCCACTATCTCTTTAACCAGTTTTACAGTTATATTTGTCTTACAATGATTTTGAATTCATCTGTAATTAACAGATTTCTAGATTTGTGAAAGCTTGAGGAAAAGTCTCAAAATTCATAGCAACAGCAAAATCACATTTACGTTGTTTTAACTAATTTCTGATTCTCAAACATTTATAACACGTTTTAGTCTTACATCTACATTAAGTCTAATGTGGATCGATTTGTGGCTTTGCAATAATCTAAAAAAAAAAAATAAATCCCTTTCATCAATTCCACTACAGAATTGTCGAATCACCAGTGTTCAGAACCTCTGTTTTGGTATATTCATGGGCTTTTGAGCCTTGTAAGCAATGCTGGAGACAGAAGACCATTATAATTATTATGTAAGTAAAACTCTCATAATAATTATATCCTCACCCTTAGGCTGTACAGGGAACGGGGGACTGAATGACAGTTACCATATTTAGATTTACGTCATGGGGCATTCGGACTGTTCAACGTGGCGGTTAAGCACAGTTATGGACTTTGTACACACTTTTCATATGCAGTTGATCTTTGTGCCTCGAATCGCCCTTACAAAGTACATAACAACTGTGCTTAACCACCGCATTGAACAGTTCGAATGTCCCATGACGTCATCGATAAATTTAAATATAGTAACTGTGTCATTCAATCACTTTCAATATTCAAACTCAACTTTACAGATAGCTTATTTCACCGCAGTGTTTAGTCATGAAACATTCGGGGTCTTTTCGCATCTCGAATACGCAGTTGAACGTGATTTATCGGGATAAACTTAAGTGCTGTTTAATAATGAACGTATGAACGTGCACAGATGAATTCAGGCATTACAGATACTCTATTGTGTTGCATGTGTCCGTCATCTGGCTGTAGAGTATTCATTAGCAAATCGCGCACGGGTGTTCCTCATTTCTAGTGTGAGCATTTTGTGTACACGTGCATCTGTTTTACATCAAGCTGTAGTATTGGCTAAGTGACATAATGAAAGACTGTTCTTTTAGTTTTATACTTGTATTTGCATGTCACGGACCGGAAGTAGAGATCGATTTAAAGTAATATATATGGGTGCTAGAAATCGATTTTTGGAGAGAGAGAGAGAGAGAGAGAGAGAGAGAGAGAGAGAGAGAGAGAGAGAGAGAGAGAGAGAGAGAGAGAGAGAGAGAGAGAGAGAGAGAGAGAGAGATTGACATCAGACAGACAAAAACAGTCAGATTAACAGTCAAACAGGCAGACCCAAAAAAAAAAAAAAAAGAACCAGACGGATGACAGTCAAATAGACAAACAGACAAACAGCGTAGACTCTACTTTAGGTTCGTTTTAGATCACTGTGCCTTATCACCATAAGATTTTATTAATCGACCAGAATTAATTTGGTCAAGTTGCATCATTCTGTTCATTTAGAAGATTGTAACTGTATCCAGGTAATCCTTCTAAATTGTCCTTGTCCGTAAAATCTACTAAATAAAAGCGTTTTGCCGGGATAAGTTTAGTTTTTCTGTTTTCTATGGTATCTGGTTAATGACATTACTAAGGTGGCGAGATAGTTGAGGTTTTACACGATTATGTTTATATCTTTTTGATTTGGTTCTTAAAAGAAAGTTTCCCGAATCTACAGCGTCACTGCTTCCCTTTCTGTACTGCAAGGAAAACAATTATAAATACTAGTAACTGCCCCATTCTTCGAATGGTAAAAAACAAAGCTCACCACTCCAGACCGAAAGGAATCAGCACAAAGACATTGATGTCGAGACACTTTGGGTCATCCACATAAAATCGGCGATCAATAGATAGATAGGATAGTATTACAGTAGTACACAGTGCACAGTAGTGCGCACCGAGCATTTTTCATGGGCTCATGTGTTCGTAAAAAATGATCTAAATATTTACGCACAGTTTTCTTGGTATGAATGAATGGCACTCACCTCATCTGTATAACACTATACTCGGTATCACTATCAAAGTTTTCTTGGCGTGGCTGGATCGTGAACTCTAGTTTACATTTCCGGTAAGAGGTGGAAATGACGAAATTGACGGAAGTACATTATCACGTCGTATTCGCAATCATGAATTGATAACTGATAATTATAACTGAATTTCTGGGAAAAGTAAAGAGTTTCGGGAAAAAATGAGCTCGACACGTACAGGCTTAATAAATTTTACATACATATGCCAAGTTTCATTTCTCTACGTTGCGTAGTAAAAAAGCCTTTGCGGTCGCAAAGTTGGGCCCAAGCTCCATTATTATATGATGGACAAAATATTATTTTAAAAAAAAAACATGGAAAATCTACGGGGTTGCAATAAGGCTTGAAGCAAAAGCAAAACCCTGTGTCGTTTCTGTATTATTTCTTGCGCGAGGCTTTGCTGCATACAACTTGTTTTCTTTTTGCTAGATGTTTGACTGAATATGGACAAGGTAATCTTTGTTAGTAAAAAATGGGCTCTTGGAGGAGATCACAGAGAAGTTAGGTTTGTTCACAAACAAAATGATATTTATTATAAGAGAGAGAGAAGGAGAGACAGACAGACAGACAGACAGACAGGTAGACAGACAGAGACAGTGAGACATCAAAAGCAAAATGATATTTATTATAAGAGAGAAAGGGGGACAGAGAGAGACAGACAGACAGACAGAGACAAAGAGAGAGCGAGAGAGACGAAGACACTACTGAACTTGGCACACTTCCCATAGCAACAACAACAACGACAACAAAAAAATTAACAAAAACAAAAACCAAGCCAAAGTGTTAACAATTATTTCAGGTCTGCAGAGAAACGCCGGTGTCAGAATTTCTATTTTTAACACGTTCCAGTTTTGGACACTAGCTGAATTTGTATTGATTCTACTGTGTGGCAAAGCTCAGGGGATACCTTTAATATCGGCCTATTATAAAATTATAGGGGCTCAAACGCCTGCGTGATTCGCCCTAGCCCAGGGACGCCGCCCAACTCCTATCAAGAGTTATTATCGTCTCTCAATGAAATAATGTAATCTATTTATCCTATAAATTTTTCACGACTAATCACATTAGCCTTAGTAGTTAATGGATGCTCAACAAAAATGGCCGTCGTCCTAAGGGACCAATCAGGTTGCTCCGAGCATCAGTGAGACTCTCATGAGAGTCAACGGTGGGAAACGTGATCTTGCAGTAGTCTCGATGTCGTTTGGCGAACCTGATTGTCCGACGTTGAAAAGAATTCATAGGCTGACGGTGGATGAATAAATAAATGTCATTAAAAAACAGGCATTTACCGTGTTTCATATCAAAATATCACATTATTTTATAGTGTAATATCTATTGAGATAATGATGGAAAGCGATTGCAAAAACAGAATCTCACCGGAGCGATAAGACAACGAAATACGATACAATAGAAGCAATTTTATTAAAGATCTTAATTTCAGAATGATCCAGATTTTTTTGTGGGAGGTTCGGAAATGAATTGAGATAGACAAAATCCACTGGGCCTACTAATCGCCATTTCCTCACCCTCCCCCATGACGTCTGAGTATCACATTTCTTCTTGATTCTGAAACGTATAAATATCACAAAACCTAAATTTCTTTGAAAGATCGACAATTTGCAAGTGGATGGGATGAACTGATGAGAAATATGAGAGGAGAAAGAAAGAAGTTAAAAATAAATGTCAGCTTTGGAGAAAGGTTAGATGTCAGGGGTTCCCAGCTTTTTGTGTTGAGGACCCTGATAAACATCAGTATTACCAGATCAAGGCGGCCGAAACTATTTTTTTTAAAGAATTTCATCTGGTAAAGGCCAATGGCCCAAGTAGCCAAAATGGGGAAATCGGGCTTAAGTTGAAAGACCAAATTCCTGAGAAAAATCCTCTAAAGGGGGAAACATTTTTCTATGGAAACTGAGATCTCCTTATAATAGTTTGTATTTTGGTATTTGTATTTGCATAACTCTTTAATCCCATTTGGGAAATTTGCCTTTATGCCATTGCAGCCCAGTTATAACTGGAGCAGGCACGTCGTCGCCACAGTGCAGCGCCGGTCGGCGGTTGTTGTTTGCTTTGTTTTTTTGGGGTGGGGGGATGACGGAGGAGGGGGATGGTAGGGATGAATTTTCTTTAATTTTGCCCGGGCAGCGGCCTATTCGGCCTGCTCTTTTCGATTTCCAACTGCCAAGGTATCTTTAACGTGCGCGATGTGCACGCGGGCCCTCCGAATTTTTCGTCCTTATCTGAGAAGACTAGGTACTCGATCCTACCCCCCAATAGGATCAGGGACACAAAAATATGAGAAAAATCCCAAACTTCCAACATGCCTGCACCGGCCGGGTTTTGAACCCGGGACCCTTGGCATGAGAGGCGAACGCCTTGCCTCTAGACCACCTTGTAATATGAGAGATTCGCCATTTTTCTGCAGTCAGTCAAAACTTTTTGCTTGATTTCATTTTGATTTTTTGAAGAGGCATAAAAATTTCACCTATTGCCCGGTGGTGTCAGATCCACTCACAAATACCCTCAATAGGATTCTTTTTTTACCAGTTCGTGCTCAGTTCCCAAAACGGTAATTGTGACCATGTTACTAAAAGAGATTATTGTGGTCAAGTAACTTGGCCCAATCCCAGCCAGCCCTAAAGCTAAAATTTTCGAAAAGTCACTGTGCAAAACAAAATCCAGTTTGGGTCACACTGTGCATAACAATCATTCCGACTTTTGTTTCTGGGGGCCGCTGTTTTTCATGTACGTCTTGCGTACTCACATACACTCGCGACTGGTATTGACTTGCCTGCTTCTAAACTTCACAAAAAATAATGTATATGTGGGAGTTTGGGACACTCTGGACACGAAGTAGCTGTGGTAATGTATTGATAGACCTTGAAGAATTGTACATTGTGTGCACTTCTTGTCCGCTAGCAGCTGACTGTGTCGTTCCGGGCGTAGTATGATACCCCTCTTCTCCCCAAATGATCATTTATGCAGGCATTCTGGTTGTAAAGTCTCTTTGTCTTTCTTGAACTCACATACATAAGATCAAAACCCTTGGACACTGTTTTTCCTGCAAAGCAAGTCACGCCCCCACCCCACCCCCCTCCCTGAATCTCTGATATTAGAAAGATAACCAAAAACAAACAGTATAAAATTTATTATCCTCATAACTATGAGTCCTTTAGGTTAATTTTTTAAAACCATTTTCTTATTATGAAGTGAGATATCGTGATGGGACAGGATATTATGTGGCTGTGTCTTTACTGTCGAGAGAGTGCCAGATTCTCATGAATGAAACATTGACGGCACGCTGGAACTTAATCTGATCCAAACACAATGAAATTGTATCTTCGAGATTTCATCGCGCAGTATCCATGAATAACAGGCGTACCCTCACCTTACGAAGTTGATGAATATTTCACGGAGCATGTACCCTGGTGCACTTGGTCTCACTGTGTTGTATTTCACGTGGAGCGGTGATCTCAGCGACGTCCCTCGTTCCGGTAGTTAACGCCCCCATTGACTTCACAATGAACATTAATAATGAAGTGAAATTTAAAACCACGAATTAAACGAATGCAGAAGGCCAATAATATCAAACAGATGAAATATGTACGTATTTTATACTCTGACTCATTGAACATTTTCAAAATTATTTTTCAAAACTTTCATTATTATTCATTTTCATTTTTTGCTCCAATTAAAAACTGGCAAAAAAAAGTCTTTAAGCATTGTCCTCATTAACCTTAACATCACTCATTCATGACTGAAGTCATAGGCAGCCAAAGGAAAAACCTGTCTCTTTAAAACATCAATAGTTTGCGTTCGTCGCATTAAACGGCAAAGTATCAAAATGTTATTAATCTGGGGGATATTTACTCGCCCATTGAGGCCCTAAATAAGATTTAGGAATATTAAAAATATCATAACCATAACTGTCTAATATTTGTTTCTGTGTTTCTCAGAATGTTTGATTGTATTTCTTAATCCCTCGTCCAAAACGCTATGAACTTTTTTTTGTCTTTCCAAAGGGATGCTATGATTTTTCACAACAGTCATCCGTTGGTCTGTAGACGGCGTAGAGAAGTGAGAAGTCAAAATGCCCAGTAGTTTGTCACACATAAATATGCTATTTAGTTATTTTACTCTATCTGTGATGACTCGTCATTAAACTCACAGCTCTACTACACTACTATTTCAAGTATGTGAGGTGTAAATGCCCAGATCAGAGATCTCCCTAAAACAAATACCTACAACCTTTTTCAAGTATGTTATGGACCAGTTGTGTGACGTACAGGCTGTTGAATTTCTACAAGAAGAGAACTGCACTGCACTTTAAAAGTACATAACATATGCGCGAAATTTTGTGTTTTTTATCATTAGTTTTTTAATCAATCGTTCACACGATAGATACAAATTTCCCTGTAATTGCAAGTATAACAATAGTTATTACAGAAGGAGTCCATGTGGGACCCCACAGACATTTTCCTTTTCACATCAACTGATTAAAGAACTGCATATTTCTCTATTATGTTTATCTCAAATGAGATGAATCGTTTAAAACACGTGAAGAGTGAAACAGAGGCATAGCACCCGTGCATGTTACTTGAAATCAGACAAATACTTCACATTCTGAAAATATAACAGACTTGGTGGCATTTTTACAGGAGCTAGACACCTCATCACGGTGAACTGCGAAAAGAGGCAGAATGTATTACGAAAGCGGGCAGTGCCCTCTCCTTGAATAGGCCGGGTTTAAAAATCAAATTCACCGAATAATCAATAATTCGAATGTTAAATAAGGAATGAGAAAATTTGTTTCGTTATTTCCGAATTTCTTCCACTCTTGCATACCTCTCTTTATGTGAAGATTAGAGCTGTGACTCCAAACCCTTCAGGAGGACAGGATCAGTTATAATGAAGATAATATCATTGGTTCCTGAACGGCGCCACGCTGAGAGGAGCTGTTAGAGAAAAGCTAATCATTAATTCAATGGACAAAAACTGAATTGACAAGGCAAGACTTGGGGAAAAGCGCAAAATGGAAGAGAACTCGCAATCCGATTGTCCGTAATGTGTAATGGAATCAAGCTGCTGTGTTTTTCCTGCGCCAAGACAAAAACGAAGCGAGGCAGCCTTAAAAGCTAGAAGAGACCCCAAATTTCATTTGGAGCCAAAACAGTGCTCTTTAATCTCTTTACAAACAACAATAAGCCGTTATTGCATGCATAATTCATCGCCTGGTGTTCAGCCTCTGCAAGAGCTTAAACCATCTTAACATAACGCCGGCCTGAAGCTTCTAATGGCGTGTTGGACGTGGCAAAGTGTGTTAAGGGCAAAAATCAGGCCCAGGGGCGTCCCAATGAGGCTTTCGTGGCTGGGTTAAAAGTATTTGTCACTTCAATCAGGGTAGGCGGGATAAACCTTTCAGTAGCTTGCCAATGTAATGACTCGCTGGGGCAGCAATAGCGCTTGTTTCCACACCCGAGATAAGTTCCTAAGCAACCCAAGACGGGTATAAGTTAATTCGCTTTATATTAGATTCATCAATTTTTCATCGTGTAACCCCGTCAATATAGACACCGCTGGACGTGCAGGTCCCATGGGCGGAGACGGTTGGAGAAGCGCAGGGCAACCGTGCTCTGGAGTGCGACTGAGCATTTTTCAAAGCCCTGGGCCATTGAGACGGGTGGATTTTTTTTTTCTTAAGTTTCACTCCAGCGTATGGAAACAATGATGCACACATTATCTACAGACAAACATTCCAATTCCCATCTTGTTATTTTCTTGCACACTTTTATTATGTTCACAGGTGATAAGTGACATTTGAAATCATTCAACAAAATCCAGCATTATTTCTGAATTCGACTGTTTCAAGGTCACACTATCAAGGCAAGGAATCAATCTAATCATGAATTTTACAGAATTGTCACAACAACAACAGGGTCCTTAATTTTTAAAACTTTCCTGCCTTTTGCATTTGTCAGTATATTTCCAAATGAATGGTAAGGCAAGACTGAATGTTGTCCTCCATCATGCCGACTATTCCCTAACTCATTAATAAGGATATGACAGACTAATTATTATGACCAACAAGTAAAAAACTAAGAAAGAAAGAAACAAGCAAACTTTCCAGTTGTGTCCCCCTTGAATGCACCAGCCACAAATATTGACACTGTGACCTAATTGTACTTGTGTCCATTGTAGAACACCAGAAAATATGACATTATAGGGGTGGCCAAGCTAGACAACTTGCCTGAGCAAATTACTAAATTATGTTAAACTGTCACCCACCGACAAAACAACTGCTTCAAATCTGGTACCAAAACTGCACCAGTGATAGCTTTTTTTTAAACCTTTGATGAAAGGAAAATGCTCTACTGGAAACTGAAAAAGGAAGCACATGTAGTGGAATGCACGGATCTTGAAAATTTTAAATAAAAACAGTATCGTCTTCATTATCATCATTAGCCTGACCACCATCGCCACCATCTTCATCATCAGCACCATCAAAGCCATCACCATTACTGTGTCCATCACAGAACAGCATCATCACCATGTTATTTAAAGTATTAATTAAATCTAATATGTATACCATCACCAGGGCCAACGTCATCAGGACTTTCACCACTTTCATTGTCATCACATCACCACCACCGATGTTGTAACTGCTATCCCAATAATGGTAATAGTTAGCTTGTTTCGCACTCAGATCCACACACACACACACACACACACAAAATAGTGTGCTCAACTAAAATTAGAAACAGGAATAACATAAGATCAATTCACCATGCTCACACCCACACATATTAACAAAACTTAATCTACTCCCACCCCCAAAGCTCTGACCAAAACGGACGCAATTCAGTTTCAAAGAAAATAGTCCTATACAATTCAGTTTTGAGTCTATTTTTAAATGTGATGTTGTTCTCACTTTTCCTCGTGTCAACGCTAATGTTGTTCGACAATTTAGGCCCAGCCAGTAGACAAAGCCTTTTCACTGAGCCACAATCTGATTGTGGGTGTCTCAAGAAGTTTCGCGTCCACTGCTCTTAAAATGCATAATCGCCACCATATCCGTCTAATAGTGATGATGATGATGATAATAATAATAATAATAATAGTCAGCAGGGCAATGATAATCATAAAACAACGACAGAGCACCAACGCGAGACGAGCAGAGACCACTGGTGGGCCAGCTATTCCAACTAGCAGCCAAGAGCACCCGACCCAGCAGGCTTGCCAGCTGTAAACCGATCACAAGTCATTGTTCACCCTCCGGGCAGGGAGGGCGGGGATGGGAGGGGATTTAGATCAGGGATTAGGGAATCGACAGCTCTGACAGGCCAGTGGGTACAGGCTGACCAAGTGTCATTCTGCAGGAGTGAGGAGTCCGAACTCTTTGGCCAAACATTTCATGGGGCGCTCTGATATAATGAAGAGGAAAGCAAAGACAAAGCAACGACAAAGTTACTAATTGTAACAACAGCAACAAAACCAGTAATGATATGAACGTAGACGACAGGGGCCAAACAACAGTACCAACAACAAAGCCAGTAAAATCAAAGTGTTCCGGATGTTACCAAGATTGTTACGTAACTGCATGTATTACAAGATCTAATACTTCAAAGCGTTTCAAAACGCTTACTTTCTCATCCTCAATGCATATTGTTATGTAACTGCATATATACTAGACCTAATACTTCAAAACGCTTACTTTCTCATCCTGGAGGCACATTGTTATGAAGCTGCTTGTATCACTTGATGTAATACTAAATTTAAAAAAACTTACTTTCTCATCCTGAAGTCACATTGTTATGTATCTGAGTGTATTAATGGATCTAATACTTCAAAACGCTTATTTTATATTCGTTTTGCTCTTCTTGTTTTGGGGGTGGGGGTGGGTGGGTTAGGGTAGTAGGGAATCTATGAAATGGCTATTTACCTATCTGAAGCTTGAAAAATCAGCATAATATCTTAACCGACAGAATGTATTATTATAAATTTCTAAGTGCAACTTAATCACCTGGGCCTGGCATTGCAGTTGACACTGTTTTCCTTGGTTTTAAGCCTACTTATTTCAGCTCCTCCATGCTTTTGAGATTTTATAAATAATTTTGTAAAATTCTGAAATCAGCACTCCCCCTTTTTTTTTCCAGTAAAAATCCACTTCTTGCAAACGTAACACTTAAAATTTTCGAACACTTTCAACCATTTTATAATTATATGCGAACTTCATTCTAACCTAAAAATATAATTATATAAATTTATCCTTACATGTAGACTCTCTATATGCGAACTTCTAACTTCTAAAAAAATCGAACATTTCCAACCATTTCATAATTATATGCGAACTTCTCACCACATGTACGGAACGATATAAACATAAGAATAGCACTGTATTTCATAAAAAAAACAACAAGAATAAAACAACAACAAATAAATAGATAAACAAATGAATGAATGAATGAATGAATGAATGAATGAATGAATGAATGAATGAATGAATGAATAAATAAATGCAATATTCTTTTCGTACTTTTTTTTTTTTGTAAGAGGCAAAGTAATGCCAAGGGAATGTAGGGTTGTGTCCTGTTAATAAATTACGCCCAACAGATTTGATAGTCTGTTGTTAAGGTCCTGCTCAGCTAAAGTGTTTCCACGTACACTGTAAACTGAAACTGTTTTATACCTTTGTTTGTTTGTTGAATAAGGTGGTTACCGAAAATGACGAATATTTCACGACATTAATTAAACTGGTTGTTTCATCATCCCGTCAACACTGCGATTGGGGTAATATTTTTGACATTATTGTCATCGCAAATGTTACTTGGAACTAATTTTCGCGGTCTTGGTTAAGCAACACGACCGATAACCAAAAACTCTGTTGTCTTTGTGAGTGTCACTACACGAGAGGAGTTACGGGACTCCAGTTCCAGCAGACCACGTTCAGCTGCTGCTGCTGCTGATGGGATGGCGTACTGGACGCCTCCACAATTGAGTTTCTTTAAAAAGCTCTCGCAGCCTCAGCATGGCATTCCCTGGTGATCCAATCTCTGAACCTCTGGTAAAGGGACGAATTTTCAGTTTTCGTCAAGAGATAACTGGTCTTGACAATCTGAGATGCTACATTAGAAAAGAATTATCACGGAATTCATAATCTTACAATGATTACAGGATTGTCTTTTAAGCAGTTAATAGATATGCAACTAAATAAATATATAAATAAATAAATACAAAAATAACTTCCAACGAACATAATAAACCTAGATATAATGCACGCTCTTGAAGTTGAATGATGTTAGAGGGCTCGTTGAAAAAAAAAAAAAAGTCTTAACTTGTCACATATGAACAGTTAACATACAGTCTGGGGCTCAGTTGAGACGGTTGTTCCTGGACTGTGAAAGTGACTCTGAGAAATTTGTACTAGTGGCGTCATGCCGAGACGCCATCCTTAAAGTACGTAAGCTCGATTTTGGCAATCATTCACGTCCTCTCACCCCATGTACTACTACTACTACAACTACAACTAATAATAATAATAATAATAATAATAATAATGATAATGCTATTCATAACGCTTGGCTTCAAGCCTCTTCCTCCCCCTACTTTTTTCCCCACCCCGTAAAAGAGTGTGCAGCAGTTTGAAAGATGAATGTACATATGATAAGCCCTTGATGTTTTAAAATTTTTACGTGACAATTTGCCTGGACTATTTGATGTTTTTACCCGATACACGGGCTATATTCGATATTTGGGGGGGGGGGGGGGGGGGTACATTCTTGCAGTTTTTTTAAAAAAGAGTCATAAAAAGGAAACTTCTTCATTCATCACCATAATTGAAAAGCAATACCAACACTCCCCAGACCCCCCACCCTACCCCTACAACCCCCTCCTTCCTCCAGGGCTCAACTCCCCTTCCCCCCTCTGACTGTACGTAGCGTTCTTTATGGATGGCCCCAAAGGACGGTGACTCATAATGATTTGTGATCAAACCCAGCTCAGCAATGAAACATAGCTTGTGTGACAAGGCCTAAGCTTCTTGTATAGTAGACTAAAGCATTTATAATTTTATTATTTATCATCACTGTAAAAAATACAATTTCACCATTACCAGGGACAATATTATCATCATATTATAAAGGAAGTAAGGCCTTCCATGTAATCATGAAAGACTTTTTAACCACTGAGCCTTAAATTCTGCAAAATATCAGATTACGCACAGAAAGTCATAAAGGTGTACGTGGGCATAATTTAAAAGGTACTTGAAGTTTCCAATTTTTTAAATACTGTTAAACAACAAATTTAGGTCTTTTCACTAAATCTGAAGAAATATTAAAGTTCCTTCTACTGCCAAGTGCCACAATTCTGACATTCATCGCGTTGCTGAAGACTGGCAGCGTAAGCTACGCCCTTCGCCCCTAGAGGTTAAACGACTTGTGCTTTGCTGAAAGATTTGTAACAGATTACAATCCCTTAACCCGCAAATGAACAGTCCGTAGATCAACATCCTAACGGCATTTCAGCCCCAGATTTGGGTCGTTAACCCACGATTTAGCGAATGTTCTGAGGACAGTTTTACGTTCACTTGAGGCCTTACTAAAAGCTTAGAATGTGACGCAAAGACAAGAGAAACAGGACTAAAGTAATGTAGGAGAAAATACGAGGTTATCCGATGAGTGTTAACGTTGTTAAAGCCTGTCCCCCGGGGCAAGGGACTGTGCCTTGCAGGAGATGGACAGTGCTGAATAATACATAGGATTGAATGGACGCTGTTAGATTACTAGAGTCCATTATATCCAAATGTTCGTATGAAAACACAACATCTGAACATAATACTGTATTTCCCTAGAATGTAAAATTACAGTGTCAACATCTGTACAATCGCATTGCATTTAAGATTAATGTAGATGTCTGTTTATCACTAGCTTTGCTATTACTGCTAATGCATAATGAAGGTTTGTTGTTTTCAACCCAAGAGATGACAAATTTCGCATGTAGGAATGAATTATTAAGGTTTATATCGAAATAAAGCTTTCTTAAATTGAAGCACTGACATAATAGATGGAATGTCTTGGCCGGCCGTTCATCTTCTCAGGAATCTTACTCGGCTTCTCTTTGTTTTGTTTCAGAAAATGAACTCTTTACGTAAAATAAAAAGTTTGTTTGTGCAAATCTGGCCAGCCCCTGCCTTTTTTCCTTGCATTGAACATTTCGAAAGCGATGGTTTATGATACTGATTGTAAAGCAGCGTATATAAGTATAAGCTCGGGAAACTAGGTTCACTTTCTGATATAGGGGACATGGGCAATTTTCTGACAGAGAAGACATTGATAATTTACGACCTTGTTCAGTCTGCGGTGATAAATGTCATGCATTTTATCCCAGCATGTTGCGTCTAGAGAGACACATTGTCTCTCGCCACATCATATCGAACTGCTGTTATACCTTCTATAAAGGTACAAATAACAAACTACACATAACCACTGTGTTCCAATGTGGTGCAGAGCTAATAATATGCGTATTCAGTACCCCGGCACTTGGATTAACGAGTAGGCCTAACAAGCGCAGACCTGAATCACCAATAACACGAAGAAGGTCTATAAATGTGTAGCTATGGTACCAAATACATGCTAATTAATAACTAATCATAACATCATCCTAAATACATCTAGCACAGCTTAATGAGTGTCCCCTTTTAAAAAAAATCCTCATCCCCTGTGAACAAGTGCAAACTGAAATAAAAACAAAACAACAAAATACAACAAGGCAAACAAAAGCAAACAAACGAAAAGAGAAAAGATAGAAAAAAAATTAACAATCAGTGCAGTGGACCAAATATAATAAGACATGTAATGTTCTGGTATCATATTAAATACATTGTTTAGGATTTTAGACTTACTCTAGATTATTATTAATATGACTGTCTGTGACTTCATTGTAAAAGAGCGACAGAAGAGAATACAGGAAGTTATGAAATGGCTACACGTGGAGTCTGTTGTGTTGAATTAACATTGTCTTGTACCTGATGGTCTGGTTCACTAAATCAATACAATACGAACCCAAACATGGTGTCAGAAGTGGGATCTGACAAACATGTTGTCAGTTAAAGTATCTGGCATTACCAGATCTAGAATCTAGACGTATCTGAAAAAAAAAAAAAAAAAAGGCCCCTAAGCCAAGCCCATGAACCAAGACCTATTATCGATAGAGCAGAGTCTATGAGATCAGACCTGACAGCAAGAATAGATCGACACAGTGCAGAGTCTATGAGTTCAGACCTGAGCCAAATCTACTAGATCTACACCACAGAGTCCATCATGAATCTCCCACCGTATGAACAATTCGATTGCCACACTGAAGGTGCCGCAGTTCGATGGCCTAGATGGGTCCGCAGGCTGGAGCACATCTTTGATGGATACGAGATAGCTAGCAGCAAACGAAGATACGCTCTTACCCTCACTTATGGTGGTCCAGATCTAAATGATATTGCAGAATCATTACCCACTATCAATACCATACAAGCCTCAGATGAATCTTATAAGGACCTCATTAAGGCTCTAACAGATCATTTTAATCCAAGATCAAATTTGGAGATCCTGAAATATGAATTCAGACACAAGCGGCAGAAAGAATTTCAACGAATTGACGATTTTTACTCCGAACTTCGCCAACTTGCGTCTCAGTGCAATTTTCCGAATGCGGAGGATGAAATAAAATCGCAACTCATATCAGGTTGCTCATCGAAGAAAGTGAGAGAAAAAGGACTCACTACATCAACGCTTGACGTAGCAGGATTGTTACAGTTCGCGAGAAGTCTGGAAATGACTGAAGAATTCTTAAAAAAGCTGACAAATAACACAGCACAGCCACAGCAAACTCAGATGAGTAGAGTAAAATCAGGTGGATTTAAAAAGAATGAAAAGCATTACAAAGGGGCAACAGCACCACAACAAGGTCACAAACCACATAAGAAACCTTATAATCATAATCATCACAGACCTACCAGTGTTCAGTATCAAAATTGTCGCAGGTGTGGGAAAGGTCACCCACGTGACCAATGCCCAGCAAAAGGGAGAACCTGCCACAAGTGTCATAAAGCAAATCATTTTGCCAAAATGTGCAGGTCAAACATTAGAGAGGTGACTGAAGAATTTGAACAAACATTTTCAATAGATACAGTCATTTCAGACAAATCTCCACCATGGAGCACGATGCTCAACATTCAGAATACAAATGTTCCTTTCAAAGTGGACACAGGAGCTGACATTACTTGTATTACTCAGAAAACATTTCAAAGGTTGAGAACCAAACCGACATTGCATCAATGTAAACTGAATCTAACCTCACCAGGAGGAAATATTCAAGTGAAAGGAGAGTTCACAGCGAAGACAAAGAGAAAGGAAAAGACCTTTGAATTCAGAGTTGTGGTCTTAAACAACAAAGAAGGTAGCAATTTACTCAGCAGAAATGTGGCCGAAGCTCTAGGCTTAATCAGGCACATAGAAGACATAGAACGCACAGAAAAATTAAAACCTGAACTAAGAAAACAAGTTTTTGGTGCTGCCGGACTGTTGAAAACTGAACCAGTAAAAATAACATTAAACAAAGATGCTGAACCATATAATGTTGCAACAGCAAGAAGAGTACCATTCCCTTTAGAAAGTAAAGTAAAAGAAGAACTGGAAAGGATGGAAAGAAATGGGGTAATAAGAAAAGTAAATGAACCTACAGAATGGTGTGCCCCAATGGTCCCAGTAGTAAAACCAAACAAGCAAGTTCGGATCTGTGTGGATTTCAAGAAGTTAAATCTTTCAGTGAAAAGAAACTACTGCATGCTTCCAAACTTAGAGGATATCGCTCCCAAATTCAATGGCGCAACAGTCTTTTCTACACTAGACGCAACCTCTGGTTTCTTCCAAATTCCCCTCGAGGAAGACAGCAGCATGCTCACAACTTTCATCACACCGTTTGGAAAATACTGTTTCCAGAGAGTACCCATGGGAATATCATTAGGTCCTGAAGTATTCCAATCAAAAATGAAAGAGACTTTAAAAGGCCTGCCAGGTTGTGAAGTCATTATGGATGATACCATCATCTATGGGAAAGACATAGAGGATCACGACAGAAAACTAGAAGCTGTTTTGGAGAGAATAGAACAATCAGGACTGAAATTAAATAAAGAAAAATGTTGTTTCAGACAGAAAGAGGTGAAATACTTTGGACATCTCATAAACAAGGAGGGAATAAAACCAAATCCTGAAAAGGTGGAGGCCATACAGAAACTACAGCCGCCAACATCATTGACAGAGCTACGCACTGTGTGTGGGTTACTCAATTACATGAGTAAATTTGTTCCATCACTAGCTACAATTTTGAAACCTTTGACTGATTTGATGAAAAAGTCAGAAAAATATCAGTGGGGAGCAGAGCAGAAAAATGCATTCAACCTTGCAAAGAAGAAAATAGCAGAAGCTACAACCTTGGGATTCTTTGACATTAACTGTGAAACAATTGTCAGTGCAGACAGCAGCAGTTTTGGGTTGGGAGCAGTGTTAATACAGATGAAAGGAAGCAAACTTCAGCCCATAGCATTTGCATCTAGAACATTGACAGAAACAGAAAAAGGTTATGCCCAAATAGAGAAAGAATGTTTGGCTTCGGTCTATGCATGTGAAAAATTTGGAAAATACCTAATTGGTCTTGATAACTTTGAATTACAAACAGACCATAAACCATTGGTTCCATTGATGAAGAAAAAAGATTTAGATAAATGCCCTGCCAGATGCCAAAGACTACTGATGAGACTTTTAAGATTCAACTACAATGTCATTCATGTGCCAGGGAAAGAGCTCGTCATTGCTGATGCTCTCTCTAGAAGTCCAATGAATTACCATACAACTCAAGATAAAGAAACAGGACAGAATGTAGAGGCTTATGTGGAATCTCTGGAAAGCTTTTGGCCCGTCACTGCTTCACGATTAGAAAATCTGAGGGAAGAAAGCAAGAAAGATACAGACATACAGAAAGTGATGCATTTTGTGATGGATGGCTGGCCAAAAGAGGTACCTAAAACACTACAAAATTTTCAACAAGTGCAAGGAGAACTGTCTATTGTGAATGGATTGTTAGTTTTCAACAACCGAATAGTAGTCCCTCATTCTCAAAGAGATTACATTCTCTCTAAACTACATGAGACTCACCAAGGAATCGAAAAGTGCAGACAGAATGCTGACGCATCCGTGTGGTGGCCCGGCATCACGAGAGATATCAAGAACATGATTCAGAACTGTCTCTCCTGCAGAGAAAATAGACCCTCCCAGCGGAATGAACCATTAATACCAACTGACCTACCTGAGAGGCCATGGCAGAAAATTGCAGTAGATCTCGCTACACATGGGAAAAATGAATACTTAGTCGTAGTCGATTACTACTCAAAATGGATCGAAGTAGTAAAACTGAATTCTACAACATCTCAAGCTATCATCCAGAAGCTAACAAACATTTTTGCAACTCACGGAATTTGTGAAACTCTGGCTAGTGACAATGGACCACAATTTCAGTGCAGAGAATTCAAACTCTTTGCTAAAGACTTTGACTTTCAACATGTGACCAGTAGTCCACACTTTCCTCAGTCCAACGGACAAGCCGAAAGTGCTGTGAAGGTTGCAAAGAAACTTTTGAAACAGAATTCATTAGAGGTAGCTCTGATGAACTACAGAAACACAATTCTCTCAACGACTGGAGTGAGCCCAGCAGTCGCCCTGATGGGACGAAAACTGAGAACAAAAGTTCCCACATTGCCGAGGAACCTTTACCCTCGACAAGTCAACAACCAAGACATCCAAGACAGAGCAAAAGAAACGAAAACAAGATACAAAAGGAATTACGACAACAGACATGGCGCAAGACAACTAAAACAACTGGAGTCTGGACAGAAAGTTCTTCTCAAGACAGATGAAGAAAACAAGTGGACCGGACCAGGAACTGTCATTGCAACAAATCCAGATCACCGAACATATTTGGTGAAAACACCTGACCGGGTGCTGCGCAGAAACCGGAAACACCTTCAAGCAGTACCGTCTTCGTTTCCTGATCAAGATCCAAGCCCAGATCCTCCAGATGATGTGCTGCAAGATAACGAACAAACCCAAGATATTCCTGCAACACCTAGTTCAAATTCTAGAGTCGTCAAATCCCCTCCAGAAACAGTGTCTACAAATAGACCTGTCACTCGTATGGCTCGAGGCTATGTTGCTAACAAGCCAGCCAGATTCAGGGAGGAAGAGATGAGAAGGTCGAACTAGTCATCTTCCATCTTCAATCCAAGCTAGAAGTGTTGTGTAATAGTAATCATGGGATAAAGCAAGGGTCATAATAATACCCTCCCATGATGTAGAGGCAGGAAGTCTCTACCTTATTCATACAGTAGTTCATACTTACTTAGTTTAAGTTACTGTTCATTTTAGTTTTAAGTTCAGTTAACATGTCAAGTGTTTGAACAATTTACTGTTGATATTTAACGACATAATAATTAAATCACTAATTTCAAGCAACTATCCATTGTGATATGGCATGACATATCCAGAAATCAAGGACAATTAAGTTGATCATGACTTTTGGTACTTTTACATTAACTTAATTGTTAGTTCATAAATTAGTTAATGGAACGAAAGTGTGTGTGTATGGAATATTACATTAGTAGATAGTTTTTACTTCCAGAACAAAAACAATATTTATGGACTTAACCGAAAATTTACAAAACTAAAATTCACCCCAAAGAACGTTGATGGAAACATAAGTTGGACTATTACAACATAAGTTGAAAGGACACTTTAATTTAAAATCTTTTAAATCTCTAAAAGAAGGGAGATGTTCTGGTATCATATTAAATACATTGTTTAGGATTTTAGACTTACTCTAGATTATTATTAATATGACTGTCTGTGACTTCATTGTAAAAGAGCGACAGAAGAGAATACAGGAAGTTATGAAATGGCTACACGTGGAGTCTGTTGTGTTGAATTAACATTGTCTTGTACCTGATGGTCTGGTTCACTAAATCAATACAATACGAACCCAACAGCTTCACCCCGCCAAATACAATTACTAATGAGCGCTCTCCAGTCAGTCTTCAACTCACATTCAATTTATCCATACAGAGAAATACAAATGTACTAAACATGCGCAATAGTCAGAAACAGCTGTAGTCACACTCTATCAGACCAAAAAGATGCGCGTCCAGACCTTTCTTGAACATTTCAGTGTTTTGCACATCCCTTAGATTTTGAGGCAGCGAATTGCAGGTCTTCGGACCACAAAAGATTAGTAGCATATTAACGCTACAGCGTTGATGCGCCCTGAGTAGCAGCTGATTATGTCGGCGCTGTTATGTGAGTCGTAAAGACTAGAAAAGAAAAATCAGGTTTGAGAAACACCGATACCGGTACAATGTAAGTACAATGGCAAGACACGTTTGTGGGAATTTCCCTCTGAGCTGAAAATGCAAACACTTAACCGTATGGCCTTTGCCCCAGTTCTCGAACCTGATACGTCATACATCAAGTGCGTAAGGAAAGTGTAAAACCAAATTTTGCCAAGATATTAACCCCCCCCCCCCCTGTTTTTTTCTTTACTTTTCACTTCATTTACTTCCGCTTAGTGCTGGCCACACGAGCAAATTCTACAAGCACTCATAGTTACAGCAGTTGCACACACAAAAGAAAGCGGCTTCATGACTGCCAGCTGTCGTGGTATTCGTGATATGGGAGACAATCAGAATAAAAAATACTGCATTCTAAATGGTTGCTGTTCCTGTATCCTTTGTCTTCGTCCCGTCAGCAGTTACCCGTTTCAAAAGATTTTTTTCATTTATTTATGAAAGGGGATTGGTCGTAAACTTAGCACAAGAACGCACAAAGAAAAGGCAACAGGAAAGTACACTACAGGTTTAACTGCTAATGTGTGAATGTCTCTGTGAAAACAGTTAAATTTTTGCAATCCAGTCTCATGAGTAGGCTTACGGCACTCATTTTAAGAAATGACATAAAAATATCCAGTATTGATAACGAGTGGGGAATCTGGATATGACTGTTATTCGTTATTCTATTTGTGAAGGATTTTATGAGAAAGGCCGCCACTTGTATTACCCAAACCCGTTGTACATAATTTTGGGAAATGAATAGTGGCTCAGGAGACATTGTAAAATATATATTTGATTTCTTCTCAGCCATCAATTAAATGCAAATCTGAAGCAGTAACATGTAGTGAAATCCCGAGATATCTTATCGAGGCATGCTGGCCTTCAAGGTACGACGGATAGTAACCATAAATGATCTTTCTAAAAGATCAAGACGATTCATGTAAGCTGACGGATCACGGATGCCCTGGCGTGGCGAGATTTGCAATACAAGGGAAACTATTCAAAGAACATGTATAGAAGATTAAGATTTAACGAGAGTAGAGTTCCCTTTATTCTATGGTTACAAAGTTCGCGCATGGTAAAAATTGGACCATCAGCTGATCGTTTGAGGGATAATCCTGCATGCAAGGATCCTAGCAAGTCACAGGAAATTTTAGATAGGATTTTTTTTTCTCTCCATGAAGGCGTAGCCATTTGACTTGACAACTGGGCAAATACAGGGGCAAACGCTAGGTACCAGTGTATCAGTGTGACCAGGCTTTTTGTACTTGTCCGGCGTATCACATCTGGGTCATTGACCTGGGTCCGGGATCAACCGAGTTCAAAACAGCAGCACACTGGAAGCTTGTATGTCAGCGATTCGAGCACCAAACTGAAGAGAAAGCAACTTCAAATATGCTTGTGTCGCAGAAAGCCCTTGTCCATTTTGGCAGTATATCATTATTATGGATGATAATAAATACTTTTATCACAAGTACCCCGGGCGTAGCGCTGGTTTTATTTGTTCTCACTCTTGGTGCAGTTCAGTATATCAGAATACCTCCGCTACATGAGAGCAAGATAAGTCCAATCATATTGGACTTGTTTAGAATTAACAAAGACAGACAAGAAAAGAGTATGATATTCCACAAGGGCGGAGCTTTCCATGCACCAGAAAACACTCTGGAGGCAATACAGGAGGTATGTTTGAACAACAATGCAGTTCATCATGTCTACATGGATTGGATAGCACTAGATCTAGATCTAGATCTAGTTTAGATAGGAACCGAAATTGTCTGCAGCAAAAACTTTTCAGAATTCTATAAAACCCTTTGACACTAAGGCTCTAAGTTCTTCACTTTGTTTTACACAATGCCTGAATGCCCCACTTGACTGTTTACAACTGACTGAGATGCTGCCTGCTGCAGTTGAGGGACTCTTCACCCAACATTTTACGCTGCGGTGTTGAAACCCTTACTTTGCCACATTTTGCATAATACATTCTGGTATGTTTGCCGACAAAACATCTGGTCTTCTTTCTAAATTTATGTACTGTCTAGTTCAAAAGATGTCTTGTTGATTTTCAAACTCACCGAGGAAATCCCTTGAAATCTTACAGGGAATAACTACTATGAAATAAGAGCAATCAGAGGGAAGGCTGAATCAATGCTTGAGCCCTATGATGCAAATTGTTTCTAAAGGTGTCCATAACGACATCAGTGAATGAACATTATATCATGAGGAACTGCCAGTGCTTACTTTATCATAGAAATCATTTCATTGTACCACAATTGGCAGACACTGAAGGTGTGCACACTTTTGACCATTAAAAACATGCTTCTGTTTACATGCCTATGGTCTGAATATTATTATTTATCTACTATTATTTTGACCTCAATTGCCAGGCCATTGACTATGGGATTCCTGCAGTGGAGATTGATCTTGACTTCACCAAAGATGGTATAGGCGTTGTCATCCATGGCCCAAGGGTAGATGAAACAACGGATGGCACAGGACTTGTTTCGGACTTAACTTATGAGGAGCTTCAAAGGCTGAATGCAGCTGCCAAAGATGCTAACAAGTATGAACAATGTGAACTGTACATAGTGCATATATTCAAGTGAAATTTTGGTTCATTACAATGTCCACATAAATGCTGATGATGGTCGTAAAATGAGTCTTTGGTAAAACATTAAAGGTGATTTTTAATTGCAATAAAACTTATGTTACATGAAAAGGCTGATAGCTAGAATGAAGCAGAAACTTTATGATTGTTGCTTACTAGTGGCTCAAAATTTTGATAAATAATGTCAGTCTTTTTTTATTGTTTAATTTGGGGTTTAAGTTCATATAGTAAAACTTGGGAGTCATTAAAATTCCTTTTACCAATAGTGAAGAGAAAAAATAATGACTTATACATACATGCAAAATATTATTTCAGTGACAAATTTCCACATGTGAAGGTGCCAACTCTTGAGGCTTGTGTTGAAAAGTGTATTGAAAACAGACTTGTTGTCTTCATTGACTGCAAAAGTAATCCAGCTGAGGTGAACAAATTCACTGTTAACTTCAGAGAGTTAAATGCATTCCTTCAACTTGCTTCAAGACAATTCTTGGGGGTCAAAGCCTGCTGTACTGTAATCCCTCCATCTACAGTCAAACATAAAGCGGAGACTTTGTCAGTATTTATGTTCAGGAACGAACTATATACTATAATACAGGCCAAAAAATTAATTCAAAAAGATAAATTATTGCATATATATGCTGTAAGTTTATCAGAATTTAACGAGGAACAAACAGTTTGCTGCTACCTATTGAAATAATTGACATTGAAGTGTACTGGTGTTAAAAATCTTGTCAGTTTTGTCATCCTATTGAATGTAATAAGTTTTTTGAGTTCAATAGTTTAGTTTTGTCATTTTATCTCATTTCCACTCTATCCTGGAATCTTCCATGTGACAGAGAGAGGAGCTAAGAATAGACATTTTCTTTTTCATTTTTAACTTATGATATGTGTTGTCTTTTTTTCCCCAGACTGCCAAACTTATGGTCTATTTGTATGATAAATTTCCTGAACTTTACGGCCTTGGAATTGTCTGTTCCTTTTATCCATCAGTCATTTATGCTGTAAGTTGTGATAAGTTGTATCAGGCTTCAGTCAATAAATTAGTGATTTTCAAGTGATTTATTGATCATGATTTTTTAAAAATTGATTTTCATGATGGTCCCAGCTTTCTGGTTTTACCCGTACACTAATACAGTGTGTAACAGCTGAGGTTGTTCTAGCACGTTATAGTAGGGGGGAGTTAGTTGATCTAACTACAACCCTTTAGAAAACGAAACTATTACAGCTGTAAAATAAATAAACACGAGATCCGACGATAGATTAAATAATACTAAAGTTTAATAACTGTATAGTGAACAATAAATTACTAGGAAGACACCAGCGAAACTAAATATCTACGCCACACAAAAGGAAACTCACTTACTCACTGACCAACCACTCACACAGGTCTATATATATAAACATTCCTACAGAAAGTTCCCGAAATAAACGTTACCTTTGCCCTCGCATAAACTAACCAATCACGCATCAATACGTCATCAGGTTACATCACTCAAGGCCAAATCTGGCGTAAATATTCGTATCCACAACGTTATCGAATATTCGGGAACATACTAATATTTACTGAACGAGTCAAAACACCTGACAACAAGCGAGCGAGGAAAAAAACTACTCACTAGAAAAGAAGGTCAGGTCACGGAGTACAGTACACTCTGGCGGTTGTCAACAATAAAATGAAAAAAGTAGTGGACACATGCTCAGCCACCAGCACAACAACAAAACCGGGGGAGGGCAAGGGGTAGCCCGCAGATGCTACACAACTCCCCAATTTAAGTTGAATATCTTTCAACTCCAAAAACATTATACAGCGTCTGCACTATCGTGAAATAATCTTATAGCACTCCCAATCTCACAAAGGTAGTTGCTAATTCTATTACAATTAATAACAATTTCAGTGTCTTCCCGAATGTCATCACAAATACAATACAATGCAGTGTACTTTGCATCACTAATACCATAACTAATACAATACCGTCATTGCTTCCCAATAGTAGACAGTAGGCCTACTAGTCACAATAACACAACGCCACCACTGTGGTGAAACAAAGGTCAATGATATTATTACAAATCACATAAGGTGAAACGATGGCCCATCGTTTACATAATGCTTCGTGCACGAATCATAGCATATAACTTGTTGTACATAACATGGTTATCTCCAAAATGTATAACTCATACGTACAATGGCAAAAATACCAATACATACTGACCACTGATTAGGGTCTTTCTTCATCATATTAGGTCAAAACAAGTTACAACATTGCAATATAACACAAACACTGCTTGCTCGCAGTCCCCATTTGGGTTACATTTTTCCAAAAATTACACCAAGTTCCATTGGTAACTAATATGACATAGCATAAAATCAAAATGTGACTAACACATCATGACTCTCTATCAGCCATCAATTCAATATTCAGTCACAGATGAACTATGTCCCCAATTACAGTACAATACTGCCGTCCTAGAAATTCATCTAGTAGGCAAAAGTATGGGTTACAATGCATTTCACTGATAGTGTACTACTTTAAAATACCCTGCTCAGGAAATCGGCACAGACATTTTCTCTGCCTTTTACGTAGTGAATCCTGAATCGATAAGACTGTAAAAATAAACTCCATCGTAATAACTTTGGACTGTCAAACTTGGCAGAGTTCAAAAACTCTAATGACCGATGGTCAGTTTGGAGCACAAACTCCTTTCCATACAAATACAAAGTAAACTTTTTTACAGCCCAAACAATAGCTAAACATTTGCGCTCTGAGACCGAATATTTTGTCTCACGAGGCAATAGCTTACGACTAGCATATGCCACAGGGTACAACTTTCCCTCGTGTTCCTGCATAAGACTAGCGCCTAATCCGCGATCTGATGCATCAGTTGCTAAGACAAACTCGTTGGAAAAATCTGGCAAACATAACACGGGTTTGGAGATAATGACATTCTTCAAAGAGGTGTACGCTTTCTCCTGCGTTTCATCCCACTGAACTATATTGGGCTGACCCTTTCTAAGTAAATCAGACAATGGTGATGCAATCGCTGAAAAGTTAGGAATAAATTCATGGTAATATCCCACTAATCCTAAGAATGCTTTCACTTCCTTCTTAGTGGTGGGTCTGGGTGCGTCTCGTACCTTACATACATTCTCTTCTAACAGGCCAATCATACCTTCTCCCACTAAGTGTCCAACAAAGTCTACTTCAGACGTTCCAATCAGACACTTTGATGGTCTTGCAGTTAATCCAGCTTGGTCCATCCTCTGCAGTAAGTCCTTGAGAGTCTTCACATGCTCGTCGAATGTCTCTGTATGAATCAGCAGGTCGTCCACATATGCTGTCACATTGTTCATTCCACGGATCAATGGCTTTACGATCCTGTTCAGCGTGGCTCCTGAGTTCATCATCCCAAAAGGCATCCGAATGAATTCATAGTGTTCGCCCATGGTGACGAACGCCGTCTTGGGAATGTCTTGCTCTCGAACTTTCACTTGCCAGTATCCCTTGCTCAGGTCAATCCGAGAGAATAATTTTCCTCTCGAGAGACTCTGAAACACTTCTAATGGCGCTGCTGTCGGATGAGGGTCGAATACTGTGATCTTGTTTAACCTCCTGTAGTCGATGCAGACTCGGTTGGATCCGTCCTTCTTCTTGACGACAACAATAGGTGAAGCATAAGCTGATGAGCTCCTTCGAATGATGCCCAGCCGTTCCATGGTGCTAAGCTCCTCCTTCAATGAGTCGCGCATAGCGTAGGGCACCGGGTATGGTCGTTGACGAACTGGTACTTCTGTCGTCAGGTCGATGCGATGTTCACCCAACTGGCAGCATCCAGGGAGATTGGTGAAGACGTGCTGGTAATTCTTCACCACATTGCAGAGTTCTTGACGTTGTTCCGATGTCAGTTGCGTTCCATACTGGACATCTCTGTAGCTTTCCTTCTGGTCCCAGCTTCCTAGGTCGGCAAGGTCCTCCGTCGTTCCACCGTTGTCGCCTTCCAGGTCGCAGTCCTCGATGATTGTCATGCCAGCTGACTCCACGGGTTGACTCTTGTCCATCATGTCGTCCTCTGCCAGTACAGTCTCAGCACTATCACCGCCGCCGTCCTTTATGGCGCTGACATGTTCAGGCGTGGTATCTCTCCTACTGTTGTCCATCCCACACATCTCGGTCACAATAGGTCTCGGTTCCATTGCCACTGCTGCTGCTTTTGACGTCCTTGGAATGTATCTCTTGAGGAGGTTGGCGTGCAAGGTCTTTTCTTTTGCACCCATCTTGACTCTATAGTCGTTAACACCGACAACTGAGACTACCTTATATGGTCCCTTCCATTGGACTAGGAGCTTGTTAGTGTTCGTCGGCAGTAGCACCAACACTTCATCTCCGGGGCGGAACTTCCTCTCTCGCGCCTTCCGGTCGTAGTAGGTCTTCTGTCTACCTTGAGCCTTGGAGAGTTCTTCCGTCGCTAACTTCCATGTGTCCTCCAGCCTCTCACGTAGTTCCATGACGTACTGGTAACTGGTCTTCGTTTCCGGCTCCTCTACGTCCTTGGTCCATAGTTGTCGTAAGATGTGCATTGGTCTTCTCACAGTTCTCCCATACAGCAACTCGAATGGGGCAAACTTGGTCGACTCTTGGGGAACTTCACGATATGCGAAGAGCAGCGGGTTGATGTATCTGTGCCACTGCTTGGGTTGCTCTGCGCACAGTCACCTTAAGGTCTTCTTCAATGTGCCGTTAAATCCCTCCACCAACCCGTTGCACATAGGGTGGTAGACTGTAGTGGTCGACTGTCGAATTCCCTGTAGTCTATTCGTTTCCTTCATGACATCTGACATAAACTGGGTCCCTTGGTCCGACAAGATCTCTTCGGGCACACCCAAACGGCTGTAGATGTTCACTAAGGCTTCTGCTACCATTTCTGCGTCGATCTTCTTCAAGGGTGTGGCTTCGGGGTAACGAGTAGCGTAGTCTATGTACACCAGGATATACCGATGTCCACCTTCACTTGGGGGGTCGATAGGTCCTACTAAGTCCACGGCCACTCGCCTAAATGGTACGTCCACTACTGGCATACTCTGCAGGTGCACCTTTGGGGTCGCTCCTTTGTTCACCGTCCTCTGGCATATGTCGCATGAGCGGCAGTATCTCGCGACGTCACCTTCAATTCCAGGCCAATAAAAATTGCTCATAACTCTGTCTTTGGTTTTCTTCACGCCGAGGTGTCCTCCGACGATCGAGTCGTGGGCTACACTCAGTACATACTCTCTCAGTTTCTCGGGTAGTACCACTTGCCTTATAACCGTCGCCTGTCTCAGGTCCTTGTAGATCCGGTACAGTACTCCTCCATGTTTCTCAAACTGAACAGATTTATTGCCTCTATTAGTTGGGATCTTCTTCTGCTCTAACTTCCTAAAGACTTCGTCTTCTTCTTGGAGTCGGATAAGTTCCTCTCTATCCACTCCCGCGTGCCGTTCTGCCCTCGGCACCTTCAGCGACGTAGACCGGTCCTTCCTCTTCTCCTGGGCCCTCGTGGTCACCGCTCCTACCATCACCTCAGTATCAGGGTCGTACGGATCCTTCGCTCCGTCCACGTTCCCGACTACTAGGTCGCAGATGGTCTCCGGGAGACACAGCGCCGTCAGGTAAGGCGTCTTCACGTCGATAACGGCTTCCTCCGCCGCTAGCAAGGAGTTATCGATCCTCGCGATAAGTTTCTTCCCACCGGTGAGCTGTCCGTCGTCCACCAGTGCTCGCCGCACCACTACACCTTCACAGCCGGTATCTCTTAGGACATCTACCGCTCGATTTCCAATCAAGCCCTTCATCACTGGTAACTTCAGTTTCTCCACGGTCCTTCCGTCACTGCATCCTCCGCAAGTAACAGGCACCGCTAACTGTAGCTTCCCGTCCTTCATTACCGCTTGAACGTTGATGCTGGTGTCAGCCGTCGTCGCATCCTGTCTCGACGACTCGTCCGCCGCTATCACTACGGCCGCCGCCGCCTTGTTCGGCTTGCCTCGTCCCATATCCTTCTGGGCTGGACACATCCTCCGAACGTGGCCTGGCTTTCCACAAAGGTAACATTTCAACTCACCTTTGTCGTTTAACTTTGCACGACACTCCGTCGCCTTGTGTCCCGGCCTCTGGCACCTATGGCAGACCTGTGGGCTTCTGTCTCCGTTGGGCCTCTGTCGCACTGGCCGGCCCTGCAGTCTGGCGCTCCCGCTGAGCGTCCGGTTCCTCGCTACCAGATACGCCTCCGCTGAATCTGCGATGTCCTGTAGCGTCTTTGGTTTCCTCTCCCTCACATGGGTTGCAAGGTCTGGTGGGCAGGCATCCATGAATTGCTCTCTGACGAACAGATCTCTCACTCCTTCGTAGGTCTCCTCCGTCTTCGACAGCTTTATCCACCTCTCTAGATAGGTCTTGATCCTGGTCAAAAACATTCCAACATCTTCTCCATCTTCAGGCTTACCTTGTCTGAACATGAGTCTGTATCCGTCCTCTGACAGGTTGTACCTCTTCTGCAACGCTTCCTTGACCTTGTCGTAGTCCTTGGCTTCGTCGATCGGTAGTCTGCAGAAGAACTCCAAAGCTCTCCCGGTCAGCAGGGCAGACAGTGATGTCGTCCAGGTGGATCTGGGCCATTCAGCTGTCTCGGCAAACCTCTCAAACCGCAGCAACCAGCTATCCAGATCGTCCTTCTTGTCCTGAAATGCAGGAGGCTTGGGTCTCTTAGAACTGGCGTGGTCGTCGGTCTTCTGCGCTGAGTCGTTACCTCCACGTTGCTGGCGCATCCTCTCTATCTCCAACTCGTGGTTCATCTTTTCCCTTTCCAGCTGTCGTTCAGCCTCCTTCTCATGAGCCTGTCGTTCAGCCTCCTTCTCCTCTCGTTGAGCCTCCAGCTGTCTTTCTCTTTCCAGGCCTTCACGGATGTAGTCCCGTCTCTCCTGCCCAGTGAGCTCCATGGCGTCCGCTTCCTGGCTGAGCCTTCCAATAACCTCCGACATATTGTAGATAGCTTGTCGATGATATTCCTACAATAAACTATGTAAATAAATCTAGTAATTTTGATCTGGTCCGCTCGAATCTGGTCGGATCCCGGACGAGCCCCCAATATGTAACAGCTGAGGTTGTTCTAGCACGTTATAGTAGGGGGGAGTTAGTTGATCTAACTACAACCCTTTAGAAAACGAAACTATTACAGCTGTAAAATAAATAAACACGAGATCCGACGATAGATTAAATAATACTAAAGTTTAATAACTGTATAGTGAACAATAAATTACTAGGAAGACACCAGCGAAACTAAATATCTACGCCACACAAAAGGAAACTCACTTACTCACCGACCAACCACTCACACAGGTCTATATATATAAACATTCCTACAGAAAGTTCCCGAAATAAACGTTACCTTTGCCCTCGCACAAACTAACCAATCACGCATCAATACGTCATCAGGTTACATCACTCAAGGGCAAATCTGGCGTAAACATTCGTATCCACAACATTATCGAATATTCGGGAACATACTAATATTTACTGAACGAGTCAAAACACCTGACAACAAGCGAGCGAGGAAAAAAACTACTCACTAGAAAAGAAGGTCAGGTCACGGAGTACAGTACACTCTGGCGGTTGTCAACAATAAAATGAAAAAAGTAGTGGACACATGCTCAGCCACCAGCACAACAACAAAACCGGGGGAGGGCAAGGGGTAGCCCGCAGATGCTACACAGTGGCTGTTTGTAACTGTTTCAAATAATTACTTCCCAAGTTGTTGAGTGTAACTGAAAGAAAGAATACAAATCTGCATAAACTTTGAAGAGAAAAAATTGATGTTCTCTTCATAATTATCTATCTCCGAAAAGGGGAATGATTACTATGAAATGAGGGCTTCAGAGGGAAGGTGAAGTGAGTGAGTCTTGTTATGTGAAAAGACAACCAGAAAACAGTCAAGCAAACTGAAATAACTAGAGCTGCAGTGTAAAGCAATACTGATAACTACAACAAAAATAACTTGGGTACAACTCAGAGTGTTTTGCTGAAATGGTTAAAATATTGCCCAGAAAAAAAAAAAAGAAGTGGTTCTCAGGCATTTATTAAAAAATATTTTGTCAATATGCTAAGATTAGGATTAGGGTTTGTTTTTATCTATATGCAAATAAATAGTAATTAGTAGTATCCATTTTTGTTTCTCAGATACTATGGCTAATTTTACATTTTCACTGTACCATATGACCACTGAAAGCCTGGTCCATCAGTGAGGGTGTTCATATGTATCATTGACTGGGTTTTGGCAAAATGATTTTTACTCATATTTTATATATGCAGCCTAGCCAGTATCAAAAAGCTTAAAGTTGAGGTGACATACAGAGGCTGTCAGTTTTGGCACTTTATGTTTCAGGTACGACAAGCAGATTCCAACATTCTTACTGGCCTGACCCATCGTGATTTTGTCCTGACATCTGTGAGAGATGATTGCGAGAGGAACAAAGAGCTATGGAAGAGGGTGATCTGCCCTGTTCTTGACACATACTTGTCCTGGGCCCACCGGTCAGTTTTTTGGTACATATGTGGCAACTCATTTTTTCTCAGTGGCAAGGGCAATGTTTGCCGGTAAGTCAGATCCTTGATCATTTTGAATAATATTAATCTTAACTCATTCCAATAACTTGCGACCACCTGTGTCTTTGACAATTACAACGGGCCTGCCCAAATGCCATAGTTTACTCTCATACCCAAGCAGTGAACTCTTCTGAATGGAAATACAGTAAAATCACAGACTGGGTGTCTAGTTTTCATTTGCTGAAGTCTGGAAATGAATTTGTTTTTTAGAAGAATGAAAATGAAAGCAGGGGTCCTGTTGAAGCCAGTGTTAACTTTTCTGCTGATTAAAATGCTACTAAGTGTGACAGTATGTTATTTCTTATGTAATATGTTGTATGTTTCCTTTAACCTTGTCCATTTCTCTGTAACTTTAAGTATCAAAACAATTTTAAAAAAAAAGAATGATAAAGTAATTAGAGTCAACTCCTGGTGCTTGGGCACCAGACATGCACAATTGAAGCTTGCCTCAGGTTGGAAGAAGTTAATATATGTTAACTTAACAGTGAACTGGAATGTGGTAAAAAAAAAGAATATAAGGGTTTTATGTTGTAAAGCTCTGCAGTAGAAACAAACACTAAAGGAACATTGCAATGAATCACCATAGAATTAAGACAGGAAAAAAATCGCAAAATTTCAGTTATCAAAAACCTTCCTCTTACTCAAAGTTGAAAAAATAGAGCAAAACAATGGCTGGGATTTAAATTGTTACCATGTTCTTAATAGAAAATGAATGGTAGCAGAGATAATAATATGAACTGGCAAAAACTTAAAATTCTGCGTATTGTGCCGTCACCTCACATATTTGATTTGAAGCAAGGGTGGTGCAATTTTTTTTGCATTTTAGTTTATTTTTTTATAATTTTTTTTTTTTTTTTGCAACTGATTATCAGTGTTGATGTGTAGATTTTCTACTGTTTTTCTTTTTTGTGACTGAATTTTGACAGTGAAATGAAGAGATTTTGGACCAGACTTGGAGTTCGAACTGTGGCCTGGACTGTTAATGACCCAGTGGAGAGGGATTATTTTCTGAATTGTTTGGAAGTTCCAGTGATCACAGATGGGCTTGAGCGCCATCATCTGATACCTGATGACAGAACGAGTGTATCCACTGACATGTATGGTTAACATTGAGTATGTGAATCAAAGCAGTTCTTTGAACTAGAATTCTTTGGTCCAGATAAATAATTTCAGGGAACATTCACAATGGTCAAAGTGTAGGTCATATAATTAGCATCATGAATTGTGAGGGATTATGTAGATACACTAATATGTAGACCAATAGTATGAATGGGGGTCAAAACAGTTTAATAGTGTGAAAGATGGAATTTACAAAGCAGAGCAGAGGGCAAAGACAATAATTTCAACATTTACAGTGAATTGGCAAGATTCAGTGCACTGAGAAGTTTGTTCAGTGAACATGTCACGTAAACCTTCTCGCGAGCAAGAGTTCAATTATATGTACATTTTGCAGATTATTCCTGGATTGAGCCAAATTGTTTGCTCTTATATAGCCATTTGATCCATGACCATATTTCATTTCTTCAGGCCAAATTTCAGAAAAATCTCTTCAGTAGTTTTCGAGCCTACTGGTAACAAGAGTTGTTTTTGATTTTTTTGTATTTTTATTTAATAGATAATATTATTCAGTTTTAATATTAGAAGATATTAAGCAAAAGAACAATGTGGAATTTAGTCATTGTGCAATGTAGCTATATAGCCAAGATCTATTACTGATAATAATTAATATTTTCAAAGAAAAATTGTATGATTCTCAATCAGCTGACTGGCACTAAAAGCCATGATTTGTAACAGCTGAAAGCTATTTCTTGTGAGACTCAGAGAACTGCACACTTTGGTAAGGAATGCTCGTGAATTTTGACAGAGAACTGCACATTTCGGTGGAGAATACTCATGAATTTAGACTTGCCGAATGGGAACGCACTAAACGTGACATGTGTTTGATATAAATGCAGTTTATACACAACATATTTGCTTATTGGAAAAGGTGCTGAACAGAGAAAATATGGGTTACACAGAGGGGAAAATAAACACACAGATCTGCAGTGGTGAGAAGGAGTTGGTTGATATTTCAGAAGTTTGTTGGTAGGATCTCAAATGACTTCCTGAAATAGTTTAATTGTTTCTGTACATCTCTTGTTTTTTCTCAACTTTCAGTTGGCATCATTTTGTAAAGATTATGGTTTCTAGCACCACTGCATTTACCGTAGGTTTAAACGCTAAGATGACAGTGCATTTTGTAGTGTATGTAGATTGTTAGTGTCAGTTGAGAATGTTCCAAACATTTTTTCTAGTTCTAATGTTCCAGAAGTTATTTTCATTTCTTCTGTAGAGAACATTGAAATGACATTAAAATATGTGAAATTTGTTTTCTTTTCAATTTTAGAACTAGAAGACATCCCAGCCAGCAACCACATGTCATTCCGACATAGATTTCCTTAGGAACAGTAGGATTACTGTAGGGGCGGGTTCCCGACATCAAACCGACCTAGGTGTGATGCGGTAACCAGCAGGTTTTTGTAGGAAAGGTAACATTCCTTTGTGCAGACGACATCAATCTTATGCATCGAAATTCTGTAGGGTTACCTGCTGGGATTAAGCTTGTAGAATTCATGGAAAGATTAATAAAATCCTTGTCATATTTGAAAGATGTGAACTTGATTTCCCATCAATTTTTTCTCTGACATCTCAGACTTTTATATTTGTTATACTTTCATGACAGTATATTATCATGTTATACTCGCCCTTTGTTTGTGAAGGACATCAGCTCCTTGGCCTTCTACTGCCAGTGTATTATTTACCATATTAGTTTTAAGTCCCCTTCACATATGAGTTTGACAACAGCTGCCATGTTATCTAATCATATTTGAAGAGTACACAGGGGGAAAAATGTCAGTTGCCACAAAATGATGGTTTGGAGAAATTTGCATTTCAAAGTTTGACAGCCCATGGGTTGAAAAGATGATGCCTTGTCTAAATTTGCTCCTATTGTTTTTCACTTAATCGGTATGAGAGGATCAAAGCTGAAGATATTAGCTAAGAGCTGGGGGAGGTAACCATAAAACTCGCATTTTGTGACAACCGACGTTCTTCCCCTGTAGGCTTCATTTGTGTTGGAAGTTTTTTTTTTCTTTTTTTGTTGAAATTTTGCACTAATTTTATCTTGTTTACCATAAATTGAACACTTTTTAAAAAATATCACCATCGTACTTGATGACCTGACCCACATAAGAGTTGGAGGAAGTCAAGGGCTGAAACACTTGTTTGATGGAGGTTCTCTTCCTCTGAGAATCTCCTGTAATCTCACCCTCTTAAGAGTTTCCGTACTTGATTTTATTTGATTTATTTTGTTCACTGTAAGTAGTACATGTACACAAGATTTAGAGCTGTTTCTGAAGAAAACCACAAGGACCATAAAACCTTGTGGCTTTTGATTTTGAGTTTGAGTTTAACTGTGCATTAGCACAGATAACGGCCACTTTGTGGCTCAGTGGCATGAGAATGGGAAATACGACTTACAGGGAAGCTGGAAAGGAATGTGAATCCAGCACTAGAACCTGGTAATGAAACCATTTTTTGCTGCCATATTTATCAGTGATATACAAATGAAATTAATGAGAACTGGTGATTATTATTCATTTCTTGCACAGAATCAATGATATACGTTCCTAGAGGAAAGCGTCAAACATATCTCAGTATTAGGAAATGCTGCTTGTCACTACACTGAATCATTCCAAGTAGTGCAGGGTATATTTTTTATGTATCTCTTCATAATAAGTTTTTTTGCAGTATTCTCAAGATAAAGAAAAAAAAATGATGCAGGTTTTCAATTACGTACAGTTTTTTTTTTTACACATGCATGCATGATATTTAATGTGAAATTTTGGAATAATATTTCTTGTTTGACTGATGATGAGTGCAAATTTGAAAGCCACTTGGTTCTGCCTATTGCCCAGTGTCATAGCACCACCACGGGTAGTGTCCATCAGTGCTGGTGGAAGTTGAATGTGCCTATTTTACAAGAGACGAACAAAATAAAGAAGCTATTTACAGTTAACAAAACATATCAACCATTCTTGATATTTTGTATCTCACAATACCTACTGACTGTCGAACAAGAGATATTTACAGTGGCTGAGACAGACAATAATTCCTTGTAATTTGAACCCAAATGTATTCCCAGATTTTGCAGTTACACAGGGACTGTTAAAAAACTTATTTTTTTATGTATTGTTTTTGTTTGATTTTACTCACTTTGTGAGATTTTATTTTATGTGATTTAGAACCAATCTTTAATGTTCTTGTTGGATTTTATTCATATTGTTTAATTCATATTTTATTTTATTTTCCTGTGCTTTGGGAAACAAACTTGTTATTCAGAGTAATGAATGACACATGTACTTGTTCTGTCCATTGCTGGACCAATTTTTTCTTTTCCATCTTTCACTGTTTTGATTTGATTTGATCAGATTTTTTCTTTTTTTTTTTGGATGTGCATCGAATCAAACTTTCAGTAACATGAATGTGTTGAGTGTAAGAGCTTACAAAAGGCTCTAAATAGTTTCGACCAGCCCAAAAATGCGAACAAATTGCAGTAAATAGATATGCACACTATCTTTGGTGAAGATGGGCTCTTTCAATTCTTGTTACTGCAGTGACCTAGCTTTGCGACTTGGCGGAAGTGAGGTCTCTCTATATGTACTCTCTGTTGGTACCAACCTGTACTCAGCTACTGAAGCTATTTTCATAGGTTGGAGGAATGGAATCTTCTCTCTCACATGAAAATTAAAACAAACTCTTCCTCAGTTTCTTTGCCTGCAACTTATAATATTTATGCATGTTGTTCTGATATGAACATTTAAGTTGCCTGAGGACTCGCATATCTTGTGAATTTTTGACATAAGATATTGTATCTTCTCCCATGCACTAAATTTGATAATGTTGTCATGTAAATGATTGTATGTCTGAAATCTTAGTAGCTGCCCTTGTCTATGAGGGTAAGTGGCAGGTTTTTTTTCTTTGTCACAGTGTTGATGTCATGTCTCGGGTTTTTTACATTTGTTCACTCCCATATAACCTCCTTCTCCCCCCCGACAATCTGGAAATATCAATCATATCAACTCTTGATCACGTGCTAAATGAAATTTCATAAAGTCCTTTAATTTATTTTTTTTTTTCATATTTGAAAGAATGGCAATTGTCGTTTAAAGTCTATCATGCCATGTTTTTGCTTCATAAGTTCATGTACATCTCTTAGACCAGTGGTTGTCAACGTGAGTGATTTTGATTTCTGGGAGGCGAAAATAAAAGAGGGCGAGAAGGGGGGCATTTGGGGGGAAATACGGGGCAGCCACTGATTTGGTCAACACCACTCATAGAAAGGCTTTATGAACTGAAAGGCATATTTTTTTTTAGCGTGTCTGATAAGGAATGTTTTCTGTTTTATCATGAGCACGCTTAAAAGCTGCACCCTGCGCGGACCCCTCTACCACTGCCCCACCGGTCACTTTTCTACCCTCCCTACGCGGTATTCCTGTGTACTAATTTTAGCCGCAAGCATGGTGAATAGCTTAAATCAGTGGACAGCAGTGACCTACATACGACGGGAAGTGTACACATCACGGGTCATGCGCTCGTGAAAAAAAAGGGATCGGTTGGCAAGCAGTCAATGACACAAACTCAAAAAACTTGAAAAACAAAAGCAATAAAAAAAACCAAACTTCGGTGTACCTTCCATGGTATTTAAAACCCATATGCAAAATTTGGTGACTGCAGGTGGCCTAATCAAATAGCCTTTTGTGTTCAAAGGTGGAGAATTGGTGAATTATATATTATTATGAATAATCAGCAAGCCTATTGTTAGTAATAAGGTTTTATCATAATTTATGAAGTCTGTCTTCTTGTGGAATGTATCTGTTGAATTATTTGAGTAGAGATCTGGGGGAGGGGGAGATATGGGAGGGGGATAGGGGGGAGCCCAAGGGGGCGATTGTCTGAAAAAGATTGAGAACCACTGTCTCAGGCATCGAAAAAGTAATTTGAAACTTCTAAAGAGTACAAATGTAAATACATTGTACTTAGCTATCATTCCAGTGTTCTTTGGACTTACTGCCGGATTTACCATTAGGCTACGTAGGCTGAAGCCTAGGGCCTCAAAATGTAGGGGGAGGGATCACCGCCTCAGGCCAGTCTGCGCAATACATGTATTTTGTGACGTGTTGCCTTTTGCTACATAATATGATGTTAAAATGCACTGTCGTTTCTGAACAAATCTTTTGTAAATTTCATAGCGTATGTCCTTTCAAGAAGGAACAGCGAAATGTGGAATGTTCAACACCTATCATCATCATTGGTGTTACTGAATCTTCCTCTAGGTGTGAAGGTGGGGGGTGGGGTGAGGGGGATTGGGAGGGGTCTCACAGCTAGAATCTGGCCCTGCTTGGGCCACTTGCCAAAGGCAGTGTGTTTGAGTTCAGGAACAGCTGGTATTTAATTGTACTGTGCATGATATGATAAGTTGCTGATAGAGATTTCCCAGAGAGACAATCCACATCTGTTGCTCAGGGATTGGTCAGTATTAGAGAAAGACAAAAGTCTCAACAGTTTCTTCACCATGTGAACATACTGTGTTAACATTGAATGAGTAGGAACAGACTGTGTCTCACCAGCTTAGTATGATAGGCCAGGGTCTTCCTGGATTTACTAAGAAAATATAGGAAAATTCCAGTGTGCACTTTGTGTCTGCCAGCATCTGACTGTGTTGTTCGGAGCTTGGTGTGATACTTCTCTTAACCAAGTACCAAGTATTTTTATTTTGTGTTCATTCCAATTTTTTGCCTATAGTTAGTAGAGATGCTATCTTGAAAAAAGTGTTGACCAGTGTCTGTATATGTGTATGTATTGTTTTTGTAACTTTTGATTTGGACTTGAAAACCGAAGTGCACTTATCTGTGGTTTTTGCTTCACGTGTAATAACAAAATGTTTTAACTCTTCTGCCTTCACACATGGGTTTGAAAAAATAAATTAGAATTAGATTTGTAGGTCTGACTTGATGTAGCAATGTACATTCAGTAAGTAGAGTCATTTAATTTTTTTATTTTTTCAATTGCCAGTGAAGATTTTTCAGCACTGAAACAGGATGTACTAAGCAAGCATGATATCAGTATTTCAGTATTACCTGTTCCTTTGAATTGTAAAATCAGATTTAAAACTGCCTTCATTTCACTTAAAGAGATCAGTCTGATAAAAAGAAATCCAAGCAGTAACTGTGGTTAGAGGGCATCAATAATCATTTCTCTCTATATACATGTATTACAATCTTTTGTAATGATATATACTAGTGTTCATTTCAATATGATTTATTGTGTAGTGAGAGTTGGAGATAGTTTGTGGCTGAAAAATCAAATGTAAAGCTTTAATTTCATATGTAGTACTGAGAAATAAGTTGCATGATTTAGTATTCCATTTATTCAGATTGTCTGGGTAAAAATTGAGCACATTTAATGAGAGGCATATATATGAACACAGACTTAAATAGTTCAGTATGAAAACCAAGAGATTTCATTATCCTTTAACTTAGGTACTATGTAGGCCTACCTCCTGTTCTATGATCATATATTGTATGTTAAAGTATACATTTTAATCAATCATGTTAGAAGTTGCTATTTTTGCGGTGGAACTGTTTGAACTGGTAGTAGCTTTATGTAGAATCAATAAACAAGTGTAAAACATTTCTGTTTTCTGTTTTCTTTGCATTAGTTTGACTGTAGGATAGTCTGTGTGATATTTCAGTGTAAAAATGATGCAGTTGAAAGAGCTCTCTAGTAAGAACTGTGATATAACAAAGGATTACAGTACATGTACAGTGTATTTTATCATCAATGAAGGCTTTGACATGCAGTTCCATGTTTTTGCTGTTGTGAACAAGTATTAGAAGCTATTTTAACCACCCCTGCCCTCACATTGTGGTTTGAGTTTGGATTTTACGGTTCCTAAGCACAGTAACAACCACTTTGAGCCTTTCACAGCCTTTCTTGCATACCTTTATTAATGTTTGATATTCAGATCTTCATCAGTTTTAAGTTTCACTCGTAGAAGTCAACAGTTTAGGAGCAACTTTATTACACCTGTAAAATTCTCAAAAATTGTTTTGTATAGATATAGTGGTGGTATCATGTGCTTGAAAAATAAGCATAGAACACTAAAGAATTCTCATTTATACAATTTGAACTTATTTTCTGTACATCCCATTATTATGGTATGACCCTCGTGAAAAACAAGCATAGAATTCTGGTGAATTGTTATTTGTACTATATGGTTAAGCGAAAACTGTGCAATTTCTTCAAAAGAGCTGAATTAGAGTCATTTCTGGTTGGGCAGGGATGATAAACTTGTGGGAAGAGGACGCATGTCCCGTCATCGTCCAGGGAAACTGTTGTATGTCAAAAATTGAAATCTGATATCGTTATCGTTCCCTAAAATGTAATTCTAAAATTTGAAAAATTGATTTTCATAATATATCAAGTACCTTAAAACCCGCACTGAATGGTCTTGGTTATAGACTCCTAAGATGAAAAATAATTGAATAGCAAGCTTTCAAAAATTCATCATAAATAGACCAGTTGTGCTAAATACAAGTTTTTTTATTCTCCTGAAAAGTAGTCAGAACCCATTATTACATATAATAGATTTTAACTTCTCCGATAGTATTAGCTGGGTTATAAAACGAAAGCAGCTTTCTGTTTTCAGGAATCAGTCTGAATAAATACGGTAGTTCGTCTGCACGACACACACAACAGGAATAGAAGTGTTTGGTTTCTCCTGAAAAGTAGTGACTTTGACGAACGCCAATTTTCTTGGCTGGCAACAATATAATTGGGAGGTGGCAGCAGCTGAAACAACAGAGGGATAACAGTAGATAAAAACAAAACAAAACCACAACAAAAATTTTAGTGTACAGTAAAAATAGACAAAATGTAAAAAGACTTGACTGAAGAGCAAGAGATCCCAATGTCTTACATTTTTATTTGAGAATATTTTGATAAAAATTCATTGATGTAATTAAAAACACCAATACATGAAATGTAATATTATACTGTTACTTAGTCAGTTGGGTGAGGAAATTATTAAGAATATGTATATCAGTCCGTGGCATTTTCTGCTTGTCCTTTTAATGAAGAAGATAGGAATATTTATATCATTCAATGGCAGTTGTACAGTAATCACATGGAATAGTGTGAACAAATTGAATTGTGTAATGACAATGATGAAGCTGATGAGTATGATAATAGCAATGCAAGGACAAGATTAAAGATGAAAATTTGTTTGTTTTTTCCTCATCAATCCAGATAGATATAATGTGCTAATTCAAAAAGACAAAAGCAGGCAAAATTTATACTTGTATGCAGAACAATTCTTGTATGCAGAATAAATACATGTAAATCTATCCAACAGAAATACAGGGGGACCAACAAAGACATATATGCTCTGCATCCCTGTTTTGGCATTCACCATCAGGGATGACCATTACACGGTGAATATACACAGCAAAGCACTTGAAACTAAAGCCCCCACACAAAGTCTTGTGTAGTATATGTTTTCAGGGCATGTACCAAATTCTAAGCATATGAGGGCAGTTATATGGTTTCCTGCTGAAATTCTGTCATATTATGTTGATTGACATTCTGAAAAAAGTGTGGTGACATTAAAGAACTATGATTGCCACTGCTCTATGCTAATGGCATAAGTCATTTTTGACACTTTTGAGATATTAAGAAAAAACTCTTTCTTACTTATCCTGTCATTTGATCACTTATGCCATTATGATTCTATTGGATTTTTGCATTTTTCTATTGGTGCATTTCTTTTTCTACAATATTATCTGATAGCCTTTATGCTCAGGAATGCAATGAACCGACAGCTGCCTTTTGACACTAACATGCCATTATTGCAGAGCAGTTAGAAAATGTCACAAGCACTTTTTGCCTTTAACATGACTCTATAAACTTGTCAAGTTTGATATTTTGTTTCAGTTGCCCAGTCAGTACAAGCTTTGATGCACTTCCACACTTCCATAGAAATAAACCTATGACAATCATGCCCATATAGGTCCAACCCACAATGTTTCAGACACTTGGAAATGCTCACAAAAAAAGAAGTAGATTTAGATGGATAGACAGTTTGTCTGTCATTCCAATCAAGATCAATATTTTTCTATGCAAATTTCTGTTCACACTGAATAAAGAAAAGAGAATTAAGAAAATACCTTAATATACATTCTTTTCAATAATCCATCTCAGACCTCATAATTGTGACATGCTTGTGATCCAGAGAATGACATTTGATACCACACACACAAAAAAAGCCAAAGAATTGGACATGAGTGGCTGATGACCATACACAATTTAGATATGAAGTGAGATGTGTCGTTATAATAAATAATTACTGAAAAATTTTTTGCCTGTCAAAACATCAGCTGCATGTAGGCCTACAGGTAGAATGTGCATGACGTCACAGAGTTTTTGTTTTGTACTTCCGCCAAACAAGATGGCCGGTGGATCAGCTGATGAGTGTAACTTCGAGATGTGTCTAAGCAGTTAAAATGCCTGCTGGTTGCATTGCAGTTGACTGTTGTGACAGGGGTGGAAAGGATGTATCCAAACTGGTACGATTCCCTACCATCCGTGTAAACAAGAGAAAGGAAGTGAAAGAATTGACCGAACATCTCCCATGTGCGTATGTATATACACGTGTCATTGTTTACAGTAGTGAACTCACCGCCGATTGGTTCGCGGCGCCTCAAGTGGGTCCGGACAGACAAGATGGCGGTTATGCACATTCTACCTATTAGAGCCACCTAGCCTGGGTTTGACACCTGGAAATACTAATCAAATTAAATCACACTAAATAACTCTCTAACGTGGACGGTTTTGTAATTTAGTTTCCTGTTTTATCATCTTCCTATCTCTCAATAAATCTGAATTTTCAAATTTTGCGACTGTAAAATTACATACTACATGTAATACTACATTCCAAATAGATCATTCTTGGGTTTTCAGTAAAAAGTATATCTGGCCTAGAAGGTTTTGTGTTCACAGGAAGTATGATAAAAAATAATGATACCATGACCACCTGCTGCCTCTTTCGTCATAAGCTCATTTTTGGGTCAGTTTTTACGCTAATACATGTACTTTTGGCATTTATCTAATTCACAATAGGCTGTAACTCATAATATTGCAACTCATAAAGTTAACAATGATTGGTGATAAGTTCTGGTAAAGACATATTTTTTAATTATATGTGGTAATCTATGTTGACAAATTTAGTCACCACGTTTTCTCGTCACTGCTGTCATTAAGCATCTCCAGAGAGAAACAAAACCTGGACCTATTTATTCAGTAGAACAGTTTCATTCATTCACTGCAACATATAGATCCTGGAGAAAACTATGAAAGCACTTTGGCTTATTTTTTTTGCTTATTCAAGTGTCTTTTGGACAGAACCATTGGCAACTTCTGTACTTCAGTCATTGTTTGGACAGTAAGATACAATCTGTCATTGCTTGGACAATAAAACTACACTGCCAGTTTGTCAGCTTTTCTAGGCAGTAACAATGAAACACTTCACAGCACAATGAGCACAAATGTCCCTCTTACTCTTCAAACTTTACACAGGGCATTCAGATAAATTATGGTTCACACATTCTTGGTGTTTTTTAAATTTATCTCAAGAACAAAGCAAGCTTGTATGGCGGCCTATTTTTCACTCCTATCACCTGGTTGAGAAATCTTCTAATGCATTACAAAGATTTGTACATCAGGTGACCTGGTTTGTACGCTCAGGTAGACAAACACCCAAGCAATTCTGGTTTTTTCTTCTAATTTCTTTACACTTTGGAATTTTTTAACAAAATTTCAACTGTTCTCCAAGGACATTTCTGCCCAGGCCGTGGTATCCTTAATTTCCTTTTTAATACAGAAACATGCCCATAAAAAACACGACATTTCAGTTTCCACTACAGAAGTCACTGGGGCTAAAATGACCAGCAGCAAATTTGAACAAGGCAAAACAGTAATGTACATGTATATACTCATCAGGTTAAGAATCCCTTTCCTGGAAACTTCAAGATAATTACTGTTTGAACAACAGTTCTCCCAATGTTCGTTCTGAAAGGGGCAAATTGGAACAATGCAATATAGAAACGAGCAGCACTGAACTGTCCTGCTAATTTTGATAATTTCGCCTATACCAATTTGCATTTAAAGACCCAAATGGAAGAATGACCATAATCCAATTTTAAAGATTTTCTAGTTATTTTCAAACATTATTACAATGCCTACTCTGCCCCAAAAGCCCAGTTTTTTCTACTTAAGTAAAGCTTCCCTCTGATCAAACAGGTTACTTTTCTTTATCTCCAATAACAATACACTTGGGGACTTTCAAACTTAAACTGATTTTTTCAGTTTTATGGATATGTGACAATGGCCATTTTTGCATCTGGGTCTGCATTTTGTTTTTGTTTTTTCTTTCTGGCAGAACAACAAAATAGGAGCCATTTGCAATATCATATATCACACTGCAGTTTTAAAGTATACAATTAAACAACAAAAGACATAACTCCAGGCTGGTGTTTCCTTACTGCCACAAACAACACAAAGACAATATGCAAAACTTTTGAATGCGTGAAACAAAAAAAATGAAGGCACAAAAAGAATTAACTGCGTTGCGGTGACACGAAGACATAAGTCATCTGACTGACTTGGTAAGACAAGCGGGACCATCAATCTTACACAGTTTTTGTGCACAGATTTATGCGAGATGAAAAAGTGAATACATTACGTATGGAAAAGTCACATATCAACATGCCAATTGTGACAAAAATCCCTGAAATGCAATAATCTTTTCAGCACATGAAGTAAAGCCTTGTCTCTCTGCCTATACTGAATACAGATATGTTGGTGTTTTTCCCACCATTTTGACTATACAGAATAACTAAACAGTTTCCATTTCTATTCCATGCAGCGACAACTTGAAGCAGAATCCGCAACGTTACCACTGTCTATAAAAAGTGTGAAATAAATGCTGTTTCCACGACACAATGTTTTGTTTTCCTTCTGTTGAGTATGAAATAAATAAAAAAGATTCATTAAATTGAACATGGAAAAACTAACAACAGGTGTAAATGCCAAGGGCAGTGAACCTCCCTAAACAAAGATCGACAATCAACTGACAAAGCAATACTGCATATTTATGACCTAACATTGTCTCTGCTCCTTCAGAAACAGACACCTTTGAATTCCTGTTCATGGACATCTCAGCACTGCCATGGAACAAGATACTGCAAACCAAAAATTGTAAGGTCGCCGCAAGGCTTGGAATAAAGTTCATTGGCGGGACTTTGCAACATACACATGCATAACCTTTTATTTTTGTGCCATATTTTAACTCATTCGCTATGGTAAGCCCAATATTCAGCTAGCGAATTTTCACTTTGCTAAGGAAAACCGAATAGTTGGCTCGAGTGAACACCGATTTTCCAACACTAATATCTAAGCCAACTTCTCGAAATATTGAATCCCATCCTAGTTTGTTGATTTTCCTTTACTTTACTGTCTAATGTACTATGTCTTGTGCTTACAGTGAGTGAAAGAAAAAACTTCTTTGAACAGTCTAAATCTCAGATTGGATGATGTTGAGAGTTCCCGTCCACACCCATAAAGGTTACTACAGTGAATGAGTTATCATGATTTTTTTTCTCTGAAATGGACATTTAAGAAGGTTTACTTGAATATTCCTCCAGCTGACATCAAATTTTACATGGCAACACTGCAAACTACACCAGGAAACGAGCCTATGGAGTTATTCAGCCCTACCAATAAGCTGCTAAAAGTTATCAAACTGAAAATTTCACAGTTACCAGCTGTCTGATCAAGCTCACCAATATAACATTGTACCACCAACATTCCTAATTTCAAGCTTTGCTGTAAGGCAGGCACAAGTAATGGATTAGACTAGACTAGACAAGGCAACATCAGCTTCTTACAGTAATACTGACAGGAAGACAAACTGGCAACAACAGACATGGTACACACAGACAAGACTATTCTAACAATGACAGCTGCTGGCTGCATCAGTGCCAGAATTTTTCACACAGAGAAGCACAATACATTTAATGCTTGCCTCTTTCACATTTCAGGACTTAAATCTGTGCTCTCATACAACACTTATACCAAAAACTAGGTAATTTATTATCTATTTATTATCAATGATTTTTAACAATTGTTATTTCATGTTAAAAAACAACAACAACAAAACAAAAAAAAATGCAACAGCCCACCTCTTGAATATTTGTTTCTCTGAATGCAAATAAAGACAAATAAATAGAGGCATCACTGATGCATGAAAAGTTACAGTTTGTTGTTGACATAGCAAATGCAGGCCTCCCGGAGTATCTGCACATTGTTCGAGATGACTGACAGAAAATGGCAGTTTGGCGTTCAAATTATTCACTTTTCTCCACTGTATTCATGTAGTGTTCTGTCTGTCTTTCTTTTGTCAGAGGGAGCGGATGTTCTCAAAACATCTGCAGTGCATGCATATATTTTGCTCATCTCATTTCAAGGCTTTTTAGATAGGTGATGTCACTGTCACTGTTGCTTCAGTAATCGCGTTTTCTACTGTTTCTCATTTAATCGTCCCCTTGGAATGACAAGGTTCTATCTCCAATTTTTGGCTGAACTGAGTTGCACATTCTACACTACTTCTACGAGGCTTCTCCAGTGTGTGTCAAAGTACCAAGCAGATTCGTTTGTAAGTGTGACTAAAAAAAAAAATTTGTTTTGCTTGAAAAGCTATGTTCACACATGAAACTTCAATCCTGGATTTCTCACAAGTTGACGGAATGGAGATGGAGCCTTGTCATTCTAAGGGGACGTACTGCTGTCAGTAGTGACAAAAGTTCAGGGCTTGATTTAATTTGATACATATTGATCATCTTCCCATAGTAAAATTTAATAAAATCATTCATGTCACGTACTGGCTTATCGATGACTTTAGTGGTTTTGTGCCAGGGCTGACTTATCATCACTCATGGTGAAATTGATATTCTCACAAAGTGACGTATCGATATCTCTAAGGTATTCAAATTCTAAGCAAAAATGTCTTTGCCACATGCTTGTGTACACATACATAAGAAACCTCACTCCCACTAAAACTTTGAAAAGGTCTGCGAGTAAAGCAGGAAAATTATTGATGTACCAGTACAAGAGATGCATGACGAAATGTTTAAATGCTGTTGCATGAAAAATAATGTGAAGGACATAATTTGTAAGTTTTTGGCTCGTGTCCAAAAGTGTCATTATCCTTTGATTCGCATCCACATAGGAGCAGAGGACACAGTTTTGGATAGCAGTGGTCTTAAAACCTATAGGTCTATTCCATATCACATTGTGATAATAATGCATACAGGTTATTTATTGTTTGAGAAATTCATGAGGCACATTAAAATATGTGGGGCACTCTGGGGAAACGGTCCACATGTTGCGCCCAGTACTTTCGAGATATGAGCCAAAAACAGGTGGATAGGGACTCCCTAGGTCTATGTTAGTTTTTCATCATGAATAGACTCCTCTATCAAAGTGACTTTTTATATCTTGCCACCTTAAAATAGCCATAACTTGGTCAATTTTCAATATTTTTACATGAAATAAAGTGCATTCTTCTCACGACAGTTTGTACTTTCATGGTACACTCTAAACTCAAGTTTGAAAAAAATGGCAATGTGGACCGTTTCCCTAGAGCGCCTCACATATTAGGGGCTGTGTCTAAATAACCAGTTTGATCAATAAGTCCATTTACAAAAGTTTTGGAGATCTCATTACAGGTGAGATGATCTATTGATTATCATTGTTTTAATTCTTAGCATATTATGTTCCAAATGTTAGCTGATGGCCAGTGTCTATAATATACCTATGGCATCAATAAGACATGATATTAACAATGACAAAAAATGACGTCAGGCAAATGTGTGCTGTGGCAACCTTTTCATTGGTCGTCCGCTGGGTGTGGCCACCCACACATGCGTATGTGGCACCCTGCACCACCTAGGATAATACATAGATTCACAGCACATACTGTTTTTGTTTTTTTTGTGTTTGTAAATATACGAATTTCATTATTCTTCTCTGAATAAGCTTTCCAACGACAACAAATATCGTACTCCAGCTTTATCAGAAAACTTCATATGAATTTTCAAGGGCACCACAAAGTAGCGGGTACACTGATAACCGTTGCAAGAAAGGAATGGACAGTGGGCATGCGAGAGCTGTGATCCCTGTGATGTGAAAAGGTTAATGACTAAAGATGTAGTCTCATCACTATGAACAAGATTAGGAGCAGATTAAAAATTTTCCTCACACTTCTCTGACATGCGCCATCTTTTGGGTTACATAGTGCTGACAAGTCTTCTCAATTTGCTACTGTGAATACTGATGCTTGCGTTTCGCAGTGAGAGATTTGATGTGTTGAGACGGAGACATGCAAAAAGCACCAGTTGACATAATACCGACATACAAATAGCACCAGTTATGAGGCTAACAAAAAGCACCAGCAGTAGTTGAATACATTCTCCAATATGCTTACATGCATAGCTGCTGATACAATACATTGAAGCTGATGCCTTGTTCTCACCCAGTCCATAGGCATCACATGATTTATGTACCAAGAGAAATACAAACCGGTGCAAGAGCTATCATAGACAACTCAATTCCTTGTTCTACTCTGCTCACCCAAATAACGCTAATCACAATGCACGCCAGTCTGAAGATGAAATCAAAATCAGCCACGACTTCGCTCAAAGAAAGAAAAAGACAATACATCATCACAAATATCAGGGCTAAATATGTGTCAGGAGAAATGAGCTGGGATTTCTACCTGCAACATAATTATATCAAAGAGGAACCAGCCTGCCATGTAGTAAATAATGACAGTCACCATTTTTCCAGATTTTTAACCTCTAACCCGGCAAAGTATCAACAAAAACCTCAAAAATTCACCCTGTAATATATATTACATTCAATAACTAACTAATAAGAAGTATTCGTATGTTTACTCATGGTTTTTGCATGCCCTAACCAACTGGTGCTTTTTATATATTTTCATTACTGGTGCTCTTTGACTGCTACTGTTGAGATTGTCCTATCTCTCCTTTAGGGCAAATAACGTTACATATTGCATGTATAAACGACAGGAACTAGGAAAGAGTGAAATAAAGTGTCTGGGAACACTGTGTCATCTTCATCTGATGTAATTTAAAAACTAAAAAAGAAAGACATGCATGCACCTGGATGAAAATATTATCGTGTATCATTTTCATTAACATTGTGGTTATTATAAGATGTGAAAGAAAAAAAGAAAGATTACAAGTTAACACTTTCTGTAGCTTCAAACTATTGTATGTGAGGAAATATTTGTAGAAAGAGTTCTTTCAACATGTCAGCCCACACAAGCTCTTAAATTGTAAACCATAAAAGACACACATCTGTTTACATATTATTTAATTTCATATACATGTATATTTTTGCTTGAGGTGTAATAAAACCCAAATATTTATGGTAATACTTCACAATTCCTGCACACAGACATCTGATAATGAATTATTATTTCATATGATATATGAGATGCAAACCAATAAATTAAAGGCAGCATGGAAATCCAGTTATTTTTCTCCATTCATATCTTAACGTAAAAAGGACAAACGATGGCATTCCGGCTCTGGGACAAAAGATGCATGAAATGGGCAACAGAAATGAATCATATTGACCAAAAGAAAAACATGAAAGCTGTCAGCAAGAAAACAGGACAAATCTTAAACATTTACTTTCATTTTGTAAGTGTCAAACTCAGTTTAGTTCACACAACTGCTCCAAATGTAACAGCTCCACCAGAACTGAATAAATTAAATGGTGTTTGGTTTTGACCATGCAAAGATACTCGATACTACATGTACAAGATGAGGCAGCTAGCACGTTGAGCGTGCACAGATTTCGCACTGCAACCTAGCGGCAAACACGCTGAAGACACGAACAATGCCATATTCTACAAAGCCAAGTAGGGAAAATACTGAATTTTGTTCATTGTTCAGCTATCGCTGTTGGCCTTGAATGACATCACTCATTTTGCAATTCTAGCTTCACTTGCTGTGGGAAAACTCGGGCTATTTTTTCTCTTTTTGGTCACAGTGGCATTGTAACAAATCCATATCTTTAATTTACCATTATTTCAAGCATTCTTTTCATCATGCAATGCGCCATGGGCCCCGCCCACGATCAGCGCACAAACTGTGTATGATTTTTAGAGATATGGAGAAAGGCGTGTCTCATATTTTTGTTTCTAATATCTTTAATGTGGTCAACTTTCTCAGTTCTTTTTTTTTTTTTTTTAAATGTTCATTTTTATGTACAAAAAACACCCATTCATACAATATAGATGACATAACTTTTATGAAACCTCGTGAGTTGTGGTCATGGATCCAGGATCTTTCTTCTGTAGCAAGATCTAGAAAATTGAGTTCAACAACAGCAGAGATGTGTCTATCACAATATCCATCATACAGTTTTTACTCCAAAATGCACCAACCCTGTCACGGTTAACAGGACTACAGATCTAATACTTCAAGAAATGCACTGAATGATATCAATGTACTTCTATGTGTCAAAATGAACAATTAATATCGCAGGTGGGATTTGTCCTCCTCAGCTTTATCAAGATTTTTGCCCACTCTCAGGCTGTGTATATATCTATACATCATCATGCAATCATAAAAATACCAAATGTCAAGTTTACAACCAGGATCCAGCGGTTTCAGTCGATTTTCAGCTCTATGATTATCTTCCAGTTCCCACCTAAATAATATGTAATCACCAAAACAGCTGAGAATACAAGACAGGAAAGCAAGAACCGACCACTTGTGACAAAAATGAACATTTACGGCTGAACACACAACAGCACAATACAACAGCATTTTCTGAACAGTTTGCATAAACAAAGTGGCACTTTGTTATTTACAGAATAACAACTCTTCAGGGCATGACTTGAATTATAATGCCTCTCTCAGATTAAGATCATTTCTCACATATACAGTTTAACAAATCATGCCACGAAAGACCATAAATAGTTTAAAACCAAATAGTTTGATTGTTCTAAACATTGAGCTGTCTAGGGCACTTTCAGATTCTCTCTTTATGTAAATTAAACTGTGCGATACTTTCTTCCGGTTTGTGCTGTACCTAAGTTTCAAAGAAACTGATTAATCATGCTAGACACGGCTTCGGTGGCCTTTGTTAACTGATACCGAAGTTTCACATGTTTGCTTATCAAAGTCTCCTTCTGCATGTCAAAATAAACAGTTGAAACTGACAGGATTATTGAAAACAACCATTTCCTGTGTAGTCAAGTCAAACATGTATTCAGAAAAAAAGATCATTTCTCAGCCTTTCTCAATTGTTGATAAACCTTAAACCTGCAAATCAGTTCAAGTCCTTAATTGTACATGTGCATTGTTTTTTCATTCACACAAGCCATTTTCAGTTTCAAGATAAAAGAGCTATAATAACTTATAACCAATGTATCTTCTTGAGTTGCAGATTTAAACTGTGTCACATTCTCACAATGAATATGCAGGGTTTGCAACACAATTACAATAGGTGCACAAGTTATCATCTATCGTATCAATCATCCATTAATTAAACCTTGGCATTTTCTCCATGGATGAAAAGCTAATCAATTGTTAAGTTCTCCTGCCAACTTATTCTCATTACCTTTGTGAAATGCTGTCTTAACTGAGATAATCAGAAAATGAAAGTCATTTGTGAGCGAGCCCCACAAACCTCAACGGAAGTCGCACTGGACCAAACGGAGAAAATCGCGATGAAACACAAATATGCGATTTTTTAACGATTTTTATATTTTGGCCGATACTTGAAGTTTTACTATTTTTCTGCATTCTTTGAAAATATTAGGTCTCAAAGCAGCTTCTAAATATTGCTTTTAATGCCTTTAATTTTGCTTTTGTCGTTGAATATCACTTCAGTAATGAGGTTTATTGAACTCCCGATAACTTCAAAATTAATAAACCTATTGTCACAAAATTTTCACACGGCATGCATCATTATGTTGGCATAGACATGGAAAATTTCAAAGCTGTAGGTTAATTACAAGCACCCGATGCTAGGGAGATAGTAAGGTCACCCACCTCGCCGAGCGAAATTCACTCCGCCATCTTTAATGGCGATTTTCTCGGAAGTTACTTCCGTTTTTGACCGAGGGGGTTGGTGTCTTTAAAAAGCCATAACTTTGCGATGAAAGGGAGCACTGCAATAATTTTTACACCAAATTAAAGATGATATTTTATACTTTATGGTGATATTCATAACTCAAAACTGAAAAATGCGACTTCCGTTGAGGTTTGTGGGGCTCGCTCACATTTTTAAAAGCCAAATAAGTGAAGTTCTTGTCCACAAGAACTTATTTCGCCACATTAGTCAACTTTTTTTCAAGGATTTTGAAATCACAAATTATCGTCGTGTCTCCTAGCTGCCTGGATTTTGTATTTTGATGATGAAACGTTAGGAAAGTGTTTTGGTCATTTGTGAAATAATGGCTTTTGAGGATCAATACACTTCTTTCCATCAAAATTCACGTATAGAGATCACGCAATACCAGAGAAAATGAGTTTAAATTCGAGATGGCAAATTGCTCAGATGGTCTGTAACTGAATGTCTATCTGAAAACTTTTTTCAGAGAATGGATTTGATCATTCTGCTACCAATTTGCACTCTTCTTTCAAGTTTCTGCATCAAAGAACTTAAAGATCTGTAAACTGTCACAGCCTGATTTTGTAATTTCATTTGTATTTTCTAAACTTGCATATTAAAACTGAAGTAGCTTAATTTATGACCAACTACAGCTGGAAATTATACATGTAGCATAAAATGTAATCTCCTTGTTTAATCAAAAATTAGTCAGAAAGCAGATTTTGATAGTGCTTTAATTACAAGATTATTGCTTGTTTTACCAAGATTTGCTCTCACATGGGTTGAGATAGAGAGTCTTTGAGTAACTGAAACTTGAAAAACAACCGCCAAAGACATAACAAACATCATTACAGCCAGATACTGGGATATTTTGTTTCAGTATTCTCTGAATGTTGATTGACCCTTTAAATACTAACTGTGAAGCGCAACATCTATCCATATATGATAGTTTTGATAGCCTACAGTGACCGATGAGACAACATATTTTCATTTAAAATTGACCAAAATATCATTTTCTTCCTCTCTTTCCCCCATTCATGCAGCATGACACATTCACAGCTATGAAGCAAAGACAAAAAACACAGATGAAGGCCTCCATGTACATGTATTTGATAAATGATGTAATATGTAATATCTTCATCGCTTCCTTTCCTCCTCTGGCATACATAACAATAACATACAGTTGTTGATGATACATTAACATTAGTCTTGATAATACAAGGGTACAAGTTTGAGTGAAAGCATAAAATGTGTTGTCTCCTTCTGTGCCACAGAAAAAAATGAATTGACTTTTTATCTCTTGCTCAATATTTTACATAACTAATCATATTTCTCATTCTGCACTGGACCAAATATCAAAACTGCCTGAAATGAACTCTTTTAAGTGTCTCTGATGGTTGGGAATATGGCTCTTATTTCATACTTTTCTTTGAACATGATGTTTTATATCTGATGACTTCAAACTTTTTTCTTTCAATTTCATCACACAAAATGACTGGTGAATGTGAGAGTGCTCAGCAATAATCAACAAACTGATAAATGTCTTATTTCAAGAAGCAATTGTATAATCACAATGCCATGTCAATGCACTTCTTTTCAACATTTAAAATACAGACATTCCCTACTTTTTTCGATTCCACACAAACCTTACTGGCCTTTTGCTGTGACTTAACCTTTTTTTTTTTTTTTTTACAGCAGACAGAGTCACACAAGAATACAAATTAGATTTAAAAATGATTTTGGTAAAGCATATGGCAGGGTATAACAACATCTATTCCTTATTGTGAAGTAGACTGTAAAGTTGTTTCCATATTAATCTGATTGACATCTGGTCAAACTGCAGACAAACTAAGAACACCACGGGTGACCCTCAGTATTAAACTGACACTGACCCATACTTGTAAATTATCTATCTATCAAGAAGGGTGTGAAATAAGTATTCACCCAGCCAGCTCAGTATGTAAATATGAATATATTGTGGATATGATAAATAAACATATGAGATTACTAGAACATTACTTAAATTTCAGACACAGTAAATGTCATGATACACAAAAACACCTCAAATTGTTTTGTGTAAAAGTAATGTTTTGCTAAGAAGACTTTGGGACAAAAATCAATGCCATTCCCCCCAATAGCACTGAGTAGGCAGACATTTCTAAACAATTCACCTTTGTCTGATTTATTCCCCCTGTAGCAGGATGATCCACAGCCAATGTATCTTATGCTAGGTAAATTTACTTCTCAGATTCTCTACAAATGTAGAAAATATCAAACTCAAACCTACTTAACATATAAATAGCAATTTTTTTAAGCTATGACATCTTCATTTGCATCAAAGACTAATCCCCATAATTTAGCAGTTCCTGTACCCAAAACCTTTGCCTATTATTAATTGAAAACATCTTTCAGAATGACGTTTTGACCTGAAAATACCAAGTATTCTATGCAACATACATTTTAAATGGCAGATAGAACTTTGTTATTCTCATGTCACAAAGTGCTGGTACTGATCCGTAGTCAAATAAGACAATGCTTAAGAAAGATGTCACAAGAGACATGTCACAAACCATCAGAAACAAAATGAAATGCTATTGTGAGATATCATTTTGATGATGCAGCTCTGAGTTTTATCAAAGAATATTTTGCAACACCCTTCACTATCTGCAACAGTGTAAAGACGACGACACTTCATTGTTTTGCATGATGATTTACAAGTGTGCTGAAACAATCGCACGTTGTTGCAGCTTCAGATACTATAATGAGAATTCTGGCTCATTCTACTCAAACATAACAGAAAATTCAAAATATTCATGAAATACAAAAGTACCAGAACTGTAATAGTGTAAAGCTTAATATAAAGTTTTCAAATGAGATGTAAAAGTCAAACGAAGCATCTGACATGTCATACTGCCTGGTACTGAAATAAACTTGAGAACAGTAGTCTACTCCTGTATAAATAAAATCACACATTTTCAAATGTACACAACAAATGTGATGCACTGGCTTCACATGACCAGATGTCACTGTAGAAATGGAATAAGATACATTATCTGAGTCAAGTGCCACAACTGATGAAACAGAATGGTAGTACGCTCCCTTTGGTTGATGAAATTGGCTAGTCATATTAGACTGTTTAGAAAGAGTGCACATGTCTTTTACTTTCTTAACTTCACCTTATACCACACAGACATGCAAGCAATGCTGTGAAACTGTCACACCTGTTGCCATGGACAAAGAACTCAGTGCAACAAACAAAAAAATGGTATCAATGTATTCATTTCTAACATCAGCCAACTTGGTATCTAGCTTTGGCCCTAGTCCTGTAAGAAGGCATTCACATTTACTGAAACATCTTCAGACTAACTCATCTTTGTCTGCTTGAGGGTGAAATACAATGTAACTTGAACGGGACTAATTGCTACAGGTAAAGCCTTTATACTAAAGCAACGTTCTGACTTAAAAATCCTTTCATACTAGTATTACTACGCATCTCAAAACACTGTCAATTTATTTCCCTAAAATTGGGACTCAAAGTGAAAAATTCTGAAAACACTGAATTCCACCTGAAGCATACAGCTCATCAATATACCTCAGCTCTATTAACACATACACATGTAAGTTATATGACTATGTGTATTCTTACAGTGACAAAGAGCGAGCCGCAGAAACACTGAAAACCACAGAATTCTGAGAATTTGCCTAAGTCCTCGAGCCCTATGAATTATGGCAATAAACTATATATAATTAAGGTAGTAAAGTGTATATCAGATATCCAGCACGTATTTAATACCTCTGGTATTCTACCTAAATTTTTTAACAATGAAACTCAGCCCTAAAGTCTGCAGATCATGTTTGATATCCATTGCAATAAGAATAAACCTGCAGTTTCCTCCTTGCTGCACCACATAAGTTCATGAAATAAATGTTCTGTCTGATTCAGTCTCATGAAAATTCATCTTCCGCATTTTCCTCTTCTTCATTTGTCCTGACTGTTGTGCTCAGACTGAGAGGAACGTACAAGTGATCCATGAAATATACAACACAGAATCTCCACATCGCACAGAAAGGGCTTTACAAGCATGCCGAGTAAAATATCAGAATCTAGTTTTATTTCTGTTGTATTTGCAGATCCATGGCTGGACAACATATCCTCGTGTCGTCCCACACACATTCTTTCGTCTCTCATGTACACGATCCCTGTTGGCTAACACTCGTCCGCATTCACACATCACACAACTGGGTCGATGCCAGCCACTCATTTCATAAAAAGGGGTTATAGCCTTGTTGCTGTGGCTGTGTTTGAGGGTGCATAGGCTGGGCTGTGCCCACTGGAAGCAGAGGGGTAGGCAGGAGTCCTGCATTAACTGGCTGTGAGAATCCCGGGCCAGCAGTAGTTGGTGTCATCTGTGCCATGGGCATGCGAACACCAGCATTAGGATCCTGAAAGGGATTGCTGTGCCCTGTGGTCATTGCAAAAGGGTTGTTACCTGTAAGTAGACAAAAACAACATTTTTATTCTTATCCCAGAACAACAACATTCTTATTTGAGCAAGAATGAGAAACATATTGGCCCAAATCCACCAACCTAAATGTCAAACTCTATGGTGTTCTGCAAGAACTGCAGAAAACCGTAGATTTTCTTAAAAGAACAAATCTGCAGATTTAGATTGGTGAACGAAAGAAGAAGAAGAATTGAGCAAGAATGCTCAGCACAGGAAACTTTTCCACGCTTTTCTCAAGATACACAAAGATATCGGTGAATGTTACTTTCACTTTCTTACCAATTAACAATTCTGTTGCGGATCAAATAGCCATTCCCTTCACCATGGAAAAAACCTATCTTGTGAAAAACCGCATACTCATTTCAATTCCTAAAAAGCTATGTACGAAGGTCTTAATTTTTTTCTTTTTTTAATCTTACCATTTCACTGCAATCAACCAATAAAACAATTGCAATAAAAATGTAGACAACAAAAGCCAAAAGAAAAAAAAACGTTCATCCTCCACTTATATAGATCTGATTTGACTATCTATAAACAAGTTTAAAAGCCTCACTCCACACGGACCCCGCAACCACTCCCCTCTCGTCAATTTCTACCCTCTCTACATTTCTATCTATGCAAACCGAAATAATTCCCATTTAGGGTATTCCTCGAGACACAGAATACCGAGACAAACCACTCCTTATTTTACTATATGTCCACAACTTGTGCGCATATAAATTCGGTGGAGTGCTACTCTTTTTTGTTCAATTATGAAGGGGTGTGGTGCGAATTATTGCACCGTTGACATCGATGATACACGCGCAAGTTGATGGACAGAATATGACCAAACGATTCATCTCGCTATCATGTGTTCCGATTTTAGCTGCGAGCATGTTGAGTAGTTTTAATCAGCTGGCAGGGCATGAAGTATTCACGCCATGGGTCATGCGCCCATGAATAATATGGATTCTAGCGAGCAGGCAGCAACACAAAGCAAACTTTAAAAAAAATGAAAAACAAAATCGATAAAAAATCCAAACTTTGATGCACCCTTCAGGGTATTTAACAACCTGCAAGCAAAATTTGGTTGCTGTAGGTGGTCCGATAAGAAAGTCTTTCGTTTCCAAAGGTGGAGAATTTGTGAATTGTAGATAAACTTTGTGTGAACAGGGAAATAGCACGATAAAATATTTGTGATATTTGGGGGAAGGGGAGAAGAGGGGAGACAAGAGAAGGAGAATAGTATAGTTACAAAATTTACAGACACAATGGAAAGGTGCACATGGTAAAGGGAAAGTAAGGGATAAGAACTGAATAATCTATCATACAGCAAGTGGGAAGAAGAGGAGAACACACAACTGAGGGAGGTGGGGGGTGGGGGGGGGGGGGGAAATAGAAAGAAGAAGGTTCACACACATCAATTGATGGCATCAATATCAAGGAATGTATTACATGCATCAACACACATCATCCATGAACTATTAAATATCTTGCGAGTTACTCAAGTGGAAAAACCTCAACCTTTGCAAATACTTTGCAAATATTTTGTTCTGCTTCAGTATATATGAACTGTGAAAAGGAATCCATGTATTACATTCTGTTTAACATAGTTGAGTGCACAGCAGTTTCAGGACTTCCAACTTGCACTGTGCAAAACCTGATTATATGCATAATATGTTAAAAACACTGACAGGAAAATGCAGACACGCTACGCCTGGTTTCACTTTAGATTAAAAAAAGAGAATCTAATATCTAATTTAATACCATCACATTCCAGTAAATTCACACACAGAAAGCCTTCCACAAACCTTTTGGTGGAGCTTTTGATACCAACTGGTCTAGATTGACCAAGTTTGCATGTCCACCCAAAAAGGACTCAGCACTTTTCTTTTTGTTTTCTGGTAAATTTTGGTTTAACCCGTCCATGTCAAATGCATCGCCGGTAGCTCCATTTGTTTTTGAACCACCTGAAATAAAAAATGAAAGCTGCCATTTGGTCTTGCCAAACCCAAAAAATGCAGCCCAAAGTAAGTGACAAAAAATACCAATTTTTACACTTAAATACCCTGGTTAAACTCTGAATATATATATCATTGATAATGATACTTGATAGAATAATATGAGACAGCCAAATAGAGAAAATACTGAATTTTGTTCACTGTTCAGCTATTGCTGTTGGCCTTGATTGGAGTGACTTATTTTGTAACTATAACGTCAATCGCTGTGGTAAAACCCTGGCTTTCCTTCTTCTTTTTTTTTTTTTCATCATTAATTTATCATTATATCAAGCATTTCAATTTGTTTCATGCTATGCGCAATGGGCCCCACCCCCGATCAGTGTGCAAACTATGTGCATGATTTTTTTTGAGGTGTGAAGAAGGGAGTGTCTCATCTTATTGTTTCTAGTACCTTTGCTTTAATACAGGATGAGGATATAAGAAAAAAAAATGGCACTGGTTTTGCAAAACCCTGCTAAAGCAACACAAAGAAATAGGTCGACATACCAATGGCCTAAGTTAATCTCTGATTATAACATAGAAAACAGTACTTTTATATTAATTGATTCCGAGAACTCCCACTGAGTACTAACTCTATGATAAACCACCTAAATCAAGCCAACAATCTCACGAAAATAGATAAATTTATGTCCAAATATTCCCACTCTTGTTTTTGTGAGGACTTTCTCTCATTCGGCTACAATAATTTAAGGAACAAAGCAGGTGCCTCTTTGTGTTCTGTGCTATGGTTAACTAATTCGCTACCGTGAGCCAAATATTCCGCTCACGGATTTTCGCTTTGCTATGGAAAACTGAATATTCGGCTTGATTTTCCAACACTAACACTTAAGCCAAGTTTTCAAAATACTGAATGCCATCCTGGTTCATTGATTTTCCGTTACTTTGATGTCTAATGTATTGTCTTGTGTTCATACTAAGTCAAAGAAAAAACATCTTTGAACTACGTCTAAATTTCAGACTAGATAGTGTTGAGAGTTCCCGCCCACACCCCTAAACATTATTATAGGGAATGAGTTAAATGACCATCAACCATTTTGGCACCATGTCCTGAACAGTTTTAAGTGTAACTTCGAGATGTGTCTAAGCAGTTAAAATGCCTGCTGGTTGCATTGCAGTTGACTGTTGTGACAGGAGTGGAAAGGATCGATCCAAACTGGTCCGATTCCCTACCATCCTTGTAAACAGGAGAAAGGAAGTGAAATAATTGACCGAACGTCTCCCATGTGCGTATGTATACACACGTGTCATTGTTTACAGTAGTCAACTCGCCGCCGATTGGTTCGCGACGCCTTAAGTGGGTCCGGACAGACAAGATGGTGGATATGCGCATTCTACCTATACTGAGTTGTGTTCACTGCTCATCTCTAGCTTACAGTGTAAAATACTACGCTCCCATGACAACAGCCATAACACTAAAGCCGCAAATGTGTAACATTGAATTTCTCTGTTGTGCAAAATGTGGAGTTAAAACAAGCCGTCCCCTAGCAACAGCCATAATACTAAAGCTGCAAACGTTTAACGTCGAATTTCTCCGTTGTGCAAAATCTGGAGTTGGTATAAACGAGAACTGAGGCCGTGGAATGAACAGACAGAAGGGATTATTTACCAGATAAAAGATCAAACTCTTCCAGCCCCTGAATTGATGATTTTGTAGGTGATGTCTCTGTACTGCGTGCACTTAACAAATCAAACTCATTGTCTATGTTGTTGGTGGACGACGTGCCATTAGTGACAGGGCCTTTCGGGGCCCCAAAGGGATCCGCTGTTCCTTGGGAGGTCCCGCCCCATGCTGATGCCTGAGGGGTGGGGCTTGCACTAGACCAGGCTCCTGCAACAAAATATGGTAGGGGTGGAAGGGAGGGTTAAGGTAAAGTGGGTAAAGAAAATCAGCTGAAAATAATTATGGTAAATTGCTGGCATTTTTTGTCCTTCTTGCTACAGTAGATGAATGACAGTAACTTTTTTGCTTTCTCTCTAAAATCCCATTGTAATGATATTGATTGGATACTTGAGAAACTACAACTTACATTTTTAATTTCTCTCACTGCCACAAACATTTAGTGACCAAAATGCATACAGTTTTCAACGAAAACCTTTCTTTCCTTATGATAAGCCACTTCAAAAAAAAAACTACTTGATGGCAAAAGATTGCTTCATTTAAAGGGATGTGTAATTCCAACATTCTATTTGAGGTTTCTCAAAGTAACTCAGATCCCTGTCTTGGTTGTGACAAGTTTCAAATATCTAATTTTATCAGACAAGATTACAAAGCATGATTTGATGAGGGCAGACATTAAAGGAATGATATAATCACTTGGGTTGGTGTGGTATAAACAGGGTTCATAGCAGACTTTGAGGAGAAAATTCAAGTTTTTTTTCAAGGTTTTTCAAGGTCAACCTTTTCATTTTCAAGGCCACAAAACGCTGTGACAAAAACTACCCATGTCCGTGAATTGCTTATGCCCGTAAAAACCTGTACGACTACACCGCCGTCTCCATTAGGCCCAGCGCCTGGGCCCAAGTTGTTTTTTTTTTTCAATTCAATCGCATTTTTTGTTTTTTCAAGGTTATTCAAGGTTGTGCTCTGTTTTCCAGGCTTTTCAAGACCTTGAAAAACAATTTTCGTTTTTGAAGGTTTTTCCAGGTTTTCAAGGTCCGCTATGAACCTTGTATAAAGCTAAAATCTGGGAAGGATAGGATAATCTAAGTAAAATGGATGGCTTTGGTTACAAATATGGTGTTTACTGACCTGCAGTGGGCTGCGGACTAGGAGAGCTCATTGGCATACCCCAGGGATCATTACTTGCTGTAGCAGCAGGGGGCCGGGCATTTGCACTGGCAGATGTCCCCTGGACTGGGGAGTATGCAGGGGGCTTGGACCCACCAGACGCTCCACTGGATCCCCAAGGGTCTGGGGCTGCAGCATTGCTTGGGCCCCCCACAGGTGCTCCCCAAGGATCTGCCGGCTGGCTAGTCTGGAGGGGCATACCCCACGGATCTGTAGGGGCAGCCTGAGCTCCAGAGCCCCTCGGTCCTGACAATTCCAGCAGTGTACTGGACTTTGGACTGTGCTGGAGAGAAGGAATATCATGGTTAAGCTAATGGTAATTCACAATTTCTCAGGTATAAAGTTTCAACAGTTTGACACACAATTTCAGACCCACTCATGAAACTCCCAATATTTCGATAAAATTGAGAGGGAACTTAAGGTATTAGTCAGTAATGATCCTGTACCATGTATCTTCATTTCTTAATGGGACTGGTGAAGTTTGATGTCAAGATAATTTGCTTTTAGTCTCCTGAAATGTACATTAGTAAAAATCTGGAAGTAATGTGATGTTTGGCTGCTGGTTTTGTGCAGTTTTTTAAAATCATGTGGCTCAAATCATTTACAAATCAATTTTAGATCAACCAGATATAGAAGGAGAAGCCTTTCATACTATTTTATAGCAAAATTCTCCAGAACCCATGGAATTCCACTGTTTATATGAAGATCTAGGAAACTGTTTGTCATCACTGAGGTTATGTGCTCAGAACATGATGCAGTGGTATCTCATACTGAATCAGACTCCCATCTTTTGATTTATCTGTGCTAAATACAATAACTTGATCCTTGGTGCAGTACTTTTCATTCATCCATTCTTTCTGGTAAACAAGTGAACCCCCAAAAAAACAGAGGTCACTGGACACTACCACAAACTCACTGATCTACAACATAGAGATTCATACACAACACAGGACATTATCTAACATGAGGAATGATATAAGTAAAAAAAAAATGTTCATAAATACCGATGAAACTTAAGCCTTTAAGAACTATAGGAAAATTTACAATATTGACAAATCCATCAACACTGACAATACCAAAAGCACAAAACTGTTAGTGTATTACTGCTAGATCTAGCCACCACATATTTCCTGCGATCAACTCTGCATTCCTTAACTACACAAGTAGGCGGAACTATTTTTGACAAACATCACCACGATAGACAATAACATCAAGCACTGTTTTCTTGAATAAAAAAAAATCCATCCGAGTCCAGTGTGTATCTAAATAAGGAAAATGAATTTAAAACTGAAGTGGAAATTACAGTCAGTGATTTCATTCTGAAATACTCTGGCCCACATTGTAAAATTAAACTGAGTTAGACAGAAATAGACTTACTTGAGTCAGGTTTCATGTTATGCAACCATTGATTTTAATGTTTGATATTTTCATGATTTTCCAGAGGTCAATGGCTATGGGCAGAAACAGATTGACAGAAAATAGGGTAAGAGATCAGAAAATGTGGAGAGGGACATGAGAGAAGAACAAGTAGATATGGGGAAGGACAAATGAACACACAATAATTTCAGCAAGAAAGAAAAAGTTATGAGGAAGGGAGTGTTTAAAAAACTCAATCCTACATGTATAAAATATTACCACGTGTGAATGAAGCCTGAATAAGGATGGCATTAAAAAAGATAGAAAAAGGAGGAGAGACAAATTTTTAACAGGGCTCATCTTTCCTGTTTGTCTTTGCAACAAAATAGATTTTAAAAAAAAAAAAAAAAATGACAGAAAAATTTGTTCCTAGTCCATTATGAAAGGGTGACTGACACATGTACAGGAATCTGTGCCAAGATGTAAAAAAAAAAACCAAACTATTCTTATTGCAGCTTCTGGTTCCAAATTTGTCTAAACTGACATGAATGATTTAAAAGAGACTTTCTAATTAGGTCCACATTGGCATTTATGTCAGACATGATTGAATTTTGAAAGCTTCCCTATGGTGGTCACATTTAAACAAGGAGGAAAATATACGGCAATGTGGTAGGGGTGGACAGAGTTTGTTTCATTTCTTTGTTTGAGATTGGAAAGAGTCTGTCGACACAATATCAGCCTCATTGTACGAGGAAGAAGCCAGACAACATGACAGAATATAGCAGAATGAATGGACAGAAGGAAACACTACCAGAACTGCCCTCCAACCATCCCTGGGGACTGAGGGAAATTTGTTAGCACCTATAGCTATGACCTCAATCTAGTGGTATGACTTACATGCCCATATCATGGCATGATCATGGGAAAATAATCAATGAAAACATGTATACGAGATGCCTAATTTGATATGGGAAGGACTCTGAAAGTAAGTTCATTAAATACCCACACACACACACACACAGAGATAGAGATAGAGAGAGAGAGACACACACAGACAGACAGAAAGAGAGAGAGAGACAGACAAACAGACAGAGCACAAAGAGAGAGAGGGAAAGACAGACAGACAGAGATAGACAGATAGTGAGAGAAGACCAAATCAAAGAAATAAGAGATAACTGCCGCAGAGGCAAACAGTGAAAGAATAAAGAAGAGATGAAGAAGAGGTGAGAAAGACAATTTGAAAACTATTGTCTTTATTAAAAAAAACTAGGTTCTGACAGCTGCTGCCATCAGGCTATGACGCAAAATGACTCTCTCCAGCAGAAAACATCGACGACCTATATAAATCTACAAATGTGCCTGGCTAAACAACTGACTTGCCCTAGATTCTGCAAAACATGCTAAATGATACACCATACACACAGAGAGACACACATGCACGAACACACATGGACAGAGGGAGGGAGGGAGGGGAAGGTCGTATTGATTTCCTATGCACTGCATCAGGCACAGGTTAGCCTCTACGACATGTAATGGCAGGATGCAAAGCTGGGGATGGCAACTAATTGATACCTGGATCTGCACAAAAGTACAAGTCTATGCTCAATATCTGGCAGGACAGTGTTTCAACAGTTTTCAAATTTGACATAGATAAAGGCCCCACAACAAGCGTAATAACTTTCAGACTCTTCCATATCGCTTTTCAGCTGATCTAAAACTTTTTAACCACTGACACTGAGAAAAGATTTATTTACCCCTAATGAAGATCCCTACAGCAACCTGCTGATCAAACAGCTGTTATCAATATCAAAACAGCTTTCTGAAGACCTTAATGCACCTTCTGGCCTTGTTACAAAATTCGTGATACTATATTTGGCTCCCCTGAGCTGTTTGAAAAGTAGGAAGTGCCACAAGAAACCTAAAAGGAAAACTGAAATATTATCCCATTTCCCTTTGAACCCAACAAAACACTAATAGGTCATATAAAGCTTACTTCTTTCTAAAAGAACTATCACAATGAGGAAGTTTATACAACAAACTGAACTTTATAACTGAGCAAAATATATATTTTTTTTTCAAGTTATTTCACTGAAACAGATGAGTCCCATTATTAAGCCACATACCATCTTTTCCAGATTTTTACAAATCTGAGATTTAATCAATTGTTCTCATCCATATTCCTTAGCAGAAAACTTTTACCTGTTCTCAATGTGAAGTATGGCACATGTAGTGATTCATAACAAAAGCACTTAGCTCAACTGAGTCATCAGTTACTCAGGTTTCTCCTAATTGACTGTCACAAGCAGCACTTCATTCTTTCCTGCACTCCTTCGCAATAACATAACTTTGTATGACAAACTCTAGTTCAACAACCTTAAACAATAACAAAAATCTTCAGTGGCTGGCCACGGTTTGAATCACAGTCTACTTAATACATGTATATGAAGAAAGTTAACTTTGTATTTCTTTGGCACACAATGAAGACTCAATGACTTTTATGCATTTTCAGTTGTGCCCCATTTTAACACAGTACATGCAAGTATATCATGACAGAATGAAAATTACCTCTCTTTCAACATTTCCATACTTTGAAATCCACCCAAAGATCTATGAATTTAAAAACTTTTTTTTGTTCAAACTAATAACTCACGTAAATTTTGTGAACTTCATTCCCTTATAAATGCCTTCCGGAAAACAACTCAAGAAAGAAAGTACATCTGCAACGAAACATACTTTTATAAGGAGGGCTACTTACTTCTGTTACTTTACACAATGTGTGACAATGGAATGTGAAGTGTGAGTGAAACTGACATGACCTAAGCTCTCAAAGGATTTCTGTCAGGTCATGTTCAATGGCCTGTAAGCACGCAATGAGTACAACAAGAGATCAATACTTTCTCCCCTACAGAGACTTAAAGGAAACTAATCTTAGAAGGCTGCAAAGATATGGGAATATTCTTCAACTGGGTAAACAGAAACATTAACCTAAAAATTGCTCTCCAAAGCCCTGTAAATATTCTAATTATTACTAAATTAGGCTGAGTCCTTTTCCACTTGCAGTCTACAATTAGACAATATTTCTGTCCTCTCTCTAACAACTAGAAAAACAAATGAAAACAGGACAATATCAGACAATGGCACTTGGTTCCCTGAAAGATGTTTGTAAATTTTGGACACTTCTGTCTGTGAGACTATGACAGTTGGTCCTTGCTGCAAAATTTTATCCAGCATAATATTCTAGCATTTGCTATAATTAAAATAAACATGATTTAAAGTAGAAATGATCTTTACATGACCAAGTAATCATTCCATCATAATTTCTAAACATACCTTGAACCACTGGTTTTTCTGACTAATTTGACAAGTTAGAGAGGAGAAATTCTTTGTCCAATATCATATTCATGACAATGACTTTCTGCCACGGTCTCATTTACCTGACACAAGCAATTACTCAATTCACTACCCAATGCTCTCCAAAACCGCAGTTTCTGATTTGAAGAAATAATGTCCCGATATGACGTTACAAAGTACCACATCTCGAGTTACAGGTTATTTCTTCACATAACGTGTGTTTGGGCAATTTTCTCGGACAAAATAAGATGTGAAGAACAAAACGCTGCCACTGCCAATGAAAAGATTAGAAACCAGTACAATGCAGCACTGATAACCACACACAAGAATATTTATCAACATTATACCACAAAAGGAACACAGGACTGAAATTATACACCAGCTTTGCATTCCAATTTGGGTCAATGAAAAAGCACACTGACACAGGGGCAACACATTTTAAGTTAAGTGTAGACAAATACAGACTGAAGCCACATAATGGAATGTAGCAGTTCACACAGCAAAGCATGAAAGGGCGAGTGAGAGAAAGAAAGAGACAGAGAAATAGAGAGAGCGAGCGTGTGGGGCAAAAGAAACAATAGGAAAGAGAAGGGCACAATTCATGATGTGAAACACAAATACAATATTCCAGAATGCATTCAGGAAGACATGGCATTTGTGCACAGCTCAGCATGACTATATCTATACATTCAATTTGGCTGATACTTCATACAAAAAGTTTCCGAATAGGGCCAAATAGGATCCAGACATTTTGCACATGCTACGACATGGATTTGCAAGCACAAAGACAAGAAAATCAAAGATGATAAAAACTTGAACACTGAAAAAAGAAAATGAAGAAGAAGAAATTTTCAAGTGACATAATTTTTTCCTCTTTAACAATCAAAAATCACTTTAAAAAAAGAGTGAAATTTGAAATATCAATCAATTGGAAAAAAAATGTGCCCTGGTAGTTAGTGGCACAAATGTGTCTTAGAGTTCCACTTTAATTTTGAAATTTGAAAGAAGAGGAATTGGAATGCAATAGTAATACACCTGCAAGCTTTTAAGATAAGCATGCCTTGGCAGGTTACTTCAATATTTTTGCAGCAGAAATTTGTGCAAAAAATATTGTTCAAAGAATTTAACAGAGTGTGCCTAGCAGAGACAGATTATTCTTCATAGCAGGAACATGATTTTACGTCACTGCCCACCTGAATTTAAAACATTATCAATAAAGTTATAAACGTTAATCATTTTAATTAAGACAAGCCTGAATATGTTTAATCACTATTACTCTTTTTCTATCAATCTAGCATGGTCTGATGATTACTTGCCTATTCTTTCTTTGACCAGACTTTATTCCCTCTGCAAATGCACTCTTCATTTGATTACTTAAGAATGGTTTATTTCCTTGTTTATTTTCTTTGCTTTTTTAAGATTCAAAAATGATCAGCAATAACTGATTTCACTCTGGTGGAGATTATTGTGAAAAGATGCCCCCCCCCCCCCCACCCCCTATTCGAAATTTCTTCCTCACTCCATATTATATAGCTAAACTTCACAGGACAGTCTGAAAACAACACTGTCTAGAATAATAATGTACTTCCTTTGGCAAGAGACAATAAATAAATAAATAAATAAAAAACACACAACATACATTAAATATGTCAAGGCCAGCACTGGCAATGAAACCTTTTAACCATGACTTAAATTAGCAATAAAATGTCACACACTTGAAGCTATTTTTGCTATGTAATAAATCTCTTAGTCAAGTTAATTACCCAATAATCTATCTGATATCCTCATCTTGGAAGCATTTCATTTATAACATTATAAAAACAGACACTGACTGTTACAATATATGATTATGATATGAAATCATGTTCTTGTCACAACTCATTTGTTGGTGCGACATCTTTCCATATTCAAGCCATGGTTTTTGGGGCTACTTTTTAAGACCAAAGGGCTAATTGGAGGGGTACTAAGCATGCTGTAGAGATGACAACTCTAACAGATGGCAAAATGGGTGCTTACTGCCGCCATTTGTTGCTGACGCCGTCTGTCCTATAATAAGAAAAGATGGATGTTGGAAAAAAGGGAGCAGGCTGCTTTAACCAAGGTGGAGATTTAAAAGGGTCACACTAAATTGCTAACAGGTGAAGAAGGAAAAACACAACAAAATAAAAATCCTATAACTACTAGTTTCTGAAATGAAACTTTCTCCCACAACAATTCCAAGATGGTCAACACATCTTTACAACTAACAAGCCCTCAACTGCTGCTTGATATTTACCAGTATCTTACTCATTACCAGTTAAACATTTTACTGCGGTCCAAGTTTGGTAATAGTCGTCAGAGCCCAGTATGCCTTAACCGATTCTAATCAGCCAACAGGTTGGATGGTGACCACACGATATTGAGTTCCAATGAGACGCCATGCACCAACCAATCTGTTGGATCTCAGTGAAATCCAATGTGTTGACGTCACCATCCACCTAGTTGGCCACTCAAATTGTGTCAAAAGCGCACCTGACCTTGATGTTTACAAAATTCTCTTGTTTTTACCCTCACACCCCTCCATTTGTTGTTTCATCTTTGTTTACTCAATTCAAGAATTTTAAATCATCTGCTTCATTTACTCCCAAAACTGATACAAATACATGCTTTTCTGAGAGCTTTTAGTTGAATGAATGCTTGTGCATTAAATCCTAATTCTTCATGGAATTAAACAAGAATGCAGTGACTTGCTCATTGGTTTACTAAGCCATGTGCTAAAACTGGTGACACACAACATCTGTTTTGTGTGCGTGTCCTAAATGAAGTATAAGATGGATCACACAGCACAACCATCCACAGTTGTGTGTGGACATACCACAAATGATACTAAATACATTTTCAGGATACAATAACTACCGCAACATATGAACTTGTGTACAACTGACTTTGAATAGACTAGAACATGACAACAAAGTGAAGCCTGACAGGAAATGATAAAGTCTTGATGAAAAAGATGCTTTGCCTATTCAACATCAAAAACCCTCTGCAGTCAGTCAATAATGTATTTAATTTATGTACACTGCAATGTCCATAAAGATATATATAACAACATGCCTAACTTGACAGAAAAAGAAAATTTGGCAACTCCCATATTTCAATAAAATAAAGAGGAATTGTTCTTCCTAACCATAGATATAATTATAATAAAAAGTAGGAACATAAAAAGTCTCCTCTGCATAATGAGGACTTCAAAAGAACTATAAAAATTTCTTTATATCAAGGTTTTATTTTGAACACGGTTTCCTGCATGTCCCCATTACAAATTCAGCATGTTGCAGATTCCTCTAAACCCATTTCTCGATCTAATTATATTGCAAAAATACTCAATAAAAGATAGGAAAAAGAAAAAGTTGTGTATGTGGGAAAACCCAGCTAAATAAACCCTCTGACCTTCTTATGTTAAGTAAAGTTTCAGGTCTTGAACATGAATATTTTACATAGGTGAGGGTTATCAAAGGGGTTGTATAAGTACTGCCTTATTTCCATACCACAGGTATTACCATAAAAAAAAAAAACAGGAGAATTTAGACTTTTTGTTTTTCTGTATTTCCTCCTTGGCAGGCTGATTTGTACTATAACAGATAACGTAAAAGCACCTTTAAATATGGAATGATTAAATGGATGTCTTTAGTACTAACTACCCAACAAACCAATCCTCATGGGAATACTAGAACATGCTTGACAGGTGGGTGCAATGCTGCTCTGTAATATCTGGATGCAATAAACCATCGTCCCAAACTATTAAGACTACTCAAAGCAAGGAATATGCAGATAACTGGGATTGTTGGCTCTTCAAACAATTTTTCCACAAGTTCTGCAGGCCATAGTCTGTCATTCATCTGGTACATCAGGTCATGGTGACCTAATAAATGTTAAGCTGTGTTTTCATGTGTATGGAAACAGAAACAGCAAAAATCCACCAAGTAGTAAAAAGAAAAAAAAAGCATTTCCATGTGTATAGAAATGGTGTTTCTGTACACATTAAAACCGAGCCTTCCACTTCACTACTTCGTGGGTTTTCGACGTTTCCATTGCTGTACACATGAAAACACAGCTTTATGTGAGCCTTAAACGGGACACATGGGGGTCTTCTGCCATACAGCTTACAAGACAAAATAGGTGTTAGTTCTCAACTTACGCTTTTGGCCTGTTCCCTGCTTTCTTCAATGGCCATCTGTAGCTTGATGTCATCTGATTTCAGTTTCCTCTGGTTTTCATCATGCTCCTCTTTGCTCATGGCTAAGGCCAACTGAAGCTGTAACTCTTCCTCTCCTGCTGATGATGGACGTGCAGACTCGATCTCTGAAGGGGTGCCTGCACTTCCGCTACCAGGCGAAGCTAAAAAGCAAACACACACCTAATTAGCAGATACATCAAAAAAGCTTCCTCCACCTCACCTTTCCAACAGTTGCACTAAATGTTTATGATGGCAACATGATCTATATATAAAGCCATCAAGTTATGTGAGAGGAAAAAAATATGTGGAGTGGTACTGAATAGTTATCTCCATGTGAAAGATTACATTGCAAACTCAAGCTTTATATAAAATATCCATGAAATCTGTGCTCCCTCACACCTGCCAACAGCAGCCTGGCTAAAGCTGCTCAGTGAAATATAACTATTCCAATATCCATGGATGATGGGCCTTACTGGGCTTCATGAATGAGAAGCAAAGTATACACTTCTTGCAGTTTCATTATTTGAATGTATTCTAGGAAATGGTCCTTATTTAGAATTAGATCGATTCTTGAAAATATTTTGTTGTGAACAGAAAACTTGGATGAGGAGGCACAGGAAGGAAGAATAAATCACAAAGGTGAAATAAGCCCAGAGGTGTTTTTGTTGAGCATGGAGAGAGTATGTGTGAGATAAAGATAGGGTTACACCTCACACAGGAGAAACTTAAAATGAAATGTTGATGCAATCTTAACTTAGCCAACCACAAAACAACAATGTTCAGGAAGAAGGGTATATTATATTATATGTCTTTATGGTCAGTTTGAAATTACCCTGTGTGAGACATATCCAATTATCAGGCTGACAATGCCCACAAAGCAAAATCACTAAATCCCTTCTGTTTTGAAGTTGGAAGACTTCTTACATCCCATGATCCCACTGCACATCTCAAATTGTTTTGAAATATTACAGTTTGGAGAGTTCACTTCTAGTAGGAGGTTCCTCTATATCTCCTCAAATTGGTTTACAGGTATAATCATGCAAAAAATTACGAGCAGGCTTTTTAGGCTATAAATTTAACACTAAAACCAAGGCCCCAGCGACGGTGCAACTGATGACACAAGAATTTTGGAGAGTTATCAAAGTGTAGGTGGTTCTTCTTCTGAGATAACAAAGATCAGTTCTTCAGTAAGAAACTAGAAATTCCTATAATAACTGTAAAATTTTCATGTTGGGATTTTGTGCTGATATTCGCTTTGGATTTAGTGTTGATAAACACAGTCATAAATTTGGTCAAAATACTCACAGTCTGGATAACCATATGAATCTTGGTATCCTCCCCCCATTGTTGGACTCCCTCCCAATCGCATCTGCAAGGATGACAATAATACTTTATTAATAGTTCAGAGTCAAATAACGCAAACAAATTAGCACTGATTCTTCACACTGAGAAGACCAGATAATGACAGAGTGAAAGAACATGACTAAAAAAAAATAAAATCCCCATAAAATTTCATGTTTATGTAAATTGAACAGTAAACCACAACTGACTCATCCACAAGGAAAGGAGTATAGATCTATGTTTTTAAGAACGTACAAGAGTTACCAACATGTAATTTGTAAGATGTGACATTATTTACCATGCTCTATTTGGCATAATTTTGACCTTTGTAAATCTTCTACAAAGTATAATCAAATGATGCTCCATTTTTATATATATTCATTCTCATGAAATATTAAATGTCATGTTGCACTTTTTGAGAGCATCCATGACAGAAGTGTGAGAAAGAGAGAAAATGGTGCGGCAGACCTAAAATGAGAGAGAGAGGGTACAGCGAAGCCTAAGGAAATTATCAATCAGAATGAGAAGTACTTGATAGAAAGGAGATGGTATCAGCATGTCCAACAAATTATTCAGTGGACGGAGGGACATGTACAGTATTAGTTGCATCTTTAACCAAAGTAATGCAATAAAACTCAACATTAAAATAAAAACAACAAACTCACTCGAGCTCTACTTGTGCCATTCCCATTCCCCACACCCATGGCATTCTGTGCGAATCTTTCTTTAGCTTTCAGTGCCTTTGCTCGTTCATTCTTCAATCTTTCATCATCGGATAACATTGCTACAAGCTGCTTGGCTTTCTCTCGCACATTCATGCCCTGGTCTTTGTTGTCTGCATCAATATACTGGAAGCTTGTAAGTGTCTTAATGGCATGGAAGTTTTCTTTACATTGCTGTGCTACCTGTGAATGTATGATGCAAGAAAATAAGAATTGAAAATCATATGATAATTTCATCAAATGTGCTATATATTCAATTTAAGTTATTCATATACTTATACAGTGTCTTCAACATTTTCTCTGTCAATTGTCATACGCAAGCACCTTCAATAGCAAATAACATAGTTGATTTTAATTGAACTACTTCACGAGTTTGCTGCCAAACAAGCTGTCTCACTCAATTAGAGAACAGGGCAGAGGTGAATAAACCTCAGTCAATTTTGTGATGAGAAAAATGGGTGCCCTAAAGTTGTACTTCATGGTGCTGAAAGTAATGAATTGTTTGATACTGTCTCTTAAAACAGTGAAGTTAATGCCACATTCTCACCTTTTCACTGCCTGTCTTTATGATATAGTCAAGAACAACCAAGGATTTGTAAACATGCCTCCAGTTTTTCCCATCGTCATTTAAACGCTTCCAGACCATCTGCATTATTTCTGTGAAAGCCACCACATTGTAGGTGAGGTCTGCTATCTCCGACATCAATGTACTGGAGGGACCCCATGGGTCATTTGAAGTTGCCTCTCGTACTTTGACCTGGGCATCTGAGTAATTTTTAACCACATTTTTCAGTGTCCTCCGAATAGCTGGCATTTTCGACTGATATATAAATATAAAACAGACAACAAGTTTAGTTAATTGCTAATAATTTTTCACTCTGTAGTTGTGCACAATTTATCTTCTTATGCCTCAGTTTTGCATGGGGAAACTTCCATCAACGCATGCTTGATCTTGAGAATTATCTGTGAATGACAATTAAGTCCAGATTACTGTAATGATTGAAAAAGAGATGAACCGTAAAAAGAAAAATTTAGTTTTAAGACCCAGGATCCTCTTAGTCATTTAAACAAACATTTCATCACTGTAACTTCAGAATGTAATTATTTTATAATTTAATATATATTTCATTTAAAATGCACTGTTAACGGCCAATCCACAGTGTTTCATTACTTATTAATAATTATACTCTAAATTAGCTGGTCCAAGGTTATCTACGACTGAATATTTTTTGCTACTAAATTACTAATTAATGTTAGTCTAATGACTGTAGTGTAAGTTTCCAGCTGTTTAGGTTTACATTTATTAATCTTTTATGTTTTCTGTACAAGCCTAGACATAGTTAGTGCTTTATAAATTATATTGACAATCATTGTAGTAGAAATATAAATCTACTGCAATAACTTGTTAGCACACTGTCACAAAGTGCAGGTGCAGGCAAAGGTATTACAAGTACAAGTGTCATTTGAGACCAAGTGTTTCACAGAACTTTATTATTGTATCCTGGGTAGGGTCACAGATAAGATTAAGACTAGAGATAGGACAAGATTATGGACAGATCTAGGGTTGGGAATGGGGTGGTCTTTACAGTTACTGTCTGTTACTGGGTGTTGGAACGCATGAAACTCATTTCAAGTTGAGATTTCTGCTTATACTTTAGGCATAGATAATATAGGCCTAGATGACAAAAGCCGTGACATGGCAGGACACTCTGATGGGATTAAATATTTTAAGGTAATATATCGCACATATGACTATTATGACATAGCCTCATCATCATTGCCTTTGTCACCCTGGATCAGGGTATAGGCCACCAACAAACACTTTCCATCCCTCTCTATCATGGGCCAGCCTCTTTACATTATTCCAAGTCTTTCCGCTTCGTTGCACATCATTTTCTCTGGCTCTTCTCCACGTTCCGCGCGGCCTTCCTCTTGATCTCTTGCCCTGGGGATTCCAATCCAATACCTTCTTCGTGATGCTGTTTCCTGGCCTCCTGAGAGTGTGGCCGATCCATCTCCATCGCCTCCTACCAATTTCCTCTCTGACTGGGCTCTGTCTTGTTCTTTTCCATACAATTTCATTGCTGACCTTGTCTGTCCATCTGATCTTAAGTAGCTTCCTCAAACATCTGTTGATGAAAACTTGGATTCTCTTTATGCAGGCCTGGGATGCATTCCAAGTCTCACATCCATACAACAGGACTGACTTCACGTTCGAGTTGAATATCCTCAGCTTTGTTTTTAGAGATATATCCTTGGTTCTCCAAATCTTGCTTAAGGACGTGAAAGCTGCCTGTGCCTTTCCAATTCGTGCTTTGACTTCTGCCTCTGTTCCTCCCTTATTGTCAATGATACTACCAAGATAGCAGAAGGACTCTACATCTTCCAGTGGTTGATCTCCTACTCTGACTTCTTGTGCGTTTGGGGGTGCAACAATTTTTAGGACCTTCGACTTCGCAGGATGTATCCTCAATCCAATAGATTCTGAAATTTTGTTTAGAGCTGTAGTCTTTGCTTGCAGTTGCATCTGGTCGTGTGTGTGCGACAATAGTGCCAAGTCATCTGCAAAATCTAGATCGTCCAGCTGTGTCCATGGGGTCCATTGTATATGACATAGCCTACTGATGTGTAATGATATAAAACATAAGTAACTAACAATGTGTTGTCCTCGTACTGTTAGCTGGAGAGATCAAACTAAAATAAGTCCTCAATAATAACAAGTTACAGAGCAACATTAAATCAATAAAGTACAAAATGTACCTTTCTTGATGAAGGATAAATTTTTTAAATGAAGCTACACAAAGCAGTTCCACACTTCCACATCCGGTAAGTGTATGCGCACTCTGCACTATGTCTAAAGGAAGGTCTTCCGCCCGTCCGCGCCAGTCAAGAAAACACAACTACCCCAGCCCCTTTTCTTATGGTTGGTTAATGACATGAAAGTTAACGTCTTTTCACATTGTGATTTTAGACAGGGAGGTCTTCCGCCCGTCCGCGCCATAATTTTTACCGCTATTAACTTAAGTAAAGCTTACGGTTACACATTGTCACTGTTATCAATTTAAACTCATAACACATGGAATAGTCAGATGGACCTGTGGGCGTGAGGGTCTAGTCAGTTTGTATCAATGTGCGGTAGTCAGATTGGCTAATCAGGCGAAAAGGGGCTGGGGTAGTGCTTTGCTCCAATAATGGATCTTTTATTTAAAGGCTGCGGCTATACTCCAGACCCGGACTGATGAATCGCCAAATGCCTATACTCCAGTCCCGGACTTGTGTGTAGCCTATATCGATCGCCAATGGCTACCCCAGCCCTTTTTGCCTGATTAGTCAATCTGACTACCACCCATTGATACAAACTGACTGGACCCTCACACCCCCCAGATCCAACAAAACATGTAGATCTAGATCTATCAACATCCATACCACCATTCGAATGTTTAGTTTTCTTACCCTAGCCTAACTTGGCGATGAAAGGTCCGGGACCGGAGTATTGCCATTCGGCTATTTGTTGGGGGGACCGGAGTATAGTCACTCTGTTATTTAAAATTCTTCTGTCTAAAAATCACAAAATGAAAAAGGGGTCAACTATCATTACTATCAAGCAAACAAAATGACACAGCTTATAAGGTGTTCCTTTTTCCCAGTCCTGTCTTTCTACTCAGGCTGCTGTGTCTGAATTTCAGGAAATGTCCAAAAAGACTGATCCAGATCAAGTCTAGATCTAGATATATGTCTAGATCTAGATCTTGATCTAGACTAGGGTCTAGATCTAGATCTAGATCTACATCCTTTGTGTCTGACTGAGGCACATGGTGGCGAGAGACAATACATTTGATCCAGAGCTAGATCTATGTCATGTGATCGATAATCTATAAATCAGAACTGGATTCCCCTCTTTTTATTCCTGTGGAGAATATGTGGTGACTGTGAACAGAAAATAAAAAAAGTTTTGATGAGTATCTCCATTCCATTGCTTTGCTTTCGGCACGAAAAGTGGACTGCGAACAACAGTCTGTAGACACAGAACTGATAACACTGTCGCGAACGTATACAAGCGTAAAGAGTCCATTTCTTGAGTGTAAGCTGTAAATAAGTAAGTTAAAAAACTAACCCAGAGTCGCTGGATATCTTCTTCGGTGGGGTCAGAATTTCCAGGCGCAGAAAAACAAAGCTCTTCGCGATGACTGCAATGTCACTTCCTTGCTGAGAAACCGATTTATGACGGAATCACAACTTCCGCTTCAAAATTTCAGAGGGAGTTAAATAGAACGGCCATTGATTACCAAGTCAACCGAATTCCTTCTTTATTTCGCTTTCCCCAAACCAGGAACAGAAAGCATATAAACTACAGAAAATGTCCAAAAAAATCCCACGAAGCAGCTAATTGGATATGTACCTGTTATTCAATGCTCTAGAGCAGTGTATGATTTCTTTGCAAAGGCACGAGAATGACGCGAAACAAATACAACAGCCAACACAAATAAGACACCTTACTGTCACATTGTCCGTGAAGACCAAAACAAAACTAAACAACACTTTCTAACCGCCGGTCTAGATATTTATTCTTTTATGTACAGTGTCTAGTTTACATTAAATGGTCGGTTTATATTTATTACGAAAAACATTAATTCCACTTCCGTGAAACCAAAGAAAAATACGCAAAATTGATGTCAGTAAGTATGGCTCTTGAAAATCTGGCGAAGAAGTCAGTGTTGTGTAATGTGTAGTGTGTCAGACAACATACAAGCAGTGTGTAACGCGTAGCTGTTAATGACGTGAGAGGCCTATTGGCCTAACTGTGTGTCACAACAAACGAACGCTGCCGTTATGGATGTTGCGATAAAGAAGCGAATGGTGCGCAAACGTCTGAACTCGTAACTTTGTAGCGTAAAATGTAATAAAACGTCAATTTTCATTCACCAACAACTCTAGATCTAGATCTAGATCTAGATCTAGACTAGATCGATCTCTAGATCTAGAATCTAGATCTAGATCTAGAATCTAGATATAGGCCTATCTAGTATCGCTACGTCTAGACTATGAGTCATAGTATGACTATGTAGGCCCCCTTTCTAGATCTACTCATCTAGATGTAGACATGTAGACAGATCTAGATGTAGACGCTGGATCTAGATCTAGATCTCGATCTCTGACTCTAGCCTGTATTAATCGAAGACTTTCGGACTTATGACGATCTCTAGATCTAGATTCTAGATCTATCAGTCACTCAGTGTGATTCACAGTGAGCGCTATTAAAATTTCCAGCTATGATTATGAAACTAGAATTGCTAAGGTGAGCGGAAATCGCAGGAGTGTTGTGCAGTTTTGAAACTGAAAGTAACAAGGATCTTTCTCTCCGTCTTGCAGCCCCCTATAGGATTGTCCTACAGTTGTGCTGAGACGAGAAACAATCAGATTGTATGATCAAACGGTATGTCCGTCCTGTGTGCAGCTGGTTAATTCTGATGCCAGTTAATACACTGAAATATCAGAAGGATTACCATATGAAGTAGGCCTATACAGCTCCAGTAAATTACATGTTGATTGTTAACCCTCGTCCCACGTTGAGACAACTGGTCCACGTAACGCCCTGTGCAGGGATAGCCAGTGGCCAGTCAGCCGATCGTTTGCGTATTGCAAATAATGTCGGCGGTCGTGTCAATCGGGTCCTTTAGAAAACGTGTATCGTGTTTACTCAAGGACGCAATAACAGCAATAGTGGTGGATAAATTGTAAGTGACCCCTATGATATTTGGATAAAGTACTTGTGATCATGATGATATGTTATAAGTTCTGTTGTTAAATAGAAGGCCCATAATCAGAATTTTCTGCATTTACATGCCATTTAACACAGGTTTTGTCATTTTCCCGAGACCTCTGTGCTTTTTTTAAGCCAGGCTCTTAATTTATCAACCACATGTATCGTGGCATTGCCTTCTCCCTCCTCCACTATGTAAGGCTTCCATGCACTATGTCAGCTATGATGTTAGTTTTTGCAAGAGATTTGATTTCCAGCTCGTAGAGTACATACATGTACTGAAAATTGGTTTAATCAAAGCAACACAGTATCTCTCCAATTAATCAAATATAAGACAATGACCAACAACAAAGTGGGTCATTTTTTCCCAGTTTTCCCTGATGAAAAACCTACCGACAGACGCCCTTATGCAGCTTGCCTAGTATTACATCAGAATTCATCATTAATTTTAGAGACATCGAATGGTTTCTCAAATACGCAGATGGCCCCTTTCTTCTCATTTCACATATATTGACGACAACCAGCATCAAAGTCAAAAGTTTCCCCAAGATTTTCCCCAGTTGGAACTTCAGACCGTCAGCACTATTACATGAGTATGGCGAATAGTTATGAATAGTTACATCCTAATCATAATCTGACAATACAATTTTGTTAGACGTAGTAGGGATGACAGGATTGACGCAAAAATGGTGCGGAAAAAAAGTGTGAAAAAAAATGATAGTCGCGGCAACCAAATAAACAAAACATCAGGAGCAGCATTGCTATACAATATATTGGCCTCCCACAGGACCCGGTTTGCAGGACCACAATATTGGCCTCCTGCAGGACGAGGGTTAACTACAAAAACTTTGATGAAGATGAAGGGCACAAGAAGTGTTTGGTGGTCCCGCTGCTTTAGTCTGCCATGTTGACACTTTGGCTGATTTGATACTGGTGAAAGTCATATATTATATGTCCTTAATCGGAGGTCTTTGCAGGGAATCACCGACCTGCAAGTTTACTATAAAAAACATCCCTACAGGGTACTAACGGTAACCCGCCAGGGAGGCTCCGCCTTCTACAACCCCCTGTGCATGGCCGCTCCTAAAGTCACATCTTTGTGGGGATCCGTATACCCCCGCAATCTGGCATCAACTGGTATTGAATCAGCCAAAGCGCCAACATGATAGGCTCAAGCAGTGGGACCACCAAACACTACTGGTACAAGAAGAAGACTAAACGCTACCTTCAAAAATGTCCATCACGAGGACAAGCTCACCCCTGTTCCCCTGTGAGCTGACCCACATGGGCATGAATGCTCCTTGATGTGCTAAGAAATGCTCATGCGATGTGCCTGAAATGTAACCCTTCCCAAGCTATCAATAATATAATGTATATGGAAGCTATTTTGTATTCAATTTTTGATTGATACACAAATGAGTATGACTTGCATATCTAACATGTAAACAAATTTGCAAACTTTTCACCGTAACTCCGTGGACTGGCTTTATGGTATTTTATGCAGCCTTTGTATTATTTTGAAAGCCACACAAAGTCATTTTGTGAAAGTTTTTGCTCCGATAGAAAATTTAATGAACCTCATGACTGAGAGATTATTTCAGATCTTAATAAGTAGGCTATTATTTGTTCTAGCAGTACTGAGTTTTTCAGAGGAAATGATGGAGGGTAAAAAAAAAGGGCATTTCTTTTTGCCTCCTCACGTGATGGTTAGACCGTGGTGGTCCAAGGGGAGTTAACCGAAACAATTTTTAATTATTTGAATTATTTCCCATATTGTCCGTACAGACAGTCAGGGGCCTACCTGTACTAGTAAAATGGATGTTTATTAATGTTAAGTGCATTCATAATCGACCAGCAAGTAATGCTTATGTGGTCTGCAGGCTTTTTTCAGCTTTCAGATAGTCAGGTACATTCAAATTGAGTCATGCAGCTCTCTCTCTCCCCCCCCCCCCCCATTCTTATGTGTCTTGTCCGTTTTCCCTGTTATTCAATACATGTAGTGAAAAGGGTTTACTATTATCATGAACCAGCTGAGGTCCCCGGCCCTGCCCGGGATAAATCGGTTTGAATATTAGTTTCAGTTCTGGGTGTTTATTGTGGACCTGCTTCATCTTGCCTGTTCCTATTTGTTTATTTTATTTTTGTTTGTTTGTTTTTAATTAAGTCTTACTGCTCTGCCTTTGTGAGTTGACACCCTGCGCGTCCCGTACAATAGCATGATTTGCGCACGGGTTAGTGTGTTTGATAGTGAACACATCGCAGGAAGTGATAACGAAACCTTAAAATGGCGAACCATGACTCGAAATAGATCTAAATGATGCCGAAACAATGAAAAATGAAACGTAGAAGCCTGAACATTTCATAATTTCTAATATAGCCCATGTTAATTTCGCATTGACAATATGCTGTTGTGCAAAGTTTGAAGCCTGAGTGTGATGCAGTTCCTGAGCCTTAGATGACCAAAGTTTCGAGTTACCAAAATATCTTACTGCACTCGGTCCTGTCTGAGCTGTAAAAATGACGAATCGGAAAACCTCGAACGGCCTATTTTGTTTTTTTATTTTTCTAAATTTTTAAGGTTGTTGCATCATTAAAATGAATTGATACAAACCTTGCTCAGTCTTTGAACTACTTTCAGTAATTTTTTCATGGCTCTACGTTCAGTAGTATTTTCAGCTATAGAGTACAACCGTCCAATTTTACCCAATTATAATTATACAAGCTGAGGTCCCCGGCCCTGCCCGGGATAAATCGGTTTGAATATTAGTTTCAGTTCTGGGTAGTTATTATGGACCTGCTTCATCTTGCCTGTATCTATTTGTTTATTTTATTTTTGTTTGTTTGTTTTTAATTAAGTCTTACTGCTCTGCCTTTGTGAGTTGACACCCTGCGCGTCCCGTACAATAGCATGATTTGCGCACGGGTTAGTGTGTTTGATAGTGAACACATCGCAGGAAGTGATAACGAAACCTTAAAATGGCGAACCATGACTCGAAATAGATCCAAATGATGCAGAAACAATGAAAATGAAACGTAGAAGCCAGAACGTTTCATAATTTCTAATATAGCCCATGTTAATTTCGCATTGATAATATGCTGTTGTGCAAAGTTTGAAGCCTGAGTGTGATGCGGTTCCTGAGCCCTAGGTGACCAAAGTTTCGAGTTACTACACTCGGCCCTGTCTGAGCTGTACAAATGACGAATCGGAAAACCTCGAACGGCCCATTTTGTTTTCTATTTTTCTAAATTTTTAAGGTTGTTGCATCCTTAAAATGAATTGATACAAACCTTGCTCAGTCTTTGAACTACTTTCAGTAATTTTTTCATGGCTCTACGTTCAGTAGTTTTTTCAGCTATAGAGAACAACCGTCCAATTTTACCCAATTATATATATATAGATAGATACTGTTTGGGTCAATACAGTGAGAAAGAGAAATTCTTTGTTTTGCCCGGTACATTTTATTTATTTATTCTTTTGCCTGTCAAAGCTCTTTCTAAAACAGTGAAAACCAGCAGAGGCCCATGGTTAGCAGGTTCTAAATGAGAAATTTGTTTGATCCATACAAGTTTACAGAGCCCATGGTAACTGGTGGCACAGAAACAGAGACTATTTGTGAAGAAAACAGTTGTCCCCAACACACTAAATTTGCATGGCAGGACAAGCTACAGAGAGCTGTTGGTAATGCATGTTGTGGCAAACCACAGTTTGAGATCTGAAGACAGGATACATTTTTTTTAACTCTGTGACCGTCCTTTCTCTGTATTATGACAGTTGTTGTTTTTTTGTGTGTGTATGTAACATGATGCTAGTACTTAATTTTACAGTTTACAATGTTTTGTCTTCCATATGTCAGTCATCTGGCCAACTGACTCTTAGCAAACAGTTCAACACTTGGGAGAAGGAACTTGAACAGTGATGAGGCTATGGTATTAATGGTAAGTTTTCTGTGCAGTGAAACTGTAGTCTGTTCCTTTTTTTTTTTTCGCATGACACTTCCCATTCACAAAAGATAGACAACCTGATATTCAAATATTGTGTACTTTTTGTGAGGTGGATGGGAGTAGGGGCTGTTAGCTTTAATAATAACTGAATTTTAGAAACAACTTTGCTTTCAACAAGTTCAGGCTGAAGATGAAAAGTAATAAATCACAGAGTTGACAGACAGATATTCTCAAAATAAACTCAAGTGTTTGAGCCTCTGAGGTACTCACAGTGCAAAATGTCATTATTCAGAGCACCTTTCTTTTCTTCTTGTTTTCTCACTGCACCAACTTCTTTCCCTTCCTATGATTGTATGATTTATTTAAACATTATGTATTAATCTCTATTGCATACTTTTTTTTTTTTATAAAAAAAAGCGTCATCGGCCATCTGATACTAGTGATTCAGTAATTCTGGGAGAGGGGGCGGTTGACCTCAGCCTACAAAAAAATGTTAACAGGGGGGGGGGGGGGGTTGGGAGAAAACTGTTGTCAAATTGTAGATTGCATACTCCATGGATGTCTCCCTTATAATCCACATCAGAATGCTTTTCATGATTTTTGGACAAGCCGTGTGTGTATGTGTGTGTGCGTGCATGCGGGTGTGTTTTGGTTCCCACATACACATTGCCTCCGACAACACAACAGTGGCACAAAAAAGTCTTTCATGACATATATGGAGCAAGCTTCAAGTAATGCGTTTGATTTGGGAGAGGAACAGGAATAGCTTAAATGGGAGAGTCGCACTTTAACTGTAACTGATTACGGTAGAGACCATTAAAAAAAAAAAATCAATTTGCGGAAAGCAGGGAGAAAAAATTCATCACACACGGCGAAGGAATCGAGGTGAAAAGCGGACTGGGAACAATAGCAATGTCACACATTTGTGTCAACTGTTGAGAAAACTGTTCCTGAATCACGCCTGGACTAAGACTGATTATTTTACACGCGATGTTTTAAGTGTCTGCAGCGTCTGGCATGTTCGCGGTCTTTCTTGGCCCGTGTGTTTGGCTTTCGTTGGGTTAGCCTCGAGATGGGCAAAATTCTGGCCTTGAGGAATCCAGCATTGTTTCCGCTGTGGCCAAATAGCGCTGTATTTGCGAAAGGGATAAGTTTTCCTTGACATGCTGGTTCACATTCCGGTTCAATTCGTTCGTCTCAATTGTTCGCCGAAAACAGATGAAAGAACGAGGAGTAGGTTAGGTATATATGGAGACAGGAGCCACCATTGTGTTGCTGCAATCGGTGCAAATATTTTCTTATTTGTATTTAATTTGCGTGTGTCTGTGTGTTAAATTAGGCCCTGATGACTGTGGAATCCTAGACAGATTTACAAATAGAGACTCGGACAGCGAAAATAAGTAGTATGAGATACTCGCGCCTTCACAAAATTACGTACACAATCGATCGCATTGTGTTAAACCCTGAATCCCGACTAAAGCTGGGTTCTCATGTGTACGGAAACGGAAACGGCAAAAAATCCATCATACAGTAAAATGAAAGAGTGTTTCCATGTGTACGGAAATGGAAACGGCAAAAAATCCATCATACAGTAAAATGAAAGAGTGTTTCCATGTGTACGGAAATGGAAACGGCAAAAAATCCATCATACAGTAAAATGAAAGAGTGTTTCCATGTGTACGGATACGGCGTGCGGAAACATTCTTTCCATGTCATTACTTGAAGAGTTTTTGACGTTTCCGTTTCCGTATACATGAGAACCCAGCTGTAGGCCTATAGCCGATTACATTATACATCACCCAGATTGCATTCCATTAATTTTGACTCTTAATTTATTTTGACTTTTAGCACAAAATACACCATAGTAGGGGTGGCCAAACCGCGGCTCAAGAGCCACATGCGACTCTTTGACCCTCAGTATATGGCTCGTGGGAATGTGTTGGCTAAGTTCTTTTTTCATCACAGTTCATATAAAAGGTGGATAAGAAATAAATTCAAGCTTTATAATTTATGTGTATTTTGTGATTCTGAAACTGATGCAAATGCATGAATAAATATTTTTGCGTACGTGTATTTCTTAATATTTATATAGAATTTTAGTAACAAAATGTGTATGTAACAATAAAACAGTGTGTGTAAATTTTGCTTATATGTTGTGGCTCTCGAAGATCTGAAGTTTATCGTATGTGACTCCTACATTAAGCAAGTTTATGCAACAGCATTAGGCTGAGGCCCCCGAGAAATTAAAGGACCTCAATGGAAGTTCACTGTGAATGCTCTATTCAGTCTTCCAATGGTATAATTTTGACATGTCCAGCCATAACTGATCCAAAGCCTTTAGCCCTAGAAAACAAAAAAGCAGAAAGTCCACGTTTCTACATTTCTTCGCCTATCTGTTATTAATGATAGGATTAGTGAGTTATAGTTATTACTTAGAGAGTTACTCGCCACTCGTTATCACTGTCTTTGATCTGTGGTCGCGAATTTAAAAGTTGATGATTAAACATAACAAGGCGGCACACAGAGAAGAGAGAGACAGTGCAGGATAAAATGTGTACAAATCTGAGAGAGCAGTGCAGTGAACACGTGCGATCAGCAGACAAACGCTTACTTATTTGTATTGGCCTGTGTGCCATTCTTCGTCCTTCTGTTGAATAACATGTACTCGTGAAGTCTTACGAGGCTACAAAAGATGTGCGCCTATCCTGGGGTTTGTTGAATATCAGTGGCTGCATAGGAAAGATTCGGGGGGGGGGGGGTGTAAACGGTGAAGGGGAAAAAAGAAAGAAAGAAAGAAAATCTCAAATATTAAATTGTTGCATTCACCCTGGAGAGCTTAGGATACAGAGTTTCATGTGCGGTATGGTTGTTGGGTTATGGAACAATGTATTTTTAGAGAGGCCTGTCTCTATGCATATGAACCCATACTACCCATTTGGAACCTAGCAATAAGCAGTATCAACGAGATCAATGAGAATTTAATACATGTATAAACATAATTCAAGGTGAGAATCTTTGGAAAAAAAAACTTACACATTTCAGACTTTCAAAATAAGATGATCAGAGAGAGAGAGAGAGAGACAGAGAAAGGGAGAGAGAGGGACAGTAAGAGAGAAAGAGAGAGAGAGAGAGAGAGAGGGGGGGGCAGAGAGAGAGACGTATTCTTCAACATACACATCCCATTCTAAAATGTTTGTGCCTTTTACGAGCGTTCAGTCTGTGTATACTATGCGGAAAGCTGGAGGCCACATTCGGTCTTCTGACAGTTTTCAATTATCATTAGTGTGAATTAGGACAGTTAGGACAGGACACCCAGCGGTGTTTGTAGCCATTATTATGATTTTCTTTGTTGTTGTGATGTAAAGGTACGGGTAATTGCTTCAGTGATTGATTCGCAGATCTACCCAATAATTATTGTATAACAGTAAGTCCAGTGCTGTGGGATTTTTGTGACATTGTTGTTCAGTTTCCAGCCAGTTGGAACTCTGTGCAGCAAGCATACGCGTTTCCATAGAAACTCCCATGTCTTTTACAAGTTGTATTGCTATGCAGTGTGGGTTTTTGTTCTGCGGTGTTGCGTAGCAACTGTTTTGTTTGGTGCTTTGTTACGCCAGGATAATGAGATGTTTGTTTCTCGGCGGCGGCTTGGGCCAAAGGGAATTCGCCTCCAGTGATTTTGTTACATCAGATTTGGTTTTGCACCAGTTGATCGCCTGCCTTCGGGGAGAAGGTTGTGCTTGAGTCCTGTATGAAATGCAGAAAGAATATAATTTTATTAGCGGAAAAGAAATAGGCTGTCTTAAAAATTATGACAATAATGATAATAATTACAATAATAAAATACGGCAATTTTGTACGGAAACAACTGCCCTGTATATTTTATTTCTTTTAAAGAGGACTTGACTATGATTTAATTTTATAAGACAAGTGAAATAACTCGCCAGAGATGCCGTTTTAAGCTGACAATTGTTTTTTACGGGGTTGTGTCAGAGAAGTCTCAGCCGTTTCGCCCGCCAGCCGGTCAGCTGTGTGTAACAATGTGTCCGGACACCCTGTGTACACATTGTACACACACACAACCACATACACAACCACGGAGGCAACGGCGGTGTCTGTAAGGGTTGGAATGTTTGCCAGAGGAAGTTTTGGGTCCCTCCTAAATCCGCACCATTCGAAGCTCCCGCGAGCGCCGCCGCTCCACGCCGATACGGTGATCAGAGCCTGCCGTAGCGAGCGGGCAAGCCTGGTGGGTTGGGCTTGAACACAGTCGCACCTCGGCCCATTCCGTTCACAGACAGGTGAAAGGGACGGAGTTCAGCACCCGTGACCTGTGAGAGATTCATTACGTGGTACCTCGCTGATCTTTAAAATGGTGTTATTTAAACCAATACAGGTACGTGGATGTCATAGTTTAGCTTGAACGATTAATATTTGAATCTTTGTGAATTTCTCTTTCTTTCTGTCTTATGTGATTATTCTAATTTTGACACTGATGTCACTTGTGCTTATCTGTGTACCAGACAGCCCTGATACCATTCAGGTAATAAGATTCTCGGTTAGGACCAGGTAATACCGTCTTATGTGGTAGTGTATACAGCTGTGGCAATAAGACTGGGGTACAAGGTAATGTTTGACTTAACCTTCATGTATACAGTTAAATTGATCGCACCATCTCCTCCCACACACAGTTCTGCTTAATGAGCTACATGTATTACTGCATGGAAGATCAGTATACAGCTGTCAGAGCTAAACGTGGATAATCTCTGTAAATGTTATTGTAATAGTTTTGAAATTCATTCACTCCGTGTAATTTACACAGGACGATTCTTGTTATAAAAATGTAAGTTATTTTTAACTTTGGAATGTAGAAAGTTCAGCACATGGATTCAGTGAACCGTGAAAATACTTTGGCAAATTGTGTGGGGCACGATTTCAGAAAAAAAAATATCCATTCAATAAAATTTACTCATTTATTCAGACAGCTTTATGCCCCATTCCAATATCTCTAGAAAGTCTTTTTTAACAAAGTTTTCCCCGTTCAGTTGGATCCTGCCTACATACTTTCTTTTCATGTCAGCCGATCAACCCGTGGGTGTGTTACCAGTGGGTGGCAAACACCAGTCTGCTTTGATACATGACTTTTAAAAATGTTATGTCTTAGAACCTAGAAATTGACGTTGATGAGCTTTTGTATACCGGTTTCATTTGTTGTATCAGTAGCGGGCGGGACCAGCGGAGGTGTAATCATCTTATTTTGGATCAGATGTCCAATGTGTGTTATGTCTATGTGTTTTCAGATGACACTTACAATTACCAATCTAGAAATAACTCACTGATATATTGTTCTATTATGTGGTTTCACATTTGGAGTTTGGTGTGCAATATGAGAGCACATCTGTGGATATCCGCATCGAATGGTTGTGAATTTTTGTCTACCTTTTTTTTTTTTTTACTATTCTGGTATCCAGCATGGGCTACATTTGACACATTTAGGTATCCACATTTAGATACTCCTGAGAATAGTGTCAGTGTCAGAATAACATGCATGGTTAATGCTTAAAGCTGAAGACTTTATCTTTTTCTTCCGTGGTTATAAAAACGGAGCCCAGTGGGAGTGAACGAGTATGGGAGAACTGAATGTGAAATATGAAGACTAGGAAACGGATCAGAAAAGACGGTAATACTTCGTGCCGTATGACTTAAAGAAGAGGTAATGATGACTACAAAGGTCACTGGAAGTTCAAGTCCCCATCAGGTACCCCGGATATTGTGTTACCTTCACGCTTTCTGCTTCATAGTCCGATGCACAGCACGGGTACATTTTATACCCGGCTATAGTCTACCCGCGACTCAGGGATGAACAGCCGCTGGCCAAAGGAACGGTCACCAAGATACATTCATTTGAACAGCACAGTGGGATGGGCATCTTCTGGAAATTTCTTGATCCGGGATTTAAAAAATAAAATAAAAATAAATACACATGTAAACGCATGTACATTTTTCTCTTTCCTCTAAATCTAATTCTGATTCTAATTTACAATCATTTTAAGAAGAAAGTAATGTTATATTGTTAGTAAACGCTGTTTTGTCACATCCAATTATTTTACAGTACTGTAGTACAAGGATGTACATGTACTTGTTGCAGTTGGCGGTGACGTGTTATATCAGAAGTTCAGGAATTTTTTTCTGTCAGAAGTTCCCATCCCTGAGTACAGCAGAACAGGAACAGGCTGACCCCAAAGGAGATTATCACGGGGCAGAGGCTCGGGACGGTCCGGGCAAACACTCGGTTTGAACAAGGTGTCGGAGGGGATTTATGAAAAGTTGCAGCTTGGCACGATGGAACTTCTCGAGTGCGTTCATGAAACCAACATAGCGGTTCCCTGGAACCCTCAGAATTTTCCCACACTACCTTCCGATTGTCACAGACAAGCAACGATTCTAAATTCAGTATAGTCCAATATAATGCCACTTCGTAGTTTGATCTCTTGTAGAACCAGTGGTTTTATTTACACGTACAGGTGACAGAATTCCAGGCCTCACAAGTCTCAACACTTTCCGGAGAATCTCCCCATTTTTACAATATAACCACACCCTTCCCCTCTTCCTTTGAAGACTCACATTTTTCTTTCTGTTTTGTATCACACGATCATATCATCACATTTTTCTTTCTGTGGTTGAGAGCATCCAGATGTATTGTTGCCCGGATGGTTTCATTAGCAGTCAAGTGGGTGGGCAGTGATATCTTATTCGTACGTGTTCTTAGGATACAGATTTACCAGTTTCAGGTATTGAAAGCTTCTCTTGCCACCTCATTTTTCAACGATGCGATTCATTGTTAATGTCACAAAGTCAGGAGCAAGCAACGGTATTGCTCACCGAGTTTTGCGACACCTTAAATAGAGGGACAGGGACCTCGTCACAGAGTCGGGAGCAAGCAAAGGTATTGCTCGCCGAGCTCTGTAACCCCATACAAACTATCAGGGAATCTCACGCTTGCTCTGCCAAAACACCAAGACAAGACCCAAGATAGAATATAAATCAATTACTAAGTTTAATATTGGTAATAAGGCTACTACGGATAATGTCGAAATATGAATGATATATATGATTTATACATAAACACATCAAACAGCAAGAAAGAAAGATAATAAGAGCAAACGAATAAGCAGATTAGACCCGATCGACAATGACAGATACTGTGAATAGTATGCAAATAAATGCTTCAAAATAGCCTAACTTAAACCTCCTGAAAAAGAATACCTTAAACTGCAGTATCAGCTGCGATCTGAAATGTAAATATCAACTTAAACAGAATTAAATCAGACATTCTAAAACACTCAAAACTAAATAATGACTGTAGTCCTTTGAACCTCACATTAAGGACAAAGTTCACATTTGTTTACCAGTCCTAGTAGTAGTAATAAGAGAAATTTCCGATCTGCAAGTCACAGACTTTTGGTTCACGTGATATAATTATATATTCACACACAGTTCCCTTCCTCCGCTCGGCTATGACTCCCAAACAGAAGTAGAATTAAATCATCGGAAGTTCCAGGCTATGTCGTTGTCATTCTGGACAGGACAAACTCCATGTGCACTCCAGGTCCAAACTTCGGGTACAACCTCCAGGTAAAATATCCAGGGAAAATCTCAGGATAACCTCACGGTAACCCCACACAGTAACCTCACGGTAACCGCTCAGTGATCTGAAAGTCAGAATCGACTGTGGTTAAATTTCCAGTTAGAAACCAATTCATAGTGTTAGCTCTTCAGAGATTAAGGTTAAAGTGATAAACAAGATTAGAGTTAATACATGTATTATTGTTAGGCAGTGGAACATTTTAATCAAACACCGTAACAGTGACAAGCATGCATTTAGCACAGTGGTTATAACTCATCAAATACAAGGCATGCACCCCCAAGGGTATAAACAGAAATATCCTGACAATAAAAATCATTATTTTACAAGGTTTGACAATATTCTGCCTTTGCATCTGCAATTCATACATGACGCCATATCCCTTATGAGGATTCTTTCACTCATAGTTAAAACTTAAATAAGTCTGAAATGCAACTGTGGAAAAGTATTGAATTCTGTCATATAGACAGTAGATACGGGTTCTCACCCCGTTATCATTACTCAATTAATTACCCCTTTTCAAATAGAATAATTCTGTATAAGAAAATCCCGTACTCACCTTATATGATGAACAATCAAACGGGTTATTTCACCAGCTACACGCTGATTCAAATTATTGGGTCAACTACACGTTGATCTCCAAAATACTTTCCAACTACACGTTGGTTTTATTTTAAAATACATACACTTTACCAGTCACACACTGGTTTTAAAAGTGTACCAACTACACGTTGGTTAAATTACATACGAACTTCATCCTCTCGGGATGGAAGTAAGGAGAGCTCTGCTGCTACTTTCTCATGAACATAGTCTTAAAGGCTGGACTCACCCGCGTAATAGCCAGGTGCCGTCCATAAATCTTATAGTATGAATGGACACTGTACGGACTTTCCAAGGATGGGTCTCGTACAGTATCCGACCACCCGCAGACATTGTAAATTGTACTTGAAAAATGACCTCTGCTGAGTGCACACTTAGCAATTCCGCGACAGTTAACTCGGGATGATTCTGTTTTGATCCAAATCACCAAATACTCACAACCAGTCTGACCCTGGATGTGCGTTTCTAAAACATTGCAATGCATTGGAGTAACCTCCCCAGTTTTTGTGCGCTCTCGCCTGTTTTTTCATGAAATCTCCTGGTTTTCTATTTGTACTAGTTGGGAGGTCTGGAATTCAATTTTTAGGAGCAAATATTGATAAGAGAACCCAGTTTCCTTATCAGCACCACAATCCTTCCCTTTCGTTTTGTGGACAGGCCTCTTGCATAGCCAGCGAGTTATAAATCACATGTACTCACGGCCTGTGTATCGCTGATTGAGGTTACGGTTATGCCTGTCTGTGTCTTGCGTTTTCAGTGATTTCCTCTTGCAATCTTTCGTAAATCTAGAAATGAGACATGGCCAATAAATTGCACAGTATATTATTAGGCTGGCACTCCCAACAGTTACTATCTGCCATCCGTTTTGCATTTTGTGTTATAGAGCGAAAATGTAGAATTTCGTGCATGTCCTTCATTGAAGATATGTCATTGTCGTCAGTACGTAGTGCTTTGAAGGAAATCTCAGATTTATCGACAAAGGTGGAAATTAAAATAAATTATGTAAATACGCAGAGCTAATGGCCAAGGGGGCTATTCTCCCGCAATTTTGTGTAAGTTTTACAAGGTCTTGGCAATGGGCGAAAGCAAGATTTTGATCGTAGTTCGATGTGTTACGCTCATCATGAATTTTGCCGCAGGGTTAGATTATATCTGTCAATATCACCTGTGGTTAATGTGAGCGGTTGGCTGCTCTTCGATTAGTTCTGTATTACTGCTTTATGTACAGCAAGTGTTCTTAAGCTGGGAGGTTTCTCTCGAGTCCCGGGTGTTGGCCAGTCTCTCAATCCTGTGTTGATTTGCCGGATAAAGCCGTGGGAGTGGGGGGGGGGGGGGACAGACAGACAGACAGACAGAGAGAGACACGGGCGGAAGTTTTGCAAGCATCACGCCAATCGTCCAGTACAGAAATGTGTGACATTCGTACCTCAGATGGCCTTGCATTGTTCCCCGTCTGTGAGGTGGAAAGAATAACTGTTATTAACTGTGGGTGGGGTCGTCTAATCGCTATCCTCGTACATAAAGCATCCAGTTATGTTTTCAATAGTGTCTGCTCTCGATACGACACTTTGAAGCTAAGTACGCCAGATTTTGTATTTCTGTACTGCAGAACAGAGTTTCGAGATACCAGATTTGCCCTAAACTCATGTATTTCTGTCTTTCCTTATGAGACGAACTTAGTATTTCGGCACCGGGCACTGCACATTTGCGTGTCAAAATGGTCACTCAGCAGCAGTCAGTCTGAGTTACGCCAAAGAGTATTGAAAACCATTATGCAAACCAAGAAAACCATTTGTACATTATGTAACTTTTAAACAACCGCATTACCGAGTTCGATTTGCCTGGCAGCGCTAAGAAAGGCTTATTGTATCATGCACGGTGAACATAATTATGGCAGAATACTTGGAAACCAGCCTCACCCTCATCTCCCCGCCCTTATTTTGAATTCATATGACTGTGGAAGTAAGTGATGACCCTTGACCCGTTGAGGTCCTTGTTTTAGAAATTCGCTGCTCTTGGCATCGACACCTCACCCTTCTTTTTCCTACTTTACTTGTTCTTGTTTAAATGTGTTTTTGTGGTAGAGATTGGCTGTTTTTTTTAGTTGTAGAATTTGGCCTGGGTAAAAGCATTGTTCGGCATGCTCTTTTCGAGTTATCTTTAACGTGCACACGGGCCCTCCGAGTTTTTTTTCGTCGTTTTCTGAGAAGACTAGGTGCTCGGTCCTACCTACCACAGGATCAGGGACAGGAATCCCCCCCCCCCTCCCTCCCATTCAAACATTCCTGCACCGACCGGGGATCGAACCCCGTGCCTTCAGCATGAGAGGCGAGCACCTTGCCTCTTGACCAACGTGTCCCTTGACGTCGGTGTTCCCCGCTGACCGTCATAATTTAGTCATCTGTCGTTGGGTTGGTCAGAGTTTGGTGATGTGTGTCATACACAGACGAAAATGAAAATGTCATCAATCGCAGTTTAACACCGTTTTGTCAGTTAAGGTCACATTTGTGCGTGACCCTTGACCTTTTAATGGACCCATAAAGCCCAGGACCTCTGCGCGCTAACACATAACTGAAAAATTATAGCGCGTATCTCCGTTAGACGTGCATTATGACTGTGGCTTGTATGATAGGTTGGTCTTGCTGCAGAGCTGCGTGTTGTCTTTTAGCGTTCTTTCGTTCCTGTTGTCTCCACGGCCAGTCATTAACTGGCGCGGTCTGTTGACAGTGATCTTTGCATATTCAACCAGCCCAGGGAGCAAAGTTGGATTTAGTGCAGTTTTGTTTTTGTGGCCAGTTCATATAACTTGACCATTCTGTTTGTTCATTGTCTGGGCCGTGAACAAGTTTATAAAAGAATTCCTGTGGAGTTTCCTATAAATGCACAGCACTGACGACTGTTATTGTAAGTATGCTTGAATTTAAGAATGAAAGTGCTTAGGCAGATAGGTAAGGTAAAATTGTACCTCTCGAAGTTTGTACATGTTTTGTATAAGAAATCCAGTGGATTTTCCCGTAAATGCACAGCGCTCTCGTTGATGACTGCAAGTAAGCTTGCCTTTCAGGAAGAGAGTGCTTAGATGGATAGGTAAAGTTATACCTCTCTATGTTTTTACTTACTCAAGTACATACTTTCGCCTTGGGCCATCTTCAGTTTCTGGCATTGATTTTTTTTTTTTTTTTTGTGGTTGTTGAATATTTTGTATTTGAAGTCGGCAGTCTCTAGTTTAAAAAAAAATAAATACCCGTAAGCCATTGTTTATTTTCTTGCGTAGGGCCAGGGTTAGAAAACGAATGCGAAGTCCAGAATAGATATTCCCAAAGAGCCTGTTGGCCTGATTATAAATGTTATACAGATTGTCCTTCCAGGGAGGCACAACGACAGTCCGGTCTAAATAGAAGTTTAGAGTTCCGAAATACTTGTTTTCAGAATTCTTTGTAGACACTGGTTTTCAGAACCTCTTTTTGGACCATGGTATTTTGTCTACCCCCCCCCCCCCCATTCCTCGACGTATATCTTATGCGTTTATGCAATAAAAAGGAGATGTTCATGTTAAATTCTACCGTCATTGCTTTCGTAAAGCAGCTTCGTTATTTTTCTCGAATGCAACTTTTCTTGTTAATCGTGTGTCGCTAATGACGGATGAGTTATTCAGTATGACGTGGTCACGTCTTTACGTTCCCGTGTTTCTGGGGTTTGGAACGGCAAGGCACACACAGAAAACTACACCCTTCTCTCTCCACCCCCCCCCTTCCCCAAAAAAACACACACAATACTGAAGTCCTATCGTACACTCGAGATCCCTCAGGACACTACGACACTCCTTTTCATTGTCTTTTTTGTTTCCCTATGGCTTGTCTACGTGGCAAAAACGGACATGAACCATTTTTTCTGCGTACGAAATGACCAGGTGTGCCATGTAGCCTATATATTTGTGTAAGTCTTAAATTAACAGAAAATACTACGATTTTAATTTTATGAATTGTTTTGACTTTGTGTGATACTGAAGATGTCGGTGAGAATAATAACCTTTCAACTCATCAGACGTTGACACTGCATAATCGTGAACAATCGGCCATCGCGTTCGGCAATAAAAAATTAAAACCTCTTTTGATCTTTCTCAGACTGTTGTCATATTTTTGAGGGCAATGCGTCGCGTGAACTTTATGCCCTCAGAAGGCTACAGTATCCGGATATCTAAGGATAAACAGTGTTTCTGAAAATCACCGCGTTGATGGTATTAGCATACAAAGGGTTAACGATCTGAGAAAGAAGGGGGCAAAGCGAATGAATACGATCACTGTAGCTACTTCTGTGACTAAGATCACTACATTGATGGTACACAGTATTAGCATAGTTAACGATCTGAGAAAGAACGGACAAAACCAGATAAACGTGGGCAATGAACTTGGCTACTTCTGTGATCAAGGATGTAAGGAACAGAGATCAATTCGTTGATGGTATTAGCATAAAATGATTAACGATCTGAGAAAGATGGAAAGAAGAAGAGGCAAAACCGGGTGAACATCAACGATTCTGTGACGGAGAATGTAAGGAATTTTTGGGTGATGGTATTGCGCAGTGGAGGCTGACACTGTGTGGCATACTCCAGCCAAATCCTTCACCCATTGCTTTGCGTCAACCATTATGCCTTTGTATCCCCGCCGTGCGTTCAGAAACTTACCCGTTTTTTGTCGACAGAGTTCCTATAAGAGAACTTCATTTCTGATTCATTGACTTTGTATATAGTAGAATTTTATATCACCTGGCCACGTTAACGGATGGGGGATTTTACCTGATACGTGAGCATGAACTTTTCCACTGGAAGTTGACGAATTTGAATAAATGAATACATGTTTGTTACTGTCATTTTACGGATTACCAGTTTGTTATAAGGCCCAGAATTTCAAGAAACGATCTTAAATAAAATCTTCCGTACATATACACATTTCTTAGGTTTTCTGTAGACTGCTGAGTTTATTTTAGGCACTGTGTGGAACGAGCAAACTGTGTCAAGAAAGGTGCTCGAGTTGTCTATTATAGCATACATAGCCAAAGTCCACAAGCCTACTGTAAAGAACACTTGCATAAAATGTATAAAGTCCCTAGGTAAAGAATATAGGGTAAGAATGAAATAAGCTCATTTCATACTTTGCCCAAAATTGTTGTTTCTGTGGAAATAGATAGATGTTCCATAGAATATAAAGGCATTTCACACAGTACCTTAGTTTCACACAATGCCGATAGTAGATATATTTTATTACATGTGTCAACATTTCAAACCTGTTTGTTGTGTGCCTAGTTCAACTCTGACAACACAAAAATGTCATTGTCATTTTAATTGTTTACTTTGGAGTTTTTGAGCTAGTGTTTCTCAAAGTGTGATTATATCATTTTGCACGTTCAGGTCCTCTTTTAAAAAAGGACTCGGTGGAATCGATTCAGGCAGTCATAATTGTGTAATAACTTCGTTAGATTTTGGTCTGAACAGTACTCTTATCAGCTTACTGCGTCCTCAGTTACATACATTTAGTGGTAATCTTGTTCAAAAACCCGTCCTTATCAACCTTCGTTCGGTGTGCGCAGTTGGAGAAAATACAAAGGCAGTAACATATGAAACTCTTCCATATTCAAAGTATATTTCAGTACATTCTTTTGTTCCCAAATACATCCCTAGCAACATTGCTAAAACTTATTGCATCCTTCCACACTGACATGAGGGCATGTGTCAACTTTGAAGGCTGCACATCCAATTCATTTGCTGTAAACAGCGGTGTGAAGCAGGGATGTGTTCTTGCTCCTACCTTATTTGGTATATATTTTGCAGCCCTACTCAAGAATGCCTTTGGTCAATGTTCAGGTGGAGTACTTATTAACACCAGAGTGGACGGCTCCATTTTTAATGTTGCCAGACTAAAAGCAAAATCTCGTACAGAGCATATTATGTTACAAGAGCTCCTCTTCGCAGACGATGCTGCAATCGTGGCCCACGGTGAAACCACGCTCCAGGCTCTCATCAATAGCCTTGCCAAAGCCTGTGACAAATTCATGCTAAGGATCAGTGTCTCAAAAACTGTAGTTTTGACACAAGGCTTGAGAAACCCCAACCCAATCATGCTGAATGGCTCTCCTCTGGAGCAAGTGGGAAAATTCTGCTACCTAGGCTCAACCATCAGTGGTAGCACAGACATAACAACTGAAATAAATGCCAGAATAGGAAAGGCGGCCACAGCTTTTGGCAAACTCTCAAAAAGGGTGTGGAACAATAGCAAGCTGACCATCAAAACAAAGGTACTCGTGTACCAAACTTGCGTCCTAAGCACCCTGCTGTATGGCTCAGAGACATGGACCACCTACTCCAAACATGAAAGATCCCTCAACTCCTTCCACCTGCGCTGCCTACGCAAAATTCTCAAGATCAAGTGGCAAGACAGGATCTCAAATATCGAAGTTCTGAGCCGAGCCAACATTCCATCAACTCAGGCTCTCCTAGGCAAAAAAAGACTGCGGTGGCTTGGACATCTCCACCGTATGGAAAATGATCGCATCCCCAGACAAATTCTCTACGGGGAACTTGCTACTGGCAACCGACCCAGAGGTAGGCCACATCTGCGATTCAAAGACACTTGCAAGGTCATGATGAAAGCATTCAACATCGACCCCAATGAATGGGAGAACCTTGCAAATGATCGAAGCAGATGGAGACAAAAATTGCGCAGTGGCACGCTCGCAATAGACTTCAAGGCAAAAGAAACATACCTGACAAAACGACAGAGGCGGAATGAAAACACTCGCCAAAGTGAACCCAAAAGACTGACCTGCAATCACTGCCATCGCACTCTCGGGTCAAACATTGGTAGAATAAGCCACGAGAGAAGCTGTCAGTCAAAGTGAAAGTGAATATTCTAGCTGCTAAGACCGTCTGTGAAGACGCTAAAGGCCATATACATCCCTACCCCACCCCCACCCCCACTCCCTCTTTCGGCAGCCCATATGGCTCCTCTGTGAAGTCCCAGATGGCAATTGGCCGTGACCAGTCACCCATTCATGTCAATGCCTTTATCAAAAAGGTCAAGCTGAATTATTTTGACAGCGGCTAAAACGTCCGTGATCCGCCCCATGCATTAAGTGGGGCTTTGTCTGGTTCCCTGCCATTTTAATGGAACTTATCTTCGACAGGGGCGTCTTGGGGTAAAGTTACTTAAGCAGGTTACCGGAGAATGTGATTATCCTTCATATTTTTGAAGCAACATTGCAAAGCTGACGTGGATTTAGGTTTGTGAGTTGCTGGAAGTCTTGATGGCGCCCAGGAAAAGGGACTTCGGGATGTTATTGTCTTGAAAACAAAAATCATTTGTCGGGGATGCTGAAGACAATACTGATAGACGGAACAACATTTTCCTGCAAAACAAAAGTATTTTGTTTGCATAGATTCCGAAATTCGCAAAAATATTAGAAACAGATGTTTTATTGTATATGTATGAAAATTGTTGTCTGACATGATCAGATTTTATGACCTAATAGTAGTATAAAGAGAAATAAGGCCAGAGATCTATGGACTGCCACACTCAATATTGTAGAGCTTGAAATCTCAACATGTACTACCGGTGATGTCGAGTAGGGATGTAGGAGATTTGTGAGCGGGAAGGAAGAGCCAAGTGGAACGGGCAAGAGGCAAACACAACAGTGGATATTATAAGGACGTATGTTCCGGAGATAAGATAAATTTGGCATATCTCTTTTCTTTTTGAAAAGTGGCTTAACTGGCTGGCTCAGGGCAATCCTCCTTTCTTATCTTAACCACAGACGGGGGTTAAGAGAAAAATGTGCCCAGCCACTCCAAATGTTTCTCATAGCTAGGGGCGCCAAGGAAGTCCAGATAATGGGTCTTGGATCAGTGTAAGCTTCAAGGTTTGCTGAGACACCAACGAGAATTTATTGAGTGGTGTGTGTTAGTTCTAGTTGAGTGTGATCCACCGGAACTGAACTGATACTGATATTGGATTTTCGGTAGATCAAGCTGATAATCGCTCAGCGGCTTTTTTCCCTATCAGTTACTCGATAAGACAGTAAATTAATGTCTTTACACTTTTAGAAAGGAGCGGAATATTTGACACGGGAAATTGACGTCATTGGTATCAAAAGTACAATTTCTTTGGGCTATTTTTCCTGCTTTATTCTCTCAGCTCAAGAAAAAGAGAAAAAACTCTCTGAGGTAAGAGCATACAGCTATTGTGGTGGGCGTATATCATTATTTGCCACTATCAGGCAAAATAATTATATTTGACATTAATCAATGAACACTAAGAGTTTAATTGGCTTTTTGACATTTAGATATTTCAATTTTATGAGTTTAATAAGAATAGATGACTACATTATGACTCTTGACCTGCGTGATGTAGTCAAGAAGTCTGCGAATTACTTCTTACTCCGTGGTTTTGAAAGCTTCAAATGCCATACCTGGCTGACACAACCCACTCAATTCATCTTTACAGACCAGATAGGAACCACCAAATGGAGCTGGAGACAGGAAATGTAAGTGGTCGTTGCATTTGATGTTCAGATTACTTTGGTAAAGTTTCCACATCACGTCACTTCGTTGTTGATGAGTCTGAAATGTATGCAAACTCATTTTCCCTACTTGTCCTGCAAAGAGTCATTTCTTCCTAATTGCCCAACATACTTTCTTTATCCACCGTAGGTCATTAGTATTGGACAATGAGTTTGCTGTATCTTTAGTAGTACGAGGGACTAATTAATAGTTAATTAAGCCTGTTTGCTCCGTTTCATAGATCTCATTTCTTTCATGTAGCCTCAAACAAAATGTCGGCCCTCAATTGGGTTCGGTCATGATTTACTAAAGATCTCTACTCTTTTTTAAACATCTTTGAGTTTGATTGGTCAATCAGGAACCATTAAAAGCCCGTTAGCAGGAAACAAAGTGGTATTTGGTCGTTCTGGTCATGTATGGCAGTGATGTGATCAAATCCACGCGTTTATGTTGGGTTTGGATTTTAGTACGTTTTTCCATGTGATACTGATAAGGTTAGTTGGTTTTTTTTTTCTTTTTTTACGGTTGGGGGGGGGGGGTGTCCGGTGGAAATATTATTTAATATGAAACTGACAAACACCTACTAAGTCGTTCATACTTTTTTCTCAGAATCTGTTCATAATTGACAATATTGTGGAATAATGACGATACTAGAGCGGTATTCAACATCAGTGAGAAAAATATGCAATGTACAAGTGGTGTGCTGTGCTGCGAATAATCCTCATTGGCAGGAGATAGTGTATAACTTTTTCCCACTTGCCATCGATTCAAATGAACAGTTGGTTATGTTGTACGGGCGACGAAAGCTCTGAGTAGATGAAGTGTAGAGCAATAGACTGACAGATAAAATGACTTGTTGTTCCTCTATTAAGATACTAAAACAAACAATCGGACAGCCATACTGCACAATTTGGGTGTGCACCGATAGATTAGAGAGAAATAATTGCAGGTCACACGCGAGACAGTCATGGGAAGCATGAAATTGATCTGCGTGGGTTTGTCAGTTTGAAAGGCTCGTCCGTTTTGTTCTGCACAGCCCTTTAACATTACATGTAATTAATGGATTTCATTGATTTTTGTTAGCCATCTTTGCTATTGTGTCGTTAGTTCTTGTTTGTCCCAACTGCACTTTTTGCACAACTTGGAAATTCTACGTTGAATATTTGCGGCTTTAGAATTATCATAAGAAGTTAAAATAAATCGGAACTGTGAAACAGCTTGATAAGTGCTAAACACATTTTAAACAAGTGTCAGCGTGTGGCCTCTTCTACAGACTAAAAGATTTCCATCCCCCCCCCCCCCCCCCCCCCCGAAAATGGGGATAGAACAAACAAGACTTAAGGTCGCTATAAAAAAACAACTGAATTTAAAAATGAAAATGCCATTAATAACAAGCTTTTTGGTCCCTGGGATTTCAAGTTTGTACCAAATTCCTTTACGAACTTAAGCTTTTCTTTTGCGTACAAGTGTTTTTCTTAAATTTGTGCCACACGTACTACATAACCCCGTGGATGGGTTTGGTGACCGCCAGGGGCAGAGGCGGGAATGTCATTAGTCCAGAGGAAAGCTTGGGCTAGTCAGAGATGATGGAAGTTTGGGTTTAGGGGACTCTGACACTAGTGACAGCCGATGTTAACCAGGTCGACTTGATGGGGGTCAGCTGAGTTTCATTACCACAGGTGTACTGTTGTGTTGCTATGGTTGACAGATTGGCCCTTAAGTCAGTTGAAAGAGTGGAGTGGGATGGTACTGTGTGGACAGACTTCATTCCCATAAGCTGCTTTCAGAGGTACATACGAAAAAGCACTCCGTTCAAATGGTGCTTAAAAACCACACACACACACACACAAAATGTTTGTTTTCAAATTTCCAATAATCTGGCTTTTAAAAAAAAATATATCTCACAATATTTTCTCATAGCTTTGATACTGATTCAGAATGGATATTATGAGAGCTGTGGTCATCTTAAAAAAACAACAACAAACAAACACCAGGATTGAGTCACTTAAATATCAATTGCTATATCTGAAGAAAGATTTCTGTATGTACCATAGTGAGAATATCTTGTTAGGGGACCGACTGACTCTCACAGAACTTTAAAATGCTGTTGTGTAAAACGGGCAAAATTGGTGGTCCTCCAATCCACGAGATGGACGAGGATGTAACTGCGATAGTGAGTCCGTAAATGATGGGTATTTGAGGGCTTTTTGGGATCGTGATATAGCACATTGAACAGGGGACTGACATTGATGGATCTAGGAGATGAGGATCCTGTCATCGCGCTTTGGTTCATGAGGTACATGTATATAGACATCATACACACCGGCGACAGTAATTGGCCATGTTGGATTGTTTTACGGAATGCCGCAAGATGTCCGGTTTTCAGAGTCGTTGTTGGTTGTTATTATTTTACTATCTCAAAAGACCCACAATGCTACAGCGAAAATTCATGTCGCTAATTTATTTCATAATTTTTCTATAATTATAATTCAGTTACCAGATATTTCTTTTTACGCATGTATCAGTGTTTAATAATACTGCATTGAAGTATTTTGTCCTTGTAAATAATTTGTCTCCTGACGCGCGAGAATGATATTTTGAGAACAGACAACGGGTTGATACCGTTAGCCAGTGTGTTGAGTTTGTTGGACAGTGTGTTGCATTCGTTGGACAATGGGTTAATATCGTTAGACATTGGGTTGAGTTCGTAGGACAATGGGTTAATATCGTTAGACATTGGGTTGAGTTCGTAGGACAGTGGGTTAATATCGTTAGACATTGGGTTGAGTTCGTAGGACAGTGGGTTAATATCGTTAGACATTGGGTTGAGTTCGTAGGACAGTGGGTTAATATCGTTAGACATTGGGTTGAGTTCGTAGGACAGTGGGTTAATATCGTTAGACATTGGGTTGAGTTCGATGGACAGTGAGTGGAGTTCGATGGACAATGAGTTGATTTCGTTAGATGGTGGGTTGAGTTCGTTGGACACTGGGTTGATTTCTTTAGATAGTGTGTTGACTTCATTTCACTTCACCGAGCATGTGCTTCTCCAATATTCTAAGTTACTGTTTACTCCAAATTTCGTTGAATCATTGCATGTCGGTCTCCTCATCTCAATTTGACGACATAAATAAAACATACCAACTCTTAGATCAGACCCGACGCCGGGAACCCTTGTAGTTCCAGCCCTGATCTCCATTGTCTTTGCACTGTAATTCACAACTTCCCTCCTGGGCCCTGGCATGAAAACTGATCGTGCAACCTGGCAATCAAATTGGGGTGTTCTGTTCTGTGACGTCACGTCATTGTCTCTGCGGTGTTTTTCATCAATTAGACTGTGAATTTAGATACGTCTTTCAAGCACGGATCTATTATGTTGGATGACAAATGGCTTTCAGACCAGACAGTTTAATAGCTATGTCTTAAGAGGACAATCGTGAGGTGCCATTGCATTAGCAATTCTATACTTCTGTTGGTTTCTTCTATGGCCGTTAGAATAGACTCCCGTGGCATTACGCCAGGAATGTCGAGTAATTTTTAAATCTGGATGGTGGGCTGTGGAGTTTAATGATCACTGTATGTGTCTGTCTGTCTGTCTGTCCGTCCGTCCGTCTTTCTGTCCTTCCACCTACCTACCTACCTACCTACCTAACTACCTACCTACCTACGCACCCACCCACCCACCTGCCTACCTACGCACCTACCTACTTATCTACCTACCTCTCTGTCTGTCTGTTTATCTATCTATCTATCTATCTATCTATCTATCTATCTATCTATCTATCTATCTATCTATCTATCTATCTATCTATCTATCCATCTGTCTGTCTGTCTGTCTGTCTATCTATCTATCTGCTTATCTGTCTGTCTGTCTATCTATCTTTCTGTGTGTGTCTGTCTATCTATCTATTACATGTACATTGATCTATCTGTCCGTCTGTCCAACCGTGCCTCTGTGCTTAGGATCAGCAGCTTAATCAACGAGTATGTTCAGATTCAGTATCGGCCAAAAAGCAATATGTTTAGTATTATGTTATATTACAAATTTTAATAACCAGCAACAGGCGCCGTGCTTGTGTTGCCAGGAACCAGCAAGTGTGTTAAGTAAAACAGATATAAACAAAAATAAAAATTTCTAGTGATAACGATTTTTGAAATGGCTTTTCTCCGTGTAGCAGTTTTTAAATTCCTATTAAGCCAAATTTATTTCTCATATAACGATGCCCTGGGACTTAAAATAGAACACTAAGCACAGTTTATAGAAAAAAGAAGTGAAAGTGCTGTTGATAAAAATGTACACCTTGCTCCATGCTAATCATTTAACGTCATTAGTGTAAATTCTTCTGGAGAGCAAAGTTAGGAGCAAATCTAAGGCTCCTTATTCCCACTACGCCGAAAGTGTCAACATTTAAATGGGAGTATAACCACCAGTCTATTCACCCTCATCCCCTGAACTCGTTTTGTCAATTGTTCCTGTCACTTCTCTACCCCGTACCCCGGTAGTCTACCCATCCATCTATTCCTCCACCCACCCACCCACCCATCCATCCATCCATCCATCCATCCACCCACCCAACCACCCATTCATCCATCCACCCGTCCATCCACCCATCCATCCACCCACCCATTCATCTATCCATGCTTCCATCCATCAATCAGTCCATCCAAACATCTGCCTGCCTGTCCATCTGTCTTTCTGTCTGTCTGTCTGTCTGTCTGTGTAACTACCAACTTTTATGCCTACTTACTTGCCCATCGGTCTGTTTGACTGTTTGGCTGTTTGTACTGCCTGTTTTCTTTTTATTCATTAAGTATTTGTTGTTGTTGTTATTATTATTATTATTATTACTATTATTATTATTTGGTCCGTGCCGCTTTCACGTATTTTATTGATACAACCAAGGGCTAAACCACACCCAGTTGCACCTGACATGAGTTTTAGCACAGCCAGGATACACGCTGCATTGCCGTGTCACCACCGCCCCCGTCTGTGCAGCTATGTAGCGTATTTCTCTCCCATCTTAATTGCCAGCATGACATTTATGGTGCTGAAACAGCCGCTCACTCGACAGCCACGTTCTCACGATCACGAGTAGGGCCATGGGTGCTTTGGTCATTGATCCATACCTACTTCACTTAAAAACAAGATCACGTCTAGGGATTAAAGCTATTTGAGGAAATAAGAACTTTTACATCGTGAGAAAATTGTGGTTAGTTTTTTTGCTTTGACAGTCTCTGCCAGCGAATGAACAAACAGCAAAGGTTGTTGAAATGTGGCACACACAACAAAACAAAACAAAATAAATTTAAAAAATTATGTAATATAATAGTATTTTGCAAAATGCCTAAAAAGTATTTTTATAATTTGCAACGCCCTACGTTAACACTACACATTAAAAAAAAATAAATTGAAAATGACAAATGTATACATGTTTGCGGTCACCGAGACCTTCGCCTCCTCCTCCCCCCCCCCCCCCAAACCTTTCCCCCTTTTTTCTTCTTTTTTTTAGGCTGGACTTTGCTATATATACAATTTTTTTGCCCCACTTCGTTTTTGTACCAAATGCCTCTGCGGTACCACCGAATGATTATTTTTTTTTCTTTTCTGGCTGAAATATAATGAAAGAGAAAAGGAAAGAGAGAGGTTAATCTCTGTGAGAGCGTAATATAGCAAATGGGCCCCACCTTGCGTGATCTCACACAATACATGTATATATTGAAATTGCTCACGGGCGCTCATCAGCTGTGATTGCCTGATGGCGAGGACTAAAATTGTATTAAACCGAAAGCCATGGTGACGTCCAAGTAGCCATTTTGAAAGCTGTTGTGACTTGTACGTACGTACCCCAAGCGGTTTTGTGTTAGTGGCGCGTACGTATACCTACTTATCCCTAACCCCGTCCTGATGCCCAGCCCTAAATGTTATCGAATCCCAAACCCTGCCCCTTACCCTTTCAGTAAAAAAACAGGAGGAAAACAAAAAGAAAATGTGAAAGAATAATTAATCATAATTACTTAAGGCTGTTGTTAGGAGTATTTCTGGGGGGGGGGGGGGCTCTAGCGCTGAAGTTGTAAAGGCTTTAAGATACGTACCCCTATGGCAAAATACATACATGGGATACGTACAAATTTGTAACAACAATCATTGGCAATTACACAGTCGTGGACACTGCATGTGCATCAGAACTAGGAGATTATGGCTGTAGGTGGTGGCGGCACTGCGTCAAGTCAGTTTTGCGACTGTTATGTCTCAATGCACGGGGTATCTCTTTCCCTCAGCTGTGTTCAAGTCAGTTTTGTCGCGGCCGGAATAGTGAGAATAAGCTGTTTCATTCTTACCAGTGCGCTCGAGGTCCCGTTCATGTTCGTAGTTCACATCGTCTACTGTAAGAAGAAATAAACAACAACAACTGCTTGACTCAGTGCTCAGAAGCCTTAATGAATGGTGTGGTAGTAGTGGAGGAAAAATACTTGGAGTGTGTGTTTGAGACATGGGCTTACTTTTCCAACAGTATTAGCTGAGCCTGGTCCACATTTTAAAATAGATTCCCCTGTTCAGCAACCGATGTGGTTAAACTAGTAAACTGCTATCATACATTAAAAAATGGTACATGGAAATGTTCTGCAATAAGGAGGGGGGGGGGGGGGGAGATTACCTGGCAACATTGCTGTAGCGGTCAAATTACCATCACCTACGATTAACATACATAATGTATTGTGTTGCGCCTCGTACGGAAACGAAAAGCAGTTTTCTTTATCGGGAATCATTAATAACCTAATTAGCCCTTGAAACATAAAACCCCCCAAAAACGAGCGTCCATGGTATAGTAAATATCTTCGAGACAACAAAATCTGCAGTTCTAAAAACAGACATGAGCAAACTTCGGCCCGCCGTAGCGATTTTGGCCCTTTTCTATATAAAATGGTTGCTCGTGCCTGCTTTGTATACAGATTGCCGTTGGTTTACGACTCGACTACATGTACGTAAAAATGACGCACAAAATGTTGTCGTTTATTTACGACCCCTATAAACGACACAGTCTTTACACATTCTCTGAAGAGTCAACCTAACCATTTTAAACAAAACAAACAAACAAAAACAGAGGTTGGATAAGAACAGGTTTGATGCAGTGTTTGTTGTCGGCAGAGTAAAATCAATAATATAATGCATTTTGATACATAAGTGGCTAGTTAAGCATGCAGTCAACGCCCAGTTTTGCTATTGAACATCGTAGCTGTCAGACATCGTGTACATGACATATTTCACTTAGGGTTAATATATATATTTTTTTTTAATGTTATCATATTGTACGCGTGTGTGTGTGTGTATGTAAATATATGTCTGTCTGTATGTGTGTGTGTGATAATATTCTCATTTGTTAAACTCTCTCTCTTTCTCTCACTCCCTACCCCCCTCTCTCTCTTTTCTCTCTCTCTTTCTCTCTCTCTCCCCCCCCCCCCCAACCCCCTCTCCTTCCATTCATACTGCACCTATTGGTCTTGGATAATCTCTCCAGTCATCTTTAGCTTGTGTTACCAATGACACACGCACACTCTACCAACTCGAACTTCACACTTGTGACCAGATGAACGGAACGCCACAGAAAAAACAACACAAAAAACCGTAATCAGATTTGTTCATTGCCCAAGTCCTGTCACATCCCCAGTTTCGTCATCTCCAACTCTTCGGCACACCCTGTACCAATACGTTTTGATCGCATCATTAAACACTTTCAGATTGAAGAAAGGAAAATAATTCATGCATTTACTCATATGACCAACTCGTTTGATCTCCTTTAATTTAGTATAGTGGAGGGTTTGCAGCCAGAATGTTTCACGTCCAAAATAGCTAAATAGAGAAAAATGAGTTTGAAATGTACAACCTTAATGAAAATGCAAATAATTGCAATAACTTCAACACAGTCACGTGAATAGCTTTGTTGGGTTATGAAATGGCGTCACACACCTTGTGTTGGATATCAACAGGCACTCAAGAGCATTGAGTAAATTTGGACATAACGCATTTCTGGTTGATTGCCGGCGATATGTTTTTTCGAAAAAGTGTCTGAGTGCATTGTCATATCACCCAGAAAAGCCTGAACTGTGTCAGTGCAACCCGGCAAGGCAGATAGATAAACAAAAACCGCCTGTGTCTGTCGCGGTTCAATTGATTTAAAAAGTGATGCTCGGCTTGGCTGTGCACACACTCCGTTCTGCAGGATGACAAACACGCGCGGTTGATTCACTGACGCTCTACGCACTTCGAGATCCTCTGTGACATAAGACATTCTGTGTGCTGTTGGCTGAAGAGACTCAGATGAGGGAGGGTGCAGTCTTCCTCCACCTGTGTTTATTCTGGGAGCTCTTGATACATGTAAAATGTTCGGGTATGCTTCTGTAAATACCAAGGAACGTATTCTCCTTTTTGTGGGTAAGTGCAAGTTTTACAATTGAATATAATTTAATGGTTAGTTGAATGATTTTGGAGTCGATGGAGAATTTGCGCTCTGAGATGCGATGTGTTAGAAATACAGAGTAGAATCTATAGAAGCCGTGCCCACTGAGTTGAATAGTTTCAACTGATGAATGCCATCTGTCGTGAAATATACACAGTACATTATACTGTTTACGTGAGATGTCATTTCGACTTAGTCCAAAATGACGTTTTTTTTAAAGTGCAGACAGAGTTTTCAGTGTTGTACGTAGGGAGTATTTTACGTCTTGCGTCAAATTTCCGTACAGCCAATGCGGTAGCCCTGTAGTTAGAGCGCGAAGCCTCGGGTGCTAGACGCCCCTGGTTCGTATGCAGCGGGTTCCTAGCTGAATAATTTCTGGCAATGTTTCTTAAGCACTTACACCGTGACTCACTGATGGGGACGTAAAATTTTTCGCAGGTATAGTCTCATTTTGGTAAACTCCAACTTAACAAGCAAGTTAAACACACATTTCCATACGAAACTTAATACATATGTAGACAGGATAATTTCACGAACTTTACAAACTTATTTATTCGGATAAGAGTACATGAAACTTAACTCTGAATAATCAGTAATACGCAACAACAACATCAAATTATACGTGAAGCAGTAGGTAACTTAACCGTAAGCGCTGCCTGCCTCCATATTCCAACTATTTCTGTGACGAGCGCTCTACACAAACTGAGTGTTAGTGTTACATAGCCCGAGGGTAAAAGCGCCGTGTGTCGTGTAACGAACTTTGTTTTCTCAGCCCGGGGTACAAGCACAAATAGTGGACATGCTAGCTAATTTATAGATTTATCGATACGGCTCTGAAGTGTTTCAAAGTGACAGAACGCGTGCCAGGCCAAGAGGGTGGGGGAGGGAGCTGGTACGTTGTAACGCATGAGTTAATTGTGAAGTGTGTAGAGAAAGACTGTACGTGTGAGTGTTTCTGTGTGTCAGGCTGTGACCCTCTGCTAATTCTTGGTCTTTCAAAATATACCACATTCTATTGACACTGAACGAGAATGGGAACAACGCAGGTTTAATCAATTATAATTATGGCTAAAGTATGGAAGTTCGGCGCTTAAATTCTGTCTGTTGTTTTGAAAAGGTCTAACGTGAGAAGAAGTAAACAGGGAGAATGCTTGGAGGTGCATGCCGCTCATCAGCATCTCATATGAAAATGGAATTAATGGTCAACGTAATTTTGAATCTTTGTATCCCGTCCCCCCCCCCTCCTTCTCTCTCTCTCTCTCTCTCTCTCTCTCTCTCTCTCTCTCTCTCTCTCTCTCTCTCTCTCTCTCTTTGTGTCCCTCCGTCAATTCATTGCCCCCCTCTCTATTTTCTCTCCTTTTCCTTCTCTTTCTCTTTCTTTCTCTCGCTCTTTGTTCTCTCTTTCCTTCTTTCTCTCCTGTCTCTTAGTCTCTCTCTCTCTCTCTCTCTCTCTCTCTCTCTCTCTCTCCTCCTCACCCTCTTTTTCGTTCTCCCTCTCTCTCATCCCTTCTTCTTCTCTCACTCTCAATCCTATTGTCTCTCTTTTCTCTCATTCTCCCCCACTCCCACACGCACCCTTCTCTCTCTTTCTGTCTTTAAATCATTTATTGTTGGTTCGATTAAAGGACAGAAAAGCCACGAGGCATCGGCTGGTTTGCAACATTTTGTTGTTGGTTTTATGGCGAAGATTCGAAATGCTTGCATTTCTCTGTGCACGGCAAAATCATCAATTGGATTTTAATATTTAATATTTTAATAAATTCTTTATTCAGCTCCTTATTTTATCTCTCTGTAATCACTCTCTGTAATCACGTATGTCAGGCCAGAGTTTTCTGCTATTGTATGACAGTACACAATACAGCCTGCTACTGTCACCCCCACTGTCTTGTGGGTCATCTCGGGAGAGAGGAAGACTAGGGGAAGGTAACCCTGAATACAAATACCACACTGCCTTGTGTGTTGCTATGATAGCAAAGGCTATGGGAGTAAACCCAGACAGAAAATCAGGAGTGGAGACCCGAAGGTGGTTGTCAGGGAGAACTGCATCAAACTGGCTTCCAGCATCTCCTGCAGCCGGACTAGTTCCAAATGTATTGACCTGGTCTCTCCCTTGGGTTTAACTAGAATGGCAGAGAGAGGGGTGGTGCCTCTGGGCAAAGCACCATCTCTTAAAAATAGCCCAGGCAAGGCAGCAAAACGAGGAGGCGTTTGCTCGGGCTTGGCAAGCGTCTGTCTCTCCTCTATAAGCCCACCCATTTCCGATTTGGAGAGGACACTCCAGCCATCCGTTATGGATGGGCACAACACGGGAGGTGGCAGTTACCGGTGATAAGCTCAATCCATTTGGCGTACGGATGAGCGCCAGGGGTCCCCTCTGTCGGTGGGAGCGGCTTTTCAGCTGCATTGATCAACTACCGCCCGCCGTAACCTGGGCAGCCCCCAGGCAGTTGGGTGTTGTTCCGCCACGTCAGCCTGCTTCATAAGGTGGTTGGAGCTAGACCAAAAGTCAAAAAGCTGACGTAAAGTGTGCACCTGGCAAAAACAGAAAAATACTAAAACTTGGTACCTGGAACGTCAGAACAATGCGCCCAGGCTTGCAACAGCAAGATCTCACTGATATTGACTCCATCAGGAAATCCCAAATTATTGATCGAGAACTTCAGCTACTAAACATCGACATCGCTGCCCTTCAAGAAACTCGACTTCCCGACTCCGGGTCAGTCAAAGAAGAAAACTACACCTTCTTCTGGCAGGGCCTTAGCAGCGAACAGCCGAGAATCCACGGCGTGGGCTTCGCCGTAAAAAACTCCCTTATCAATTCGATCGCAACTCCAATTGGAGTGTCAGAACGCATCATGACACTCAGACTGAACACCCGGTCTGGTTTTACCAACATTATCTGTGTCTATGCCCCAACACTTACCTCCTCTGACGAAACCAAAGACATTTTCTACGAGGCATTGCAGAGGACTCTCCACAACATCCCTTTCACCGAAGGCCTGCTAATTCTGGGTGACTTTAACGCTCGAGTGGGAGCAGATCACTCCGCATGGCCAAAGTGCATTGGGCACTTCGGCATTGGCAACATCAACGAAAACGGGCAGCGCCTTCTGGAGCTATGCTCCGTAAACTCATTATGTGTTACAAACACGTACTTTGACCTTAAGAGATGCCAAAGAACATCATGGCGCCATCCCAGGTCTGGCCATTGGCATCAATTAGATCTTATTCTCTCAAGGAGGAAGAGTTTGGGCTGTATAAAAATAACTCGTTCCCTCCACAGTGCTGACTGTGACACCGACCATGCACTGGTAGTCAGCAAAATCAAAATTTCGGCCAAGAAAATATACAGATCAAAAGCCCCTTCAATCCCTAAGATCAATGTAACAGCAATCAGAGATGAATCAAATAGAAAGTCATTTGAAAAGTTATTTGCTGAAAGCATGGATAATGTCACCCAATGTGACTCGGTAGATGAAACATGGAACACTCTCAGTTCAAAAATTCATGACTGTGCCATCAAGTCTTTTGGACAGCATAAAGTTTCAAACAACGACTGGGTAGCCCAGAACAGCGAAATTCTCCTACCTCTCATTGAGCAAAAGAAATCTGCTTTCAATGAGTATAACAAAAATTGCAATCAGAGTACAAAAACTTGTTTGAAAAATGCAAAAGCTAAACTTCAGCTGGAGGTAAGACGTTGCGCCAACAAATACTGGACAGACTTGTGTAACAGCATACAAGAGGCAAATGAAAAGGGAGATATGAAAACCGCCTTTAGTCAGATGAAAGTAGCTCTTGGGCCAATCATCACCAAAAGCGCCCCACTTAAGTCTGTAAATGGTGAACCCATCACAGATAAAAATGAACAACTGAATAGGTGGGTAGAGCATTACTCTCTGTTGTATTCAACTGAGAAAAATATTCCACCAGATTTTGAGGAACACCTCCAAAAACTGCCAATAATGGCCGAACTTGACGCTGAACCTTCCTTAGTCGAGCTTTCCAATGCAATCGACCACCTGTCTGCTGGAAAAGCCACAGGAAGTGACAACATTCCTGCAGAGGTATTAAAAGACCTAAAAGGCCCACTATTACCACACCTGTATAATCTGTTACTGCAGTGTTGGAAAGAAGGCGTGATACCACATGATATGAGAGACGCCAAAATTGTCACACTTTACAAGAACAAAGGAGACAAAGGCGACTGCAACAACTATCGAGGCATATCCCTCCTCAGCATTACTGGAAAGGCTTTTGCTCGCGTCATCCTCTGCCGCCTTCAACAACTGGCGGAAAAAGTCTTACCAGAAACACAATGTGGCTTTCGAAGCAAACGATCAACTATTGACATGATATTTGCACTTCGGCAAATCCAAGAAAAATGTAAAGAACAAAACAGGCCACCTATAACATGCTTTGTGGACCTAACAAAGGCTTTCGACACCGTAAGCCGATCTGGCCTGTATGCAGTCCTTAAATCCATAGGCTGTCCACCAACATTGCTAAAACTTATTGCATCCTTCCACACTGACATGAGGGCATGTGTCAACTTTGAGGGCTGCACATCCAATTCATTTGCTGTAAACAGCGGTGTGAAGCAGGGATGTGTTCTTGCTCCTACCTTATTTGGTATATATTTTGCAGCCCTACTCAAGAATGCCTTTGGTCAATGTTCAGGTGGAGTACTTATTAACACCAGAGTGGACGGCTCCATTTTTAATGTTGCCAGACTAAAAGCAAAATCTCGTACAGAGCATATTATGTTACAAGAGCTCCTCTTCGCAGATGATGCTGCAATCGTGGCCCACGATGAAACCACGCTCCAGGCTCTCATCAATAGCCTTGCCAAAGCCTGTGACAAATTCATGCTAAGGATCAGTGTCTCAAAAACTGTAGTTTTGACACAAGGCTTGAGAAACCCCAACCCAATCATGCTGAATGGCTCTCCTCTGGAGCAAGTGGGAAAATTCTGCTACCTAGGCTCAACCATCAGTGGTAGCACAGACATAACAACTGAAATAAATGCCAGAATAGGAAAGGCGGCCACAGCTTTTGGCAAACTCTCAAAAAGGGTGTGGAACAATAGCAAGCTGACCATCAAAACAAAGGTACTCGTGTACCAAACTTGCGTCCTAAGCACCCTGCTGTATGGCTCAGAGACATGGACCACCTACTCCAAACATGAAAGATCCCTCAACTCCTTCCACCTGCGCTGCCTACGCAAAATTCTCAAGATCAAGTGGCAAGACAGGATCTCAAATATCGAAGTTCTGAGCCGAGCCAACATTCCATCAACTCAGGCTCTCCTAGGCAAAAAAAGACTGCGGTGGCTTGGACATCTCCACCGTATGGAAAATGATCGCATCCCCAGACAAATTCTCTACGGGGAACTTGCTACTGGCAACCGACCCAGAGGTAGGCCACATCTGCGATTCAAAGACACTTGCAAGGTCACGATGAAAGCATTCAACATCGACCCCAATGAATGGGAGAACCTTGCAAATGATCGAAGCAGATGGAGACAAAAATTGCGCAGTGGCACGCTCGCAATAGACTTCAAGGCAAAAGAAACATACCTGACAAAACGACAGAGGCGGAATGAAAACATTCGCCAAAGTGAACCCAAAAGACTGACCTGCAATCACTGCCATCGCACTCTCGGGTCAAACATTGGTAGAATAAGCCACGAGAGAAGCTGTCAGTCAAAGTGAAAGTGAATATTCTAGCTGCTAAGACCGTCTGTAAAGACGCTAAAGGCCATATATATATATATAATCACTTTTATTACTTTGAAAATAAACAAATAAATAAATCAGTGCAAGACTGAAAAGGAATATTGCATTTAACACAGTATATTATGGTACTATTGACATAATTATTGCACAAGGTGCCCTAGACTTTATATTGACATACGTTATTATATCGTTCCTGTCTGGCGATAACTGAGTCATTGCATGCAGAATTTTGTTGGCAAAATAAAAGCAAATAAACAACAACAGCGACAACAACAAAATTTCAATTTTAACTCGCCGAAGCCCGTGTATCTGTACAAACTTTGCCAACATTAATTTTCGACTGCTATGACAGAAAAAATGATAATGATTTATTTCCTTCATTACAGAAAAGTGAATTTTATTTTGTATGTAGAAAAGAATAAAGATTAATAAAATTCCAAATCGCAATGGTGTCAAATAAAATAATAGGTCTATTTATTAGTTGTCATACACTGCTTTGTCTGCGCATTTTAGAAGCAGTGTCGCGGACTCAGTGTGAGTTGCTTCTGCCTCAAAGAGTTAAGGAAACACCGTTAAAATTTGCGGTCTGATTCGTCATAAAACATTTCTTGAGAAATTATAAATGTCGCTTAGTGCACAATCTTTTTTTCCTGTCACCTACAACTCTGGATATCTTTCAGTCTCACCCAAAAGTTAGATAACCCTCTAGCCCAGTGTAACATATTTGGAAAAAAAAAAAAAAATTCAGTCGGAGCCAAAATAATTTAATCTTTGACACACTTGCATGTCCTGTTTTATTAACAAATAATTTTTCCACTAACCTATTTATATTTTTTATCTACAATCTGACTATTTAAAATCAGTTCAGCATATCATTTCAGAAGTTTTTTGGGTTTGGCAATGTTCGTCTGGGCGCTAGAGGGTTAAGGATATCTCTGGTCACACCTGTATAACGCCTAATTCCGGTGATGTCGTAACTTCACATGACGTAAACATGTTGTACGGGAACTGTGTGTATGTAAATGATTTATTTTCAACTTATGGTTATATGTATCCAACATTGCTTTTGTTGTGAAGACAAGCAGTATAATAATTATGTAACAGGTCTGGTTGTATCTGCAGGGTTCACAGCACGGCCTATTGTCTGAGTTTTTGTTTTCTTGTCCGTTCAATTGTAGACCCTTGTCTTCATGAACCCGGATGTGTTCCTGGCTGATAAGCTACCAGGAAGTGTTGAAACTGAAAGAAATACGTATTATTATACCCTCATTATTCCGACAACGGCGATTGATTTGCGTATCTGCATATTAATGTATTTGATAGGATGATAGAGAAAAAGACACGCTCAAAAAAGAAACTGATATCACGTTTATTTCTAGTGTGTTAAGAGTTGCAATTTGTGTTATGTTAGATGGTAATCAGTCGAGACGACGCTTTATGTGTTTGAAAAAGAGAGCCTGGATTGATCATAAACTGGCATTTGAAGTAAGGATTTTACTGCTTTATTGTTGTGGCCGTCACAAGAAAAAATGCCATTGTTTATAGCTTATTCCTACACTGATAAGCCATATCAACGAGTGTGTTCTTTCCCTGTGTTATCTGAAAGGAACCAGGCTTAACAATGAAGATCTGTGATTGTATGTTGAATGCCTTTGTGAGATTGACGCATGAGATACAATTATAGTTCACAGGATGTTTTCAGGTATCCAACTGTGAAACGCACCAGTGTTTGAGACTCGTTTAAATATCAGTGATGCCGAAAGGAATGAGGCTTGAAAATGAAGATTTGTGATTGTATGTTGAAATCCCTTGCGAGATTTTGGCATGAATTATAATATTATCGTTCACAGATGTTTTCAAATGTCCGAGTTTAGTATGCAAGTGTTGGAGACTTGTTTAATATCAATGTAACTGACGGCCTGCCAGCTGAACGGATATACATGTATTTCGAGAAACAGCTTGTCGTTGAAATACTTTCACAATTTGCTATTTATGTAAGGTAACTGTATAAAAATCTCACTGATTTGATTTTGAAATTAAATGAACATTCAGTGGGCGCTTTTGAATTTTTTATTATTTTTAAAATATTCTACTTTGGGCGAGAAAGTTTTATTTAGAAAGTGTGTGTCAGGTCGCCATGACCTATTGTATTGGGGTGTTTGAACTATTACACCACTTGTATAACTAGCGACAATGCGGAGCAATTTTGTATGCATTGGCCCACCTATGTGTGTGGGTGTGTGTATTTTAGAAGCACGTAAGTAATGTCTCTGTACAAGTATCTCTGGCAATCTTCTAAGTACGTGTACACCACACAGTGGGCTGTGGAAGGCAAAGGAGTTTTTGTAATCTTCGATACACTATCTATCTATCTATCTATCTATCTATCTATCTATCTATCTATCTATCTATCTATCTATCTATCTATCTATCTATCTATCTATCTATCTATCTATCTATCTATCTGTCTGTCTGTCTGTCTGTCTGTCTGTCTGTCTGTCTCTCTGTCTGTCTATCTGTTTGTCCGTCCGTTCGTCCGCCCATCCATCCATCCATCCATCCATCCATCCATCTATCTATCTATCTATCTATCTATCTATCTATCTATCTATCTATCTATCTATCTATCTATCTATCTATCTATCTATCTATCTATCTATGTCTGTCTGTCTGTCTGTCCGTCTGCCTGTCTGTCTATCCATCTATCAGTCTATCTGTGCTCCCCCCTCCCCCCTGTCTGCATACCTGCCTCGTCTGTATAAATTTATATCTGTCCGTTTCCCAGTCTGTCTGTATATATCTGCTGTGCCTATATCTCTGTCTATTGGTCTGCCCGAGCGTTTTTCAGTTTCACTATTCCTTGGAAATTGACCAGCATGTGTTTTCACACTGAAGATAAGCAGAAACGACCCCCCCCCCCCCGCCCTTCCCAAAAGAAAAGGCTTCAAAGTGATAGTGAAACGTTGGCTTACGTGACAATACTAGAGATTCACAGTTTAGCTGAGTTTAACGTAAAGTGCAGTAAAGAATGGTCAATTGAATTTAGTAGAAGTAGGGAAGTAATAGGATTAATAACGCCGTCGCTGTCCAGATTTGTCTTTCTTTGACATGACGTCACCACAAGATCTTGGAATCAGCACGGTTTCATTTGGTGACGGAGTGACGCAGATTATGTTCTGGCAGTAATGAGTAAATCGTGTAAAAAAAAAAAAAAAGTAAAAAAAAAATAAAAATGGCGTTATTATTATGTGTGTGACATCACAAACACCCCTTCAACCATCTAATGCCGGGTGCTTTATATTTGAACTGCGTCAAGTTGTAACCCACAGACTAATAAATTAACCAGACTGGAAACACGAGCTTCGGGCTGTCTTTTTTTTACGGAATTTCCCGAGCGGCGGTCGTATAACCAACATGGCCGCCGCTCGGGAAATTCCGATTCTAGTTCTATCTGCAGTAGAAATTTCTTTTTATTTGTCAAGATTGGTGGTACATGTATTAATTTCTTGGTGCGGAACCAAACTTCCGCGTTCAGTAGGGGCGTCAAAATGGTGTCTTTCAACGTTGTAGCTATGGTGAAGCGTCGGTCGTAAACGTAAACCTAATGTGGCGGATGGTTCATGACCTTCGCTGTTTTGTGACGTCACACAATGGGATCATCCAGTCTGGGTATTTTATTAGTTTTGTGTTGTAAACCGTGTACTGTACTTGAAACACATTTTGATGTATCAGTAATGTTTTTTTTTTCCTGTTTTTGTTTTTTTTTGTTTTGTTATTATTTGGCAATCATTTGACTCTTTTAGTTTTATACAGTATCAGGTTTCCAGGTTTCAAAATGTTTGGACACAATAATCTGTGTCTGGACACTGAAGGGTTAATTGACAGACATGGTTCACGAATTCACCCTGAAGGAAAACGCCCGAGGTCTGGTTAACCTGTCGAGGGAGGGGCATCTACTTTAACAGTTTATTTATTGTTTTTAATTGAAAGTACGCGTGGGATTGTTTCCCCGTAGCTATTTCTGCCACATTTTGTTATGTTTAGTGTTTTTTATATGATGTCACCTCTTGCTGAACGTTCTCAGTCATCCGAGCCGAGCCAGCTTTCAAATAGCTTTTGTCCTTTGCACACTGTAAATACAGCCGTGTATTCTAAACCATTTAGGGTTGGCCAAGTAAGACTTGATTCTTTATCAGGGAAGTGTGATCTTGTGGTTTCTTTTCTGTTTCTGTTTGACAAGTTTTTTATGTGGTCTTAAGGTGGGCGATGTTGTACAAAAGCTGAGGGAAAGTAGAATCCATGAAGTCGAAGTTTGCACGTTAAGCTTATTTAAATTTTATGGATTTTCCGGACAGAGAATATTTCAAGGGATTCTGAATATGAGATTGGAAAACTAACGAATCTATAGTGTAGATGATTTGGATGCACGGGTATTTTGCCATTATTATTGTAGTTTGTAGATCTGTGTGCTTTTTTGCCTTCCCGAGAAAATGAGGATTGGCCCGAGAAGTTTGGTCGGCAAAGGGGCTGAAAGGCATTCAAAATTACATTACAAACATATCTGGAAAAAGTGTTTAACCGATTGGAATGACACTTATACATAACAAAATTAGGAGTGAGTGAACTATTTTCTTGACAAGCCCTAAAAATCGGCATTTTGTATACTTCTTTAATCCCATTTGGGAAATTTGCCTTATTGCAGCCCACTTACAACTGAAGCAGACACGACGTCGCCACAATGCAGCGACAGTCGATTTTTTTTTTTTAATGGGGGGGGGGGTGTGTGGGCGGGGGTTGGTAGGGATACATTTTATTTAATTTTGCCCGGGCAGCGGCCTGTTCGACCTGCTCCTCTCGATTTCCAACTACCAAGGTACCTTTAACGTGCACCCGGGCCATCCGAGTTTTTCGTCCATATCCGAGAAGACTAGGTGCTCGATCCTACCTCCCACAGGATCAAGGACAGGAAAATATGAGAAAAAATCCCAAAATTCCAACATGCCTTCACCGGCCGGGATTTGAACCCGGTACCTTTGGCATGAAAGGCGAGCACATTGCCTCTAGACCACCTAGTCCCCATACAACAATATGGCAAAAAAGCCTCCAGGTATTATCTGGAATTTTTGTTATAGAGCTGGCGGCGCACTGGGTCAAGTCTGTTTTGTCTCGGTGTGAGGTGTGGACAGACCTCCCAAGTCTCCCCATTTTTACAATGTAACCCCACCTTCCCCGTCTTCCTTTGAAAACTCCGTGTTCTTTAAAAAATATTATTATTATTACTGGTACATTGTTTTTTTTGTTTCACACGATCATTACATTTTTCTTTGTGTGGTTGAGTGCACCCAGATGTATTGTTGCCCGGATGGTGTCAGTAACAGTGGGTGGCCAGCCATATCTTACATTTTCTTAGGATATAGAAAATCGACCAGTTTCAGGTATTGAAAGCCTCTCTTGTCATCTCATTTTTTCATGATGAGATTCATTGTTAACTCGGGATGATTCTTGTTTTGATCCAAAACACCAAATACTCACAACCAGTCTGACCCTGGATGTGCGTTTTTAAAACATTGCAGTAACGTCCCCAGTTTTTGTGCGATCTCGCCTGTTTTTTTCATGAAATCTCCTGATTTTCTATTTCTACTAGCTGGGAGGTCTGTATGGACCTTGGAGTTAACGGGACCAGCGGCACTGGTGCAGGGCTCACACGGGTCCTTAAAAGTCCTCAAAGTCCTTACTTTTCATAAAAGAAAACATGAGTACTCAAAAATTCCTTAAATGCTGAAAATGATGTCAGAGTCCTTAAAAAGTTCTTAAAATTTGTGTTTTAATTGAAACATTTGAGATTCAAATCTTCAGTTCAACACTCATCACTTGATAATTGGTACTTTGCAGTATCTGAACTTTCCAGGGCGAATTTACTATGTTTGAACTCTGGGTACAGAAACATTCCGACTGCATGAGACTGCACACCACTTGTATAATTGTACTATTTCTTGCGCAAGGGTACTTGATTTTTGAGTGCTGCATACTTGTAATATTTCTTGGTCACAGACACACAGGTCCTTAATTTGTTTACTGTGAGTCCTGAGGACATCCTTAAAAAGTCCTTAAAATTAGTTTTCAAGACTTTGTATGAACCTTGTGGTGAGACCCAAACAGGTCTGTCTTGTTAGCTCGAATGCGTCAAAACTGTCTTGAATCAGCGGGCGGGAAGAGAAACTTTACGCACTGAGTCAGAAAAAAACAACGCAAAACAGAATTGACTCTCTGCGCCACCAGCGGTGCTATGTAGTTAGTAGCTGGCAGTTTAAAAACTGTTTCGGGTAGAAATTTTGTGGTTTCTGTCGTGTGTGGGTTAATGATGTTTTCCTGTTTGTTTTGCTTGGTTGCAGATGATGTGCCCTGAAGCCTGGTGAAGACGTGGAGGGAGCTGCAACACACCATCCGGCATGACGTCGTTATCAGCACAGTGTGTTGCAGCCCTGTGTGTTACTCTGGCACTGTGCTCAATGTTTACACAGGCTCAAGTAACCCCAAGTAAGTTTGTTTGGATTGAAAGGAAAGAGCTCCTTAATTCCTGACCATTTCGAACTCTTACAATACTTTTACAGACAATTCCAGTGTTTTCTTTTTGTTTCTGGATGAACGGACAAACGATAAGATTTGGTTTACGGTTATTAGGGACAGATTGGGTGATTGGGACGTATGGAATTCTTCTCCTTTGAAATACTTGTTTTTGTTTGTCTGTTCATTTTTGTGTTTGTTTGTCGCCTTGTTTGTTCACTGATCTGAGAGCTTTCTCACCAGGTCTGACGCATTCCTCCAGCATTATTTTGTTTTCTCTCCTCTTTCATTCTCTTGTCTTTCCCCTCCTCATTCTTTCCCCTTTCTATATCGTCACTGATTATTCTTTCCCTGACACTATCTCTCCCCTCGTCTCATGTAGTTGATTGGCGGGCGCTTTGGTGGGATCATGGCCTTCTATTCTGTCATTCTGTCGTGTCGATGTTTTCCTTCTCTGACTTTACCCAGCTGAGCTCGTCCGTTTACTCTTTATAACGTGACTTTTCAGAAGTCTCTCCCCCCCCCCCCCCTTATTTCAATTCCCCACCATGAATGAAGATTATCTTGCACTTTCCGTTAATGGCAGGATTATGTACATGTAGGTTTGAATTTCCTGTTAAAACCCAAAGGATGCATTATGAGGGCCTTCAAAGAGTTCAAAGCCCTGTAAATTACACGCTGTAGGCATACTGTGCAGTCATATACATGCATTAGTAAACATAGGAGTTAATGTGCGCTGTAGACGATTGTTTTTTTTGTTTTTTTTTGCCATCCGCAATTCGAAGCAGTAGTGTTTCCTGATGTTGTACGGTGTTGGGTAGTATTTCTAATAGATTGTTCTGACTGTGGGTGTGTGTGAGTATTGTCCTAATTTTGCTGGTTATGTTGTGTGATCAATGGGCGTCGGTCCTGTATGTTTTAAAAATCTGTAGGTCTTAGATATCGTATTTACTGTTGTACTGTTACTGATGCTGTGACAACAAATTCCCTTGCAACAGGGTAATAAAGTTATGTCTTATCTTATATCATGTCTACTGTAAACTACATCATAGTTTTCCTGCGGGACCTCCGGGTTTGGGTGGATCTAAATTCCCTCCATTCTTTATGTGGGGAACGTGGGGAACATTAAGTTAAATTATATATGTTCGTTCAAATTTGTTTTGTCTGAACTAAGTCAAGCCTTTCACAAAGAAGACGAAATAAACACTTAATATATAAATAAATAAGTAAATAAATAATAAATAAATAAATGAATTTCAAACATTCATTTCCCCCTAATTTCACAGATGTTGAATGTCTTTAGACTACACATTTCGTGAAACTTATTGATCGTAACCAGCTGTATCCTTGTGCCCCACCTTCTTGTCTTTATAACTTTTGCTTTCTGCCGTCATCAGCCCTACAACACAGCCATTATGTCCTCTACACTCTCCTCCCAAACTTGTAAATTTCAGTGTATACCTGAAGGACTGGGTCTATTGTTAGCGGAGAATTTCTGCTATCTCCACACCTGACACTGAATAGAACTGTACAATAGAGCTATTTGTCCGTGTTTTTATGACTGCCACGTTCCATTGAAATAAGGGTAAAATTTAGGCCCCTGTCAAGTGCAGCTAAGGATCGTTCAACAGAAGCCGTGACCTCATTGTGTACACATTGGGTACTGCATTTATGGCACCTCTTTTGTTATAGAATATGGGAATGAACTCAGTCCAAGCCAATTTGTCAGAGTGGTCTCCACATTGCACATGAATAAACTGCCTATTCTTGTAGGTTTAAAGGGTGCTGGATTTTTAGTCGTCTTTAAAGCGAACGTTATTGTATAATAAAGACAATTGCTGCACTTCACTGTTTCTTCATAATCCACTCGATCGTAGACTAGGACTTGACGCATCACCAAAGATGAAACACACTTCATTTGTTTGTTTAATTTTTTTTTGGGGGGGGGGGGGGAAGAGACAACCTAGGCTGTTTGGGGGGGGGGGGGGGGAGAGACAACCTAGGCTGTTACATAAAGAACACTGCATCCATTGCGCCCTGTCCATGGCTCTACTTTCAAATAATGAACTTCATAAGCAGAAAACAAGGTCAAATATGGCACTAATGTGGAAGTCCATACATGTTGAAATGAAAGTGGTCAGTCAGGTTTCTGAGAATTCCACTGAATAGCTCAAACTGGTTGAATTGTCGTGAGGAAAATAAAGCCATGAAACATGTAATGTGGAAGGAAACACGTTTTGAAAGATTAAAATTCACTAGTTTGGCCCAAGGGTATGACTTCATAACCATACGATTCGCGGAAGGAAAGAAAATCATTGAAACAGCCACAAGTGTCCCCAATAATGAAGCATTTTGAACAAATAATAAAAACAGTAACAAATGTGGCTGCAACTTTTTGTTGAAAAACAACAAATTATTGTCTGTACATGTGTCAGTCAGCATTTTATTCAGAAGCTACAAGAGGTAGACGCCCAAATCGAATATAATAATATTCTCATTTAGCATCACCCAGGGAAGGTTTGTATAATCATTCATTAGGAGAGGGGAAGGGGAGAGGGAAGGGAGGAGAGGATTAGGTTTATCTAGAGCATTGCCTGCGGGGTACCCTGCTAGTGTATTAGTGATGAGGGACTGTAAGTTGCCGTTTGATTGAACATACACGTTGACACTGAAATACTGCATGCCATTTTGTTGATTTTGTTGATGAAGACAGCAAGCTGCGCTTTTATTTGAGACCTGAGCAAGATTCGGAAGTCAGATTTATTTTTTTTTTTTTTTTCTGTCAGTGACACAACTGCAGCTGCTGTGTCACAATGTCTTAGTGATATGATGGCGGTGACAAGGGAAAATCAATGCATAACCCAAAAATATTTCCCAATTTCTCACAGAGCAGTCGTGTACCCATGTTTAGTGCATTTTTATATTATATTCATTGATGTAGAGCTTGGTTTTTCTATTGCAGAGAACTGCAGCTCCGAGTCAGAGTGTGGCTGGCAAGCGTCATGTCAGAACTCAGCTTGTGATTGTCTGGCCAACTTCACCCTGCATGAAAATGGGCGTGATTGTAGAAACGGTGAGGCCCTTGAATACTTGTAGATATGTGCTAAAAAAAGACCTTTTACTTGGTAATGCTAATGGAAGATTCAAGAAACAGGAATCTATTCATGAGTTTTGTTGCATCACCAGAAATATTGCACAAAATAAAATTTTAAAAAGGACAGTTTCCTTCTGTCATATCGTTCTGTGATATTCTCCCTATTGGCTTGTTTTTTCAGAGCCCAATGTAACCGTTATCATGTCAGTGTGCTTTCTCTTAACTCAAACTCAACCTTTGGTTTGATATCCATCAAATTTACAAAAAAATGTCATGAGAAGGAATATTTTCTATTCTGTGGTGATATGATAATTTGTATAGCATTACCAAAATTTACTAGGGAAGAACACGTGAACTCTCTTTGTCAAGCGAGTGTACTTTATTTCTGTTGCATTGCATTCTAGGGTTTTTGTGTAGCAACAGGACAGTAAAATAACTGACTGCATTAATCAAGAGCAAAGAGTGTAAATGAACCCTTTTTTCATGACATAACCTACACTGTGGACATAAATATGTTGGATTTTGCGAGATTTGACTCAAAATATTGACATTTTATTTATGTCATAGAAGACTACCTCACATATTGCTAACTATTGATATCTCACCAGATACCTGTACCACTGGGGACTGTTTGCAGTGTAATTCACCAGATTTTTGCATCAAGTAAGACTAAATTTGTTGCAATATTGTATGCACTGTATATCACTGTGGACGTCTAGTTTAATTTTTTTTTAATGATCTGAGAATAGGGGAGGGGTGTAGGTTATTGTTTGCCATAACAGTACTGGTTGTGAAACATTTAATTAAGAGACTAATACAAAGTAATACATTTTCAAAGTTGTTTTTGTTCTGTCTATATGTTTTCAAATTTTTCTTTCATCTTTTAGTTTTCCAGCCCGTTGGTTATATGAGTTATCCTCTTCAGCCCAGACACATGGCAAAGAAAGAGCTGGTATTTCTGCATTGTGCAATAGCCTCATTGAGAGAGTTCCTGGTGTCTTATTTATGATGTAAAGAGAAGCTAAATGATATCTTGGAGAAGGTAATAACATGGTTAAGCTGCAACTATATTTTTTTGTTGTTGTTATCGTTGCAGATGCATCAGCTTCATCTCAGTCTCCACTGGGCAGTGTCTGGACAAATGTGAAGGTTCAGCACAGATGCATGGTGACGATTTGGTCTGTGAAGGTAAGAGAGTGGCTTGATGATTACAGATTATATGGCTGCTATTTTAACGCAGTGCTGGACCATGCTATCATTTGGTCAATTCAGTGTAACTGTCATTAAGCTGGCGCATGTAGAACTCAGAATTATTATCACAGTTGGGAGTTGTCCTCTTTCGGGCTGACCAAAATCTTCAAGTTGATGTAACAGATTTGTATGGCATTTACAAGATTCACTAAGACAAACTTTACAGTACAAACCTTTTTCCCGTAAAATTTGTTTAAGTTCACTTTTATTTGATCTTATTTACTAAGAGTTAGCCCAAAGTGAAATAATGCAAAAAAACCATGAAAGAGGCCGTTATCATGTCAACAAGCCGTTAAACCTAAACTCGAACTCAAACTGACTTCCACCTCCACCCTCAGCCTGTGTATATTCAGGTGCCTTCCTGCATTCACAAGAATTTCAAAAATACGCAGGTTTACAGCCAGGTTCAGGCTTGTCAAGTGGTTTAGGTCCATTTTCGGCCCTATAAAGATTCTCCGGTTCCCACCAATGATTAGAGAGTTCTATTGGAAATGAGATATCTTTTGGGTATTTGACCTTAACTATTTTCTATACAGTACAGCATGAGCTCCTGCCATATTGCACTTGTTCAATAACCATGACCCCAGGGCAAAGAGTGACATGACAGCTACATCAGAGCAATCACATGTTTATTTTCTCAGTTGTCGTCTATCTTTGAAGGGCAGAAATGTTATGCCTTAAGAATTCTAGATATCACTGGCCCAAGGCAAAGCATGACATTACAACTTCATCAGAGTAATTTATTTGGTTATTTATTTATTTCTTTTTAGTTGTAGTATGCCTGTGAAGGGCAGAAATATTTTGCGTCATAAATTCTCTTTTAAAAAATGGAAAAAGCTTCTATAGAGAATAATGCCCACCCATCAGTTGCGTCCATGTTATGATGGATATCGTCAGTTGCAGGTGTAATACTTTTTAGTGCTGGAAGATGTGGACTATCTTTGTGTTTTTTTATTATTAGGAAAGAAAATTAAGATTTATTAGCTCATTGGCTGTGGTAAGCCAAATATTTGGCTCACGGTTTTTCGCTTTGCTATATTTGGCTTCAATGGACACCAATTTTCCAACACTAATAAATGTATCTAAGCCAACTTGTCGAAGTATTGAATCCTATCCTGTTTCATTGGTTTTCCTTTACTTTGATGTCAAATATGTTATGTCTCGTGTTCATAATGAGTGAAAGAAAAAAACGTCTTTGAATAACTCCTGAATTTGAAACTGGATAGTGCTGAGGGTTCCTGTCCACATCCGCAAAAATTTATCATAGTTAATGAGTTAATAACAGAGTCAATGTTTGTATTTTCAGAAGCCAAGGATGATGATGATGATGATGATGATGGTGAGAATGTCAGCATCGTTATAGCTGTAGTTGCAGGAGTGGCAGCCGGTGCCGTGCTGTGTATTATTGTCATTATTGCAGTCTGTGTGTATATACGAAAAACCAGGTAAACACTCAGTTGTTGCCAGTCAATACTTTCATCCTCTTTGGTACATAAGCAGTTACATAACTGTTGTCTCATTTTATGACATGTTTATGATATTGATCCTGCCATAAGTAAAAGCAGTCAACTTTGTAATACTTCTTTGTGAGCATGCAAAATGGTTGTTTACATCAGAAATATTAAAAAAAAAAAAGACATATTCACACCAGTCTTTAAATATAACATTGTTTCTATGTGGAGGGGCCAACTTTAAGTACGGTAGCTGATTACCCAGCCAGCAACCTTACCGAAATTCGAAGCACAGGACTGACATCAAGTTTGCATATAGGAATGATATTGTTCCTACACAGATCCGATGGTTATGGAGTCCATCAATACGATCTACCAGTCCTACGGAAATCTACATCGGATTGGCTCGTTGGTTGGGCAGCATTCATTTACTCACATTTACATTACTTTTAGCAAATTGTTTCACATTTTGTTTTTAGGGTTTCCAGTTTTCTAGCATGAGATCTGTAGTGAGTGAAAGTCAGTGGAATTTCTTTTATTTTCATTCTTTTGGAATTCATTGTATGGTTTTCTTGTTGCTTGTTTCTATTGTTGTGGTATGCAAAATTCATATTTTCTTCTTTTTTGTAACATTTTAACTTTAAATATGCGTGTTGTATACAAGACTCAAAAGTGTTTAGGATTTTAACTTTTCACTCCAAATGTCTAATGTTTGTTATGTTTGCCAGCATTAGCATGAATTTTTTTTCCTGTTTTTCCTCAGACGAAAGATCAATTTACAGAGCAAGAATTACACCAATGGACAAATGGACACAGGTCATGTGAAACAGGTAAATTCAGTGGTGTATCTGAGCTCACTACTAACTCTTACAAAATCTGCCATAATATACAAATCAGTGGTTCTTAAGCAGGGTGAAAATTTGGGATGAAAGTGAGAAAATGCCTTAAGGGTTTGATGAGGTCTTCATTTCACAAAGATTTTGGCTACAGGCTATTTTACCTCATGTCCTAGTTTTGATTTTTTAAAAATATTTGTTTCCTTCTTCTGACTTCTTTGCTCCTAGGACCCTCAAAGTAACTGTTTTATCTCTGAAATGAGCTGTTTAGCCCTGAGAAGGGCCATTGTTTTAGCTTTGAGAAGGGCTGCCAAAAGGGCTGTTTTGGGCCGGTGCCAAAAGGATAGGGAGAAACTGCAGCAATCAGGTTGGAACTGAACAAGTCAGTGTCCACAGCATGAAAATGGGGCGGGGTGTGGGTCTAGTATGTATTACAGTCATTGTTATGTTAAAGCTGTCAAGTCTGTATTCCAGAGGGACAATTTACACATTTTGTATATTCAGACAACATCGTCTGTCATTATGTCTAAATTTTTTTCTCTATGCTCCACATGATATGGGCGTTACATTTGTATTATCTGTTATTATTTTTATTGCTATGGTTGTTTTTTCTCTGTCATTACAAGTGTAAATTAGTTTTACATAATTTATTTCATATTTTTTTTTATTTTTTAATTTCAGTATCCAGCATATGACAACCATGCTTATGGTAAGTTAGTTAGATTTTTGCAAACTAACTCAAGAAATCAGTAATGTGTCCCTTTGTATCAGCCAGCAAGGCTGACCAGTTCTCTATATCAAAATCTGATGTTGAGCATGACTGTTTTGTCACTGCACAGCCAGGGCCATCTTAACATCACATGGCCCCTGGGCAGAGTCTTTTGCAATGTGTGGGATTTTCTTCCCCGTTTCAAAAACCAGTGTAATCTGCATGCCCCCCCCCCCCCCCCCCCCAAAAACCCTTGGGGCCCCTGGGCAACTGCCCAATGTGCACAACAGATAACAACTCAGAAGTATCAACCTGCATTTTATTCATGTTAGTTTTTGTGTGTTTTCTCTGTTCAGATAACTTTAAAAAATTAAGATGCAAACACTGACACTCAGTGCCTCAATACTTTTCTGAACTCCACATGAAATGGTGGACAATAATACATATAATAACATATAGAAAAAGATATAGAAGATTGTTTTTGTTCCCCATAATTCACCTGAACAAGGCGTTATAGCTAGATGTTGCCATATTTCACTAAGGTTCTCATGTCACTTCATGTAATATATCTGTTTTTGAATTATGAAATGTTTATGAAATGATGCGCAATGTGTGTGTGTCAGGTATGTGCTCTTATGCACTCGTTGAAAGAAAATTTCCCCTATGGGATAATATAGTGATTCTTAAATCTTATCTTGTCTTATAATGAAAGTACATGGGTTTGATAAGATTGCAGTATACATGTATATAACACCTTTTGGTCATGCATTTTTTAAAGAGTTGTTCAGAAAGCTTACACACTTTTTAAAAATTTCTTCTGATCTTTGTGCTATCTGATTATGTTACCTCATGACACTGTTAGATTGCGCTGACTTTCCATTCTATTTTTTTTTTGGTAGAATCTGAAGGTCAGGTTGGATACCGAAAAGCCAAGGTTGACCCATTGGAGTATGTCACTGAATTAGATAAGCTCCGCCCACACGCTGACACTTTGATGGTTTTGTTAAGTCAGGTCAGAAGTAAAACCAGAGCCATGGATTCGTCAGATGCCAGAGTACCAACTTATAAGTAAGGGCACAAATTTGAGGATTTTATATTATTCATCATGCTCGTTTGATAAATGCCCAAGTCACTTTTGGGAAATTTGAGCTGAAATCAGTATCCTGTAATTCGTTGCGAGTACCTCCATGACTTATATGTATATTTTTTATGTAAATCCATAACAAAGGCAAGGTTTCCAATGGAAAATCTAAACATATTGTTTCAAATTTCGAAATAATACTGCCACATTATGTTTACAGAAAATGATGAAAAATAACCTAGACATTTATTGTAGGGGGGTGACTATAATGCAAGCTGCGTGCAATCACCCTCGGACTGACAATGGCATATTGAAATGTCATGCAGTGATGAGTGTGGTCACTACTGAGATGGATGACACATGGGTATCTAAGAACCAGAGATTTGAGCACTAAATGACCTCTCATGAACATGTAGATTTATGATCCAGGTTTAGCCTGGCATCCACAGGTATGACAGAAGATCCCCTGTAGCTTTGCTTTCCTGAAATACAGTTCTTTCTTTTTTTTTCAAGCCTATGTCCAGTTTATTCACTTATAGATAAAAACATTATGTAATGGTAGTTTGAGTAATTCAATGTTACAATACAGTCCTGTATGTCGGTTACTTGCTCTTAAATAAGGGCCTTGAGTAATCACCCTCTTAGAATGACAAGGTTCTCTCTCCACATTTTGGCTGAACTGAGTCACACACTGCACACTACTTCTACAGGCCTTCTTCATTGTGTGTCAAAGTATCAAGTAGAAAAAAGAAGAAAATTCTTTGCTGTAAAAGCTATGATCACATGAAACTTCAATCCTCAATTTCTCAAAAATTGATGGAAGGGAGTTACAACCTTGTCATTCTAAGGGAACATGGTGACACTTTGACAGTTTCCAAAGCTGTAATCCATGCTGATATTTTGATATTTAGATAATTCATATACACACAGATAAGGGCACTAGGTAATGATAGTTTTAAGATTGCACATGTTATAAAGCAAGCCCTTTCAGGTTCTTCATTTACCCTTTTGTGGTGACTCTGGCAGTAATACAACTGGTTTATGTCACTTTCTCCTAGGGGAGTCATCCATCAGCTGTGTCGAGTGCTGGTGTTACTTCACAAGTCAGATCCTGTAGTCAGCATACCTTCTGATGCCATGGGGCTGATCCAGTGGGCACATCAGATGTTGGAAGACCACAGAGAACAGCAGGTAAACTTTCATTTCCTGGGTCTGTCTCTTCATTCTTACTGGAGAAATGGGTCATAGAAGAAAAGGGGAGTGACAGCAATATACATCATCATGCCATATATTTAGTGTCATATGCCTCCACTGGTCAAGGATGACCATGGAGTTTCACATTATAATCCTTTCCTCAGTCTACTTTGTTGGGAGTAAGATTAGTAGATGTGTAGTATGTGGACCAGATACAAGCTTGAGCAATGTGATATAGGGCATAGGCTGTTCCCTTTGCTAAAGCTTATCAAGCCCCCGCCTGTAGTTGTCTTGGATAGCTTACACCCCAGTAGCCCATTCTTATTCATTTGTACATTATGGGAAATTCTTGCTTACTTTCCTACATTTTATCTTTGACCATTATCAGGCATGATATAAATCGCATTAATACAATTTTGCATCTGCATTTTCAGTTATCCAACTCAGGCGGACAAGTTGATTTCCCCATAACACAGATCTCCTCAGTTGACCTTGACTTTGATAACCCTAATCATCCCGTGTACGCCACTCCAGAGAGAAGCCAGGATGGTAGTTTACATGTAGCCCCACAACAAGGTGTAGCCACACCCTACAGCACAGTCCCCGTACCACTTACCCCCAACACCCAGCAACGATCTCACTATGGTTCAAACAAACGACCAGGTTTTGCAACCATCAGTCGAGCCAGATCAATACCAGACAGCGCTCTTATCCGAGCTCTAGAGGCAGATGATGCAATCACCAATACATTCTCAGCACCCCAGGACCAGTCATCGCCCGTAATTTACCGAAAAGGGGGCTTGAAACCTGAAGACTTCCAGAATTTTCTCATAAACAGTTCGGGGAAGAGGGATGTGCGGAGTGTGTTTAATCAGAGTCGGGAGGACGCTCAACATCTGTCTGTGGATGAACCAGATTCAAATCTTCTCAACATCAGTAGTGAGACAATAAAAATCCATGTACAGGATAACACCAGCAATAAATTCAAAATGGAGGACGGCCCAAATCAAAATCCATATTCGTCAAGCACCAGAACATTTCAGGCAGATGCTGAGGCGGAGACCCCGAGTGTTAAACCACAACCACCAGTGAAGAAAAATATCATCACGAATCCAAAGGCCGTGAAGAAAACCAATTCTATCACTGGTAACAGCTCAAAATATGCAGTCCCTAAAACTGGCTACTTTGCCAATGGTCATTTCTATGACCCCAATCCTATGCCTAATCCAGACACAGAGGTGTACGCTCCAGGGAGTAACTACAGTAATGGCAGTAATGTCATGTCAACATTCCTCACGGATTTACCGAGGTCCAGGTCAGCGTCCAGCAGTATCCAGTCCGAGGACGGGTGAGTTGTTCACACACACACAAAAAAACACAGAACCCCCCAAAATTTCAAAGAAAGATTCTGCCTTAACCCTCTTAGTGCCACCATAAAAATTTTGTATGTATGCAAAATGCCAGCTTAAAACGGCAATAAAATAGTGATTTAGTCACTTGATGTTAACGACAGTATCAAGCAGTCAGCAGCAGGCTTGCCATGATTTAGACACTTGAGGTTAACGACAGTTTCCAGCAGTCAGCCGCACGCTTGCCAGGTTTTCGTAAAGGTGCTTACAGAGAGAACGCTTGACGCTTGAGAAAGCGAGCGCATGTAGACAAGCGCTTGTAATGTTTCTCATATTTCTCTTGTACCATTCAGAGACAAAGCTTGTTCTTTAGCGCTTGCTTTCTGTCACGGCGCTTGTAAAGTGTAAAGAATTGTTTGTTAATTCTTTCTCGCGTTTAAAGCGGCTAGAGTGTGTCGTCTGCAGAGAAGTTAGGCCTTTTTTTAAAATTATGCCTGCAGTAGATTATTGAAGTGGCTAAGCTGTGTTGTCTGCAGAGAAGTCAGGCCTAATGTGTAGCGCACAGTAGTTTATTATAACCTCAACAAATGGACGTCGAATTGCTCATCACAGCTGTGCTAAGGATAAAGAATAAAATAAAAATTTAAAAAAAACTTCAATACGTGATGACACAGTGTCTGCATTACATTTTTAAAAAACTGTTTGAAAGTGAAGCTTGACTAGCGTGATGACAAGGCATTCCTCTGCCATAATGGGTTGATGCCAGTTGCACCAGGTCTTAATTATTTTAGGTTCTATTTTTCCCAAGATGTAATGAAATGTGTCGAGACTCATTCTCATGTATGAATGAAATAGACTGGGGTGGTTTTTCAATCGAGGAAACAGGTGATGATATTCACCTTCTTCTCTTCACGCCCCTCAATATTCAACAAGCGTCCTTTAACAGGCGCTTACTTTCAAGCACGAGTTTTCTCAAGGGTCAAGCGTTCTCTCTGTAGGCACCCTAACACCGGAGGTAAACTGGCAATGAAAGAGAGCCACAATCGTGGCTTTTGGCACTCTACCGGTAAAGCCATGATTGTGGCTCTTGGCACTAAGAGGGTTAATGTGTACACTATGCAAAGATTTGAGTTACCTCATTCCATGCCTCCCTGCTATTTTATCAATAGCCTTGTTGCAGTAGATCAGATAAAATTATTTGTTCCTCTCATAGATTTATTTAGGGTGAACAGACTGACTTTAATTGTATTTATGGTTATAAGTGATGCATTTTCTAAGACCACAAGCAGGATTAAAGAACCTGATGAACCTGTTTATTTATCTATTTATTTATTTATTTGTTCATTGTAAACATTTCAAATGTACTTGGACAAAAGAATCTGTGGACATTCATAGATTAAATATTTCATCTTCGCCTGAGAACTTTGTATTGGGGTATAAGAATAACATCTTTTTTATTGGTGGCTTGATCAGATTATTTTAGCGCAGCTTTGTTGATTGATTTCTCAACGTCTCTTTTTCACAGGGATGTGGATTCAGAAAACAGTGGAGGAGATCTTGATGTGTTCCCGTTTGACCCCAAAGATGCCACAGAACCTGTAGAGGTCTAGTCATGCACTATAGCTGTCTTGGAGTTTTTTGCACTCTTTCATAAGCAGACATAAAAGTGATTTATAATAACTTTTGACTTGGCTACAATACTTATTGGCTGTTTAGGTTTTTACAGTTTCAAGTTTCTGAAATTGTTTCTATTGAATCCAGTTAGTTATAAACATTGTTACATGTATCTGCTTTTAAGTTAAAGTTATCTCTAACAGTTGGTTGTTTTTCTGATTCTGTAAATCTGTTTTTGTATGCACAAATCAAATCAGTCTTTTCCATTATATGATGATAGTACAGAAGGAAGATGTCAAGTGTTCTGTCTTCAGATCTTTGCTTTGTTGAATCAATTTTCACAGATGGATATTTTTTTTGTGATCGATATTTTTCAAACATCAGGGTTGTGACATAACTATTCGGTTGTGTTTCTTAAGTACATAAAAATACATCATGAATAGACAGGTGTTGGGAAAGTGATTAGTGTCACCTAATTGCCTTGAAGTAGATCCCCAGTGAGAAATTAAATCACATCAGTGCTTGAGAGGCAGCACTTGCTGAAAATTCTTTATTTTACACAGATATATTTTGCCCAAGGTGGAAAGTTGCTAAAAACTTGCTTTGCACATGTTCCAAGCCTTACTGTAAGTATGTCAAAGTTGTAAGATTGGTCAAGAGGCAAAAGTCTGACTAAATTTGGAAATTAATTTAGTTACATCAGATATTGGCTTTCAGACTCTCATAGTTGTTTCTCTGTTGGCTAAGTTATCCATAGCTTTGCAAACTTATGCAGTCAACAATGATTATGTTGGAGAAGAAATAGATTTTCTCAAATTTACAAACCGAACTGACCTTGCAGTGTCTTCAACAGCTGCATGAGCTGGCCAAACTGAAAGATATTATCTCCCAGTGCCTTTCTAGCATCATTTACTTTCTTTAGCCTGGAGAAGTCTTGTATTATCAATGTGTCATAATTAATTTTTCTAAAACTTATATGCGGATTCAAGTATGTAACTTGACACGCTCATGTCTTTTAAAACAACTGGAAGTAGATTTTGTACATATGTGAACTTGTGTGCTTTTGACACAGCAAAAACATACTTGTAATGTAGGACCAAAAGCACTGGTATTGGCTTTGCATTTTCATATAGAAAGACAACGAATAATGTGAACAATTTATTACCGTGTGAGTACTGAATATCATGTACAATTTCTTTGTTTTTATCCTTGTCAAATCTTGTTTCAATGATACGGTAAAAGGTTGCATTTAGAGATTGTTTGATCTGATAAGTGCTGTGGTATTGCCTTCCTAGGTGGAGCCAGACATTGACATAAAAAGCTTATTCATTATCCATTTCATGTCAATTTTTGTATCAACTTTTCTTTCATATTATTTCTCCTTTGTGATGTACAGTGCACTCTCCCGATAACGACATGGCTCGGGACCAGAGGTGCATGTCGTTATCGGGAACATGTCGTTATTCGGAGATTTTCAAGATGGCGGAAAAAGGGGTGTGTCCACATCAGCCAGAATTTGCAGCTTGGCATCTATTGTCAGTATCTTTCTTTTTTTAACAGCAGCTGTCGACATCTTGGGGTGCGTTATTGTTCTCGGGTGAATACAATCGATTCAGCGGTCAGCGATGTGATGACTGACTCATTTAATGCGCGTCACCCTTTTTGTTCCGACGACAATAGACACAGGTGTGTTTTCATTGGCCGATAACAAAGCGATCTCATTGGCCGATAACAAAGCGATCTCATTGGCTATGAGGTGCCTCTGGTAGGACATTTCATTGGTCGGAAAAGAAGTGTTTTTATTGGCTCAGAGAATGAAATGAAACTGACCGGAAACAATATTTTAGCTATTTTTATTTTTGTATCTAGCAAAGTCACAGCCGATTATTGCTAACTCAATGTCGTTATCCGGAGAGTGGTCTAAAAAGTATGTCGCTATTTAGAGAGTTTTATTACTAATAACATATAGTAAAAAAATCGGGACCGGGGGTCAATGTCGTAATCGGGAGAATGTCGTTATTCGGAGATGTCGTAATCGGGAGAATGTCGTTATTCGGAGATGTCGTAATCGGGAGAGTGCACTGTATTTAATTCATACATCTCAGGTGCTTCAACTTTGAGTTTGTAATCTCCAACATTTCTCTGTTGTTTTTTTCTTCTTTCTTGTTTTCCAGTAAATCTTTTTGCCATGTAGCTTGTTCTTATAAATCTGAATATTTGCTTGTGCCTTAATTGAACGTCTCATACCAGTGCGATATTTAAAGTTTTTGAAAAGCCTTTTAATTTTGCCATAGTGTAAGCCTGACAGTCCCAGCCAGTTTTTTTACTTTAAAATCCTTTTATGCTGTAACATTTTTACCATTGAGCCTTTGACAGGAGCCTGTCTGGACACCTCACTCATTGATGTTTTGTAAATTAAACTAATTTTAAATTCAAAGATAAAAATATCAAAATTAGTTAAAAGTGTCAAAATTAAAATTCTGAAACAGTGAAGATATGACAGTACACTTTTTTCAAACTTTGACTATTTTATTAGATAGGGTCATCTGTGTCATATTTTTTTTTTGCTTAAGTTTGATTTTGTTGCAATAAACATAATTGTAATTTGTGTATATAATATATGTCACAGGTTATACATGTATAAACATCCAATCAGAAGTTTAGAATAGCAGATAACGTTCAGTATGTGGAAATTTGGCATTACCTTCACTGAAAAGTCCCAGGGTGTACCGCATGTTATTGATTTTTATTTAAGTGTAACATATTAAAGTATATGTACATGGAGGTAGAAATATCTGACTAATCCTCCTTTGAATTTTGCCTTAGATCTGCATGAAAATCTTTTCAGAAATGGAGACCTCAGCAAACTGACAAAAGCAGATGGCTTTTTTATGTCTCAAAGAGATCAGAACATTCATTTTGCAAGATGATTACACTGTGAGAATGCAGAGTACTGATATTTTTCTTGTCTGTCATTAGTGTCAATCTCTTTCTTAGATCTGATACACCCACGAAAACTGTCTGTGGCCTTTCTAGAATAAAATTATATCATATGACTCTTCATGTTGAAGATTGTTTCAAACCAATGTCAAATGCTAACGAATCTCTAGATGTGCTCATGTCAATGTTATTTATTTGTTATGGTATGTAAACTTGTAAAAGTGCTTTCTATTTTTGTATTTGCATTTATATTGGTAAAATCATAAACCCTCTGTATGACTCAGAGTACATTCCTATGCAGTGTTAATGAATGATGTTGCTGGTTTGCATCCATTTGTGAGTGGATCTGGCAGAATCAGGTTTAAGGTGAAATTTTTGTACTGTTTTAAAAAAAATTGAAATGAAATACCTGTAAGATGATTTCAAGCAAAATATTTTAAGTGAATGCAGAAAAATTGCCAATCTTCCATTTCATCAGTAAATCTCAATTTTCCTAGAAAAATTTTCCCTCCTTTCAGTTTTTTTTTCCAGGAATTTGGTCTTTTGCCACAAGCCTGATTTTGCTAGATTCACTTACATTTGGTTGTGCAATGTTTTATTGGAAGGTGGGAATGTGTAGATGAAAGAGTATGTTTTTTTTTTATATCACTGTTATCTATTATAAAAGATCATCAGTGGTTCAAGAATGGATTGATTCTCTATATGGACTCTCCATGGTGAGTTATGAGTGAGAGAAGCTCATCGTCATTATGTCTAGCATGAACCTGGGTATGATCATGAGTGTGAAGGACTGGGAAAAAGGTCTAGTTGTAGTTTTTGTGGTGACAGTATCTATAAATAACACAAGTGAGACATAAAATCATCCAGTAATGGAGCTTAGTGATTTTTCAGGGCTACTCTACCCACTCCATGAAGTGTGACATATCACCATTTTTCTGTGTGCTATATTCCACATTTTTTTTTATTTAACCCTTCGGAGACGGGGGGGGGGGGACAGGACAAAAAAACAATAATATGTTTGCAACAGCAGGAAGATTCGTCGCTAATATGAACAAATCCATAGATTCTGTGAAACAAGTAATGCCACTGGCCACAAGACCGTGACACAACTAATCAGAACTGCTTTCCATGTGGGCTGATAATCGGCCCGTTCATCTTTTTCACTGTAAAATAATTGGGCCGATCATCAGCCCAATCATGTTTTAAGGGTTAATGAGGCTATCACTGCAAACTAACCAATAACCCCACAGCACTACAAAGGAACTGATTCACATTGCACATTGAGGCCAAAATGAAGCTTTCTATACTTTGGTAAGGAATCTATCACTGATTAAGTTTGCTCGCTGAGTAAATATGTGGTATTTAAGCAATAAAGGCCTCTTCTGTGTGCCAAGGTTGTGAATTTATTTACATTATTTTTACTGTGACACTGAGATTTGTATTTACACTGAACATAACAAATCCATTCCAAGATTGCTTGTTGTGACTCTCATGTGTAATATATAATATGTTATATAAAATTGTACCATGATTATGCTTAAAGATTTGCAAGGTTTATCATGCACATGCGTGCCTGATAGAATTTTCTACATTGAAAATTACTGGCGATGACAATCCTTAACCCTCCCCTGCCCAGTGTTGTATCTATTTGACACACATAACTCGTTACCCAGTGTTCTACATGTGGAATTTTCTGATTTATGAATGAAGGTTTCCTGATAAATTTTTGTACTTTGCATTCCTTGACAAAAGTAAATTAGGGTTGCCAAGTTACAGAATTTTTGGGTAAGGGGCTGTCCGTATGTACACTCGGAGGGGGTTGTGGTCAGATTTACGTTTATCAGTTATGGTAATGAATTTAAATAAAAAGTGAAAAAAACTGTCTAAATTGAATGAACTGTGTGTCTAATGGACAGTCAAATAGTGCTTGCCACCTAGAGCTTTAGAATATCAGAGCTTTCTCATGAACATTCACTATTCTTATGGCCATGAGCTCGTACAGGAAGAAAAGGGTTGTGGGATTGGGGTGAGGTTAAGCCAAGTGTGTGGAATGAGTAAATGGAGTCAGAGGGGCGTTAAAAAAAAATCACTGAAATGGAGGATGAATAGTTTATGGACGGCTCATTAAGACAGTCCAGATCTGGGCAGTGGAAGGGTTCAACATTGAGTATATTATGCTTTCTGGAATTATTTATCTTGTCTTTCTGACGTGGTGAGGACTGAGACACATTCCAGTTGGTCTTTTGGCCTTTTTTTTTTTCGTTGTTGCCATTTCGCCTTACATGTTATCAAAACTGAAGCAAAGGTCTTAATTAAAAATGTTGAGAGCTGGTTTGTTAGAATGCATATCACCCAAGACCAGTGTTTCTCAAGGTGGGGCGTGGCAATATTTTAGTGGGGTGTGGGACTTCAGACTGGGGCACGGGGGATTCTCCATAGAAATCTTAATTTCATAGTGTATTTTAATTATCTGTATAGATAAACTGTTGTTTGTTTATATCGTCTTAGTGGTTTCCCTGTTTAGCTCAGATTAAAACATCAAACCTAACAGATGCACGAATTTGATGGTTATGTGCAACCTAGTGTCCGGTATGTACATATTTTTAAAAATCTTTTTGTACTGACTGTCTGATCATGATGGGGCACTCATATTTCTTTTTTAAAAACGTTGAGAAATACTAAACTAGATGGGCAAAACTACTCTATATTCTGGAACTTATGTATAGTCTGACTACCTTGTTTTAACTTCATATCTCCTTAATCCCATTTGGGAAATTTGCCTTTGTGCCATTGCACCCCAGTCACAACTGGAGCAGGCACATCGTCGCCACAGTGCAGCGCCGGTCGGCGGTTCTTTTTTTTTTTTTGGTGGTGAGGGGGGGGATGGTAGGGATGAATTTTATTTAATTTTGCCTGGGCAGCAGCCTGTTCGGCCTGCTCTTTACGATTTCCAACTGCCAAGGTATCTTTAACGTGTGCAATGTGCACAAGGGCCCTCCGAATTTTTTCGTCCTTATCAGAGAACACTAGGTACTCGATCCTACCCCTCAATAGGATCAGGGACACGAAAATATGAGAAAAATCCCAAACCTCCAACATGCCTGCACTGGCCGGGTTTAGAACGCGGACCCTTGGCATGAGAGGCGAGCACCTTGCCTCTAGATCACCTTGTCTCCATCAAGGGACAATGGATATAGAGATAAAAGACTTCAGTCTCATTTTTGTCATGTTGTTTTTGTATTATAGACTGATCACTGAATTAGTAGGTGAGATGGATATGAGTTATGATTTTCTAATTGTTTTCATGAGGAGAGATCAAACTTTTATATCATTTGATGACTGTTGTTCAAGAATGTTGTTTCAACCAGAAGTGAAATCTGTATATTTTTATATCATTATTACTGTTACTGTCTCCTTGCTTGTGAATACCAAAATATCTATGATATAAACTGAAACAGTGAAACTGAATCTACAGTGTGTTTTGTTATCATTTAAGCCAATCAATGGGAAGCTCTGTGATAAAGTGTTTAGCGCACTGGAACGTATTAATTATTGACAAGTAAACGGGCGTGTTGCTGACAGTATATCATACCAGTTATCTTGATACCCCCCACCCCATTCTTTCTGTTCTACGTGTGAGCATCAGACAATATCCAGCTGTATTACATACAGCATGTAGTATGGAGTTCTGAACGAATGCATGTTCTTACATTCTGACCACATATTTCACTAATGAGAAGGTTGACTGTTTCATAAAAATGACTCGTTTTCTTTCGTCTTTCTCTCTCTCATTCCTTTTCGTTTTCTTTAACAATCACAAATAATCAATAACCAGGACATAACTATTCAGACAGATCATAGATAAATTTTTCCAGAGTTGATATTCTTGAAACTGAAATAGAATGATATACTTGTTTAAATTTCATTGTCCACCTTTCAATCAACAGATTATAAAGAAACATATAGAAACAGAAGAAAGAGCACATTTATTTTTATTCTTTACTGAGCCTTGACAGTTGAGGAATTACTGTATGTTGCTCATTTTATGAAGTTCCACGCTTGAAAAACAAACCAAAAACGAATGTTCTTAGGGATGCGTGGACTAATTACAAAGCCAAATTAGATAAAATACTGACTTGTGTGCATTGTTCAGCAATGGCTTATAAAGTAAATAATACCGCCCCTAACAACAGCCAACCAAAACATTGTATAGTCCACGCCAATAGACACACTCATCGTATTTTACAATGTCCATTGTCAATGTCATCAGCTGGTCCAAGGGAAGTAATCCTGTTTAAAAAAACATACCAATTAGTCACTGAAGAGTTATCGTAGATGCTCTGAAGCAAAGTCAGTATGACCCGTTTTGAATGTTGCTAGGAGGAGAGCATAGACTGACTACAGAAGCGAAATAGAGAGAATACTGAGTTGAGTCAACTGTTCAGCAATGGCTTATAATCTAAAGTAACACGCACCTCTAACAATAGCCTTCCGTTTTGTTTCACATCAGTCGATGGTTTCCGACGTGTAAACAGAATGTGCTGTAGGGAGATTAAAAATGAACTGCACTTGGCAGGACCAGTCTACTCCCTTGACGTCTTGCTGCATCAAACCGTATCTGATTCTGTTGTCTCTCTCTCTCTCTCTCAGTCTCAGTCCATTAGATTGTTTACAGAGTGAGCCCAGAAAAGTTTTCCCTAGTATTTTAACTCATTCCACTTATTATTTCACTGTTATTATTACTACTGTACTAAATCTCTGCATTTGTGCGTTTTACGTCATTAAAATTCTAAAACAAATAAGATAACAAACAATCCATACAAAAGTGATAACCCAGTCGAACTATAGTGTCAGCAGATTGTGTCCAGCAGTTTCTGACCTCAAAGTGTGTCGGAATTCATACTACACACTACTTCACAGCCAGCATCCCCAAGAGTAAGCCCTGTCTTGCAGTCCTTGAGGCAAATAGTCAGTCAGTCAGTCAGTCTACCATTTCAGTCCACATCGTAACCAGCCAGCCGAGCTCACCGCTACTAGGTCAACAATTTAAAAAAGTAAACAAAAACAAAAACGTATGTATGTCGGGGGGAGGTGGGGGGTGGGGCTAGGGCATTAAGGGAAGAGGGTGAGGTGGCGCTTATTTCGCAGCGGGAAAGGTGTGTAGTGCATGTAAGAGAGAATGCATTTTATGGGTAGCGATTTTAACACATAATGATTTGCTGTTCAACCGTGTTGCTAGACAGAAATTAGAACATTTATTGTGTAGATCTGTAATTAGGACAAGAGAAACACCAGGACAGTGCCAAGCCAGTGAGAAGCAGTGCAATCTCCCAAAAATTTGACACATTTCCTCATAGCCGAGGTAAAACATTTACAGGCCCTAAACACTTAAACACTTAAAATAGTTTGGTGCCTACTTGTAGCCTACTGTATATGAAATTCAATTTATGAAAAAAAATGGGTTTTTTGTATACGCCAGCAAATACTTTAATTTCTTCATTTATTGTTGTGTCCCTCTTTTGTAAACCCTGGTTCAGCTGCACCATTTGCAGTGTTGCACCATATGGTCCATGGTAAATCCGGCAATGAAAAATTCTTGGGGTGCCTCCACAGTCCACCCAATTAACCGAACTTGGAAAGGATTCATTTCAATTGTATTCATGGAATTACAAAAAAAACAACAACAAAAAAACTCATAATAAAAGTAAAGAAGCAAACAAATATAAAGGTAGGATCTTGTGTAAAGCTAATCGTAAATACACACATACACACGCGCGCACGCACACACGCACGCAATGACGAGTCAAACAAATAGGCAAGCGGACTCTAAGACAGATTTGATCGGCCCTTCAGTATTTATCCCTTAGTTATAGTGAGACGGAGTTTCATCTGGTTCAGATCAGCCGTTTGGCGGTCGATAGATACATGTACCAAACAAACACAGAAACAGCCGACCAATAGATACAGAATCAGATTGTTTTCGTATAGTACTCAGTGTATTCGACTACGCAGGAAGAGGATTAAGATCGGCCAAGGCTTTGCAGCGCTCGTACTTCAATCCCCTAAGGAATCCATCTTCTCAACTTGTCACCGGCGTATCTACTGGCGCGTGCTCTACGACATCGACTTGTCGCGTGCGCACAAGGAACAGCGCGCGTGAGTCGCGAGATTTTTACGCAGTGGTTAATGCAGCTATTGAGTTCATAGTACGGTGTTATAGTACGTGAGTTTACTAGCAGTGATTTAGGGACAATATTTCTACACAGATTTACGCAGTTTGTTTTAATCCCGATGATTTATTTAAATTCACTTTCATTACGCATTTGACATTATGAATATTGAATAATAATTCATAGTTGTAAAATTCAGTGATTTGGATTCGCCAGCAGGTGGACAGCTTTTGGTATAGATTTGCAGTACAGGTTAGTTTTCGGTAAATCAATGTCTGAAGAAAAACAAGAAAACAAAAATATCCAAAATAAACTATAAAAATAGTAAATTTAACTTCTGTATGAATTTAGTGACAGCAGTGCTAAATCCTACTAAGAAAAAGCCTGCCTTTTCTTGACTGTTTATGCCTATAAAACCTGGATCTGTTATTGGTCTTCGATTATCGATGTGACCCTGACAATCTCTTTATCTTTTCGTGATTGTAATTGTGAATTAAATAGAAACGAGCAAGTTTCAGGATGCTGATTAAGGATATGAATCAATTGATATATATTTAAATCATATTTAACTACGTTCTGTAGATTTGATCTACGTAGCTGTTGTTCGGTTTCCGGGTGTACACGGACATTGGAGAGTGACGCATTCTAATGGCATGTTATCTGATAAATATAGTGATATTGTTATTGTGTAACATTGATTAGAAGGTAAGCAATAATCACTAAAACACGTGAGCAGCAGAGGATGCAAAAAAAAAGTAGCTGATGTTTTACTTACTCATTTTTATATATAAATACTGCTGTTTGATGGTGATGGGTGTTTTTTTTTTTTGGTCAGTGAACTGTCTAGTGAGAGACCAGGCAGAGAAATCATTAGAAAGAACGATGGACAATTTATGCGTATTTATTTATCGGCACAACAAAAATTACGCAAACTCTTAAGATAAAACTATTCTTTTGAATTTTTTTTTCAGTTTTCAGGTTAAACGGATCCTCCATTGGAAGCATTCTTATTGTTACTTTGCAAATGATAAATTTATGCATGATATGAACATGTTTACAAAATAAGTGATATGAGCTTAGGAATTGTTAACCTCATATAAAGTGTCCGGGCCATTTTACCCAGAAAGTGAACCTTTTTCCATAATTTAGGTGCTTCTTTGATCACATTTCAGTTTTCAGTGATTACACCTGATTGGCGTCAGTCAGGTCATAAGAAAATTATTTGGGTCTCTGCATGTCTTGTCACTGTTGTAAACCAGTGTCCGGAGTCTATGCCAGGTGTTTTTGGTTTTTTTCTGGCCGTTTACAAATAGTCCGCAGAGTCAAGGTGTGCCACTGACATCAGACACCTCCCTTCTCTTATGGCATAATTATTGAGATATTGTGACTGATTGTACTATTCAAAGCAAGTGGCGCAAGAGTCATTTTCGTCGATCAGAGTGGAATGAGTTGACGTTGTACATCTTGTGGCCGCCTTCCAGTAACTTTCACGCGCATCTCGGCTGGGACCAGAAAGAGATAAGTTCCACGAATGGTCGGCAAACAAACTTCATTACGAATAGTAATAATGCTTGACCCCATGAGCTACACTGTCTCTTGGTCAGGCAGTTGTAGCAAAAATAGCAGCAGCAGCAGCAGTAACAACAACAACAACAACAATAACAACAACAACAACAACGACGACGACGACGACAAATCTGTGTCTAAATCATTTAGCAGCCAATCGATATTACAAAACACACAGGTATCGTAAATCCTACCTCTTAGCGGCAGTGAACTTCTTAAAATGTAACATTAAATTGAAAAACTTGTGACATCGGCAGAGCATGTAATGCTACTCTTACATCCTACTCACATAAGATAAGAAGAGAGATCACTGGCGCCGTCATGTTACCAACCCGCTTTATCCCAAGAAAGAGAGAGCAAGTTCTACAGTAACGACCTTGTGGACTCCACGGTGCCTGAGACCACTGATGTTTGATTTAAGTGTCAGAAGATGGAAATGATAACATTTTTGGACAAAATTTGCCGTCTGAATCTATATCACTCAGAGACACTGAGAAACTGTTTGAGAGTTGCTCAATGTGTTAAACTGTTCAATGTAATAATCTCCGCCAGTCCCCCCCCCCCCTCCCCTCCCCTCAAAGACCTACGAAATACATATTTGAAGTGTAATAATGACATTATGAAACATCCAAGTTGTGCCTTAAAAATTCGTGTCATCAACCAGAGAAGAAAGTTCTCTATAATCCTACCCACGCTGATTGAGATAGATCTAAGTACAAACATTGTATTTGTCATGCTTTCTGGAAGAATATTTCGTACATTTTGCGTAGCCTACCACCCGATGATTCCGTCTGACGTTCTGTGCAACAGTTTGGTCCTTTAAATACATTGTTTAGTTCTTCAACACTAGCTAACAACAGGTCGGTGCAAAGTTGATAGTAGGCCCTGGCCAGGTGGGAAATGTAAGCCCCTATTTTCAAGATCTTCATCACTTAATTTTGTAATTCATGCTAAAAATACGTTTATTTATCTCTATTTTACCTCTATTAATCGCTTATGAATCTTTTTCAAAATAATTATGACTATTTTGTGCGGAAGTCTCTCCCCTCACCACCTTTACAAGATCGATACATGCATGCATTTTACTGCTGTAGAAACAATTCTGTCGCCCAAAGGAAAAACGACGTAACTGACAGCGTAACCTTTTTCTACTTTATTGTCTCTGAATAGGAACAGTCACTTACGATGGTCTGCCACACGAGAAACTACTATTTTTGGTAGCAGAAATGCTTATCTGCCTTTGACATAAAAACATCATGTGTGAGACAAATTCATTGAGACGATAAAGTAGAAAAAGGCGATACTGTCAGTTGCGTCGTTTTACATTTGGGAGACAGAATTATAGGACATTCAAGGTCCCCGCCAGTCCTTAATTAAACATGACCTACATGATCTGAATGCTGGACCTTCAGCTAGTTTATTGATTCTCCTCTCAGGACTCAAGGGGGCTGACAATAGACAGGGCAAAATGCTGCAAAATGGCCATTATTTCTAGCGAGCTATCACCCGTTGCCTTCTGGACATCGTGTAGACAGACCATTGATAGGTGCTCATTAAAGCTTTAGTGGCTGACTGGACAGGGCTTTGACAGATGCAGACCTTAATGAAAGGACCAAGCTTCTAGGCTTGTTTATTGGATAGCATTCTGCGAAGTACTTAACCCATCTACCCACCTCACCAGCAAGGCCACCTTAACATCAATATGGGCCCCTTGCAAAGCAATAGGATTTTCTTCCCCGTTTCAAAAACCAATGTCAATTTGCATGCATGGGGCCCCTTAAACCCTTGGAGTCCCGGGGCAACTGCCGAGTGTGCCCATGCATTAAGAGGGCTCTACTCACCAGATGTCGGGAATACCTTCTATGCAGACAAAACAGAATCTCTGAAAACCTGCATAATTATACATGCACCAAGAAACGGAAAGGCCGTAGCTCAGATGGCCGCTGGATCGACCAAGTGACAGGAAAGCATCTTTGGACCTACGCAATGTACCAACATTGTCATTATTTTCTTTTGCAAGGCGTTATTTACAAGGCATACCTTGAAACTAACTCTAGCGTTATTTTCAAGGCATACCTTAACAGCTTCTGATTGGTCAATGAAACATGCCTTGAAAATAACGCTGGCGTTAGTTCCAAGGCATACCTTGAGTCCAATAAACAATACATAGCTACCCCGGCGGCTTTCCCTGATATGTCAATCTGACTACTACCCAGACGAACATCGGCCTACGGCCTCGATGATACAAACTGACTAGACCCTCACGTCGTTACATATTAGTCTGACAATGCACAGTCTAAGGCTCCACGTTTAGAAATACTGAAACAGCTTCTGATTGGTCAATGAAACATGCCTTGAAAATAACGCTGGCGTTAGTTCCAAGGCATGCCTTGGAAATAACCACTTCGTTTTCTTTTTAATCAGGCAGCGACGTAACCGGGAGCAGCAAGCAATTGTTTCCCAACTGTTTAACAGTTCAAGGAAAACTTTCAGAAGCTTCACGATTTTATAATGTAGAAATGTTGGCCCCGGTGAATCGGTTTAGGCTAGAATTTATATTCACTGTTTAGGTGGATTACATTATTTTATTTCGATAATCGCCGTGATTTTTTTAAGGGTCGATTTTTTTGTATGTTGACGCAAGCTAAATCGCGTTTCATTGATATAAATATGCAGGTTTTCTCATTTTGAATTGCATAATGCAAAGGACGTATCTATTTATTCATTTATTTGTATTGGTATGTGATGTAATCTGTGGTTTGAAAAGTCAACAGACTTTGAGCCATTATTGTTATTGTTACCAACATATTATTATTATTATTATTATTATTATTATTGCTATTATTACTATTAGTATTATTATTTTAACTTCATTCTGAACAAAAAAAAAATGTCAGCAGCTAGAAATTGTTGTCGTTTCTCCTTCGCAAGCGAAGATGAGGTGAGCATGAGCTTTACACTGGTTGGGTCAGAAGATGATTTATACGTCCGGTCCGGGCCCTGAAGTGTTGGTAGCACTGCCGACAGGGGTGTAGCTGGTGCTGACCAGGCAGTGGTGGATGTACTATGAAACTAAATGAAGCTTGAGCATCAGGGCCCTTAGTCCCGGAGAGGCCCTGAAGGAACTTTTTTTAATGGGTGAACTTGGATGCTGCCCTATTGTTGCTGGTTGCGTCGGGGCCTCATAACAGTTGAAGCTTCAGGCTCCCAAATATATTGGTCCGCTATTGTGTTCAGATGTAGATGTGTTAAGTGCCTTTTCCTTGCCTTGCTGGCGTTCCAGAATAGTGCTCCGATCCCCTGCTCTTCACAGGGGGGAGAAATACATGAATGACAGCAGCAAAGCAATATAACTTGTCAGTGAAAAAAAAAATACCAGCAACAAAAAGAACAGAGGTACGAAATGACATGACCTATCATTTGTTTGTGTCTACATTCCTTATACTGGTCCCATTCAACTCCATCGTTGACATCTCACACTAAAACTGAAATTTAACAGACTTGACTCAGTGTGCTAGGTCCCTAACAATAAAAATGAATGACATACCGGCCCCGAAGACAGAGCAATTATGGAATATGGTTAAAACAATTACATAATAGAATGTGCATATAATGCTGATCCATAATTCATTCACTTTCATTAACCTAACCGAATTTATTATCAGAAATATTATTGCACAAATCCCTTACCAATCTCGGAAAGAGGCCTTCGGGGAATTCTCTATTCACTGGTTCAGAAGGAGAAAGAAATTCATATTACCATAGGAGTTACACAGCTTTGGCCGGGAACATTTTTCGTGTTCTGGGTGTTAAAAAGATATAGAAGACCGTTTCTTTTTGCCCTCTGCAATTCCCCTCAGCAAGACAATATGGCTAGATGTGTGCCATATTTGACTAAGGTTCCAGGCCATGTTACTTCATATGAAAAGCCTGTTATTGAGTTGTGATATGTTTCTGTAATGATGCGTAAGATGTGTGTACCACGTATGTGCTCTTAAACGCCCTGTGAAAGAGAATTTAACTCATGGGGTTATCAAGTGAATCTTATCGTATCTTAAGTTATCTTATCTTAATCGCCCAGCCGCGCGTTTACTAAAAAGTCAACAAAAAACACCCTCTCCCCTGCTCATGGACGCTCTTATGAAGTCGCATCCCTGTAGTATCCTCTTGGGTGACTCAAAACAGAAGTCATCTCATTGGTTCCTTTGAAGCGGTCATTGTACAGAAAACTCTTCAAAGCTGTAACAGCCTAGCTATGGTGAATTGATCAACTTTCATCTCGGGACATTTGGTATTGTTACTGCCAGGAACAAACAGTCCAGGGGAAAAGTCATTCATTGATCAGAGAAACGTCGGTGATTATGCCCAGTGGGACTTTCAATATATAGCTGTGTACATACACTGCCTTACATATCTACCGGAATTAATATTCCTTCTGAAGTGCAATGCCTCCAAAATCCCGATGATGTAAGACCAAAGAGCTTATAGTTATCATTCCAAAGCTCTTTGCATTAGACCACAATCCCAGTTTGCATGTTATTTATCTTTGAACTGGTTGAGATACCCAGTCTGGCACGGTCTTGCACGGAGAGAACAATGTATTTGGCAAAGCCCTCTGTTCACAATCAATAAGAAATATGAATAAATAAACTTGAGTTCCGCTTTTATTCTTTTTTAATGAAACAAAATGAAAGTTAAAGTTAGAAAAAAATGTATTTTTTAAAGCTCCCTGTTAGCAGCAAATAAGAAACAAAGATAAATAAACAAACGCTTCTTTTTGTAATGACTCAAATTGAAAAAGAAAATAAAAATATGTTTTGCAAAGCCCTCCGTTAACAACAACAACAACAACAAAATATCAAATGTAGATGAAAAAAGTCTGGAGTAATTTTTTTTCTTCTGTTTATCCAGATGAAAATGAAAGTGGAATGGAATATTGTCACACACATTACACAAGCGTTTGGTCCCTGGGCCACAAACCAACATAGACAGAAAGCGATAAAATGAAATTACAGTATAGCCAAAATTCTGACCCAACTCCGTTTGGTTGAGGTCACTGAGCGATCGACAGTGAGTAGTGCATGCATTGTTATTCAATAAATTATTACTCACGACGTGTTCCCTCTGTACCCAGTGACTCTCCTGGGGGAGGTGCATGAGACTTTGTTGTGTTGGTGTCGCGTCGCAGTTGGATGCCAGTTGGGTGCCAGTTCTTTCTTATCTGGGCAAAAGAATGCAGATGAGCACACATACGAGACACGACCTCATAACAGAGTCAAAGGGAACATGAAAGTAGGACGCGACTGCAACAGGACAGAAAGTCGCAAGTGCGATCCTAACCTAATGCCCAACACTTTGTGACTGACACGAAGCCAATCCATTTACAAGGGACCCTCCAGTAATGACAAATTTTGCAACAAAAGTTCTCTCCTGTAATGACAAATTTGGCCACGAAAGTTCTCTCCTGTAATGATAAATTTTGCCATGAAAGTTCTCTCCTGTAATGACAAATTTTGCTACGAAAGTTCTCTCCAGTAATGACAAATTTTGCCACGAAAGTTCTCTCCTGTAATGACAAATTTTGCCACGAAAGTTCTCTCCTGTAATGACAAATTTTGCTACGAAAGTTCTCTCCAGTAATGACAAATTTTGCCACGAAAGTTCTCTCCTGTAATGACAAATTTTGCCACGAAAGTTCTCTCCAGCAATGACAAAGTTTGCCACGAAATCTCTTTCCAGTAATGACAGATTTTGCACGAAAGTTCTCTCCAGTAGTGACAACGTTTGCATCAAAGCTCTTTCCAGTAATTACAGATTTTGCACGAAACCTCTCCCATGTGATGACAAATTTTGCCACGAAGGCTATGTAATTATATTGGGGCACGTCTTCTTATTTATAACGACCGTTTTCCCTTTGCGTTGTCAAGGACAACTGGGTTCCTAAATAAACAAACTACCAGTGGTTTGCCCATGTAGATGTCATTGTTTTCCACCCAACGAATCGTTTTACTGCTCGCAGCAAAGGTATTCCTTTGGTGTGATCTATTGATGAAATTTAAGATAACGATGAAACAAGCCAACAATTCCTTTGATGTAGATCAAACCTGAGCTTGTGTGATTCAGATATCAGGCGTTAGTAATTGAATTGGGGGCCTATCTTGAGCACATCGTCTAACACATTTTCAGCCCGAGCGCACATTGCTCACTTGACGCGGACGGATTAAGCCAGATCTACTCATGAACATGGGCGATCAATATGTGACCACACTGCTTGATATTAGGCCAGTCCCTGTTGCTTATCACTAGGCCAGTTTTATTGGTTATGGGACAGTCCCAAAGCGAACTTACACAGAGACAGAAGTAATTTTTTTTTAATTTTAAACCAGATGTGTGAAACAGAATTTATTAGGTCCCAGGCAAACCAAGTTAGGTGACTGGTGGTACCGAGATATTGTCGTCTTTTGTAATTAAAACTGTAAGTAGTTTTTTTTTTTTTTTTTAGATTCTTTACAATTTTGCTTTAAATATTTCAGGTTTTGTTTTCTTTAACCCGAAGACAGTCCTGGAGACAAAAGGCTTATATTTTGTATCTTAAATTGATTTCTTTAAAAAAAATCTTCGTTTGGAATTCAATTTTAAGGTCTTTTTTGCTATTTCGTTGTTAACTCATGACTTTGCTAAAACACAATTTTTTTGTTTTTCCTCTCCGCATTTCAACAAAAGTTAAAAATAAATGTAGCACACTGCCTTCAGTAGGAACATGACGTCTATCATGGCTGTTAGTAAGGGGCCGTAGTATGTTACATAGTTAACTATAGATGAGCAACGAACGCAACTCAGTATTTTCTCTCTCCGGCTTTGTAATTTGACCCCTAACACCAGGTTTGGGGGGGGGGGGGCGAAAGAGCTTTGCCCACCTTGGCCTTGCCATAGAGTTTCAAACACAGAAAGTTGTCCAGTGACAGAAGTGTGAATCGATAGTGTCCCTAGGTGATAACTGAAGTGATCATTCTTGTCTCTGTCATGAGAGACAAGGTGTGAATAGGATCGCTGGGAATCTCTGCTCGTGCAGTCACGTGATAGTTTTCACGTCCTGGCGTGACCATTTGGCAAAAGCGTCTGGAATCTATACTATATTTGTGGACTTGAGATTTTTCGTTGCAAAAGGCTTCTGAACTACTCAACACTCAGACTTCAAATTTTATATGGTACATCAGAATGGATGTAAGGGTGCACAGTTTTTAATAGAAGTCTCAAATCGGTGTAGTTATTTTTATTGGAAATTTATTGTTTCCCCAATTTTCACTAGGCTCATTGACATGCTGTAGTTTTTTATGACATCATCACTTCCTGAACATTTTCGGTGCGCACCACTGCACACTGTGTACTGTCCTATTGCTGAGTTTTAGGGATGACCCTACGCATCTCGGCTTTTATATCCCTTTCGGTCTGAAGTGGTGTCCTTTGTTGTTGCATCTCTCTTATAAGCTATCCATGCAGCATTAATGCCCTTCTTAGTTCACAGGCGTCTTAAGTTTTACCAAACAAAAAAACAACAAAAAACTACACAAACCTGTTCATCGAACAGGTACTCAGCTAGTATCTGTTACTTCAACAGTTTCTCAAAGTTTCATACTGTTGTATCCACTTGCCATAATTTATGACCATCGGGAGAATCCAAGCAACCCCATTACAGGACCAAGAATATTTTTAGATTAGCAATTTTAGCCTAGGGGAATTTTGACTTTCCTATTTCTCATAATTGCTAATGTTGAAGCCCAGACACATTTCATTTTCGGATTCCATTGCATTTTCATTTTTCAGATTTTGCAGTACTTAGAACTGCATTGTGTTTTTATCATTCGAGACAAAGTTTTTATTTTAAACTGGAGTTGGCGAATGTGTAAGGAATTCATGACTGATGACAGCATTGGTGATTTTCTTTATACAGCTGATATTTACACACTTTGACACAGGAGATAATATTGTGACAATATAGTCGTTGATTCGTTTTAAACAATAACAGGAGTGTTGTAATAACAGACGCGACAACTGGCAATATTTTGTGGAACAAACGATCATTTGTATTGTGTGATTCTTCAATCAATGACTGACTTCTTATGGTAGAGCTCCATCACTGTGTTCAGATAGATCTTTACTGTTCTACACAAAACAACCAGGACGGACTACAACTTAAGACCGAGCATATCAGTGGAAACGCACCATCAGTACAAAAGTCTTCCTGGCTTTCTGTTTATGCCGAATAAAGCGGGTACTCCAAGAGTGGTAAGTACTCTATGTTGTTGATAAAACTGGTAAAACTGGATCAGTTACACAAGAGGATGTGCACATGACTGTGTCTTAGTATTGTCGCTTGCGCGCCATATGGTCGAAAGAATTCCACACGTCCCGACCACCCAGTCAAGACAGCCTAAACCTACCCCTAACCCTGTCCTTATCTCTCACACACTCCTTACCCTTTCACCAGAAAATACTGGTTTGGGATAGCACACGGTTAGGGATAGGCTTTGGATATCTGGATTAGACAGTCAAGACGTACGGAGCTCTATCCTATCACGGTTTATCGTGTTAGAGATATCTTTCTTAGTCACACACCAGTTCAGAAGTAGTACAGACCTTAGAACACATAATTATGCGCACGTCGTGGCCCATGTATATACATGTAAATTAATTTTAAATGGCCCCTTGACGCACAAAAAAGATCATTACTCATCGACGTTGCTCCCTTCCTTCCCGTTTTGCAAAGCCACTATTTAAATATGTCTCTTACACTTATTTCAACATCTTTTATTACGTTACAATATTTGTTTCGTAACAATAGTTTATATGTAGAGTAATATCTGAATTATACACATTGCCATTTTGCTCTATGCATACAGTTGGCTTTGGATGTTGTTATTGCTGATATTGATAATAACTATAATGATTTGTATAGATATTGAAAGGGATATTTAAAAAAACAAAAAGCAACAAAATACGGAAACCCACGGGACCATATTCTGCTTAATGGATGGAAGAAAGCATTGCCACATATTGGCATACATGCTGAGCGGGGTCAATGAATGTGAGCAAAATCGTGCAAACACAAATCATACAACATAGGATATGGGAGGATGAGGAAAAACAATGGACTCTGGTTAGAGACTGCATAATGGAGAATGTGCTCACCGTAATTTCTCTTGCTTTCTCTCTCTTTTCTTTCCCATTTTTTTCTTTTTCTTTCTCTCTCTTTCTTTCTCACCCTTTCTCTCTCTCGTTCGCTGTCTCCCTCTCTCTGTCTCTTTTTCTCTCTGTCTCTTCCCGCCTGTCTCTTTCTATGTCTTCTTCTTTCTCTCTCTCTCTTTCCCTCTCTCTGTTTCTTCAACCCCCCAATTTTTTCCCTGTTGCTGTCTCTCTTTAAGTCTGGTGTGTGTGTCTCTCTCTGTCTGTTTCTCGCTCTTTCTTTCTCTCTGTTTCTTTCTTGTCATCCTGTTGTTTTTTTTCTCTCTTTTTTTTGTTCCCACTGTCCTTCTTTCTCTCTCCCTTTCTTTGTTTTCTCATCTCTCTCTCTCTCTCTCTCTCTCTCTGTCTCTCTCTCTCTCTCTGTCTCTCTCTCTCTCTCTCTGACTACACCATACACTATATAATGCTTTGCCCTTTATTGATAGATTCATGACCATGTATGGTTATGTAAGCCAGAGTAAGTTCATCATAGCTGTAATATGACATATGAGAGACAGAAATGAGGTGTTGTGTATGCACACGTTCGTGACCATGCATTGTTTATGCAACTCAGAGAAATTTGTCCATAAGGACGACGATGAAAAGAAACTGGGAGGCAGCCATGAGAGAGAGAGAGAGAGAGAGAGAGAGAGAGAGAGAGAGAGAGAGAGAGAGAGAGAGAGAGAGAGAGAGAGAGAGAGAGAGAGAGATGCTGTTCTTTACGTAGAAAATAGAGCAGAGTAGCACTATCTGTGCAAATTGCGCGGAAATTGCCAGACTTTACATCAGGCAAACCGACACTGCGCTCAGTGCAATCGATCTAGAGGTTATTTGTGTGTCGAGAAAAACAGTAGGAAAGTTCAAGAAAGGGGTAGAGGGAGGGGAGAGAGAGAGAGATAGATAGAGAGAGAGAGAGAGAGAGAGAGAGAGAGAGAGAGAGAGAGAGAGAGAGAGAGAGAGAGAGAGAGAGAGAGAGAGACAGAGAGAGATGACAAGTATAGAATAAAGAAGGTGAAACTCCATTTTTCAGCTATGACCGCTTGAAACCCATTCATAACAGAGTTTCAATGGTTTAGTACATGTAGTGTGAAAAATGCAATTTATATGACAGAGCAGAATGCAAAGGCAGTAATCTCAACATCGACACTGTAATGGCAAGATTCAATGCACGCTGAGAATTTCATTCAGTTGCCTTAGGCCCGGCGCGCACTATGTTAAAATTAACCATCCGTTCAATGCAAGCAATCTTTGGCGTGGTGTGCAGCACTGTAAACTCCTTGCCAAGCACGCAAAAATCTGCGTTTGCACGCCGTGCAGCAGGCAAAACAGGATAGTGCACGCCGGGCGTAAACCTTCTGACTTGGAGAGAGTTTAATTATTTGCGCATTTTGCAGATTGTTCCTAGGTCACGCCTAATTGTATGGCCTTATATTTTAGCGTATTTGGTCGGCAAATCAGTGGCGTGCAGAAAGGGGGCAGAGGAAGCCCCGGGCATCCATTTCAGGGGGCATCCCAATCAAAGACTGAAATTAAAATTAAGTTTTTTGAAATTTGAAATTATCGCTGTAAACTTCGTTGTACAAGTTGTCCTACCGCCCCACAGGATGATATGATTGTGAATCCATGTTTTCATTATAAGCGACACCAGAGTAGAGGATCTGTTCAATTAAATACTTTACGCAAGGTTGATTAAAATTTATATTTAATTTGAATAAAACGTTTATTTGGTCTGTTTTTATATAAAATGCCTTCCGTTCATACATTTCTCAGTGCTAGGTCCTATACTTGAGTCTTGGGGGATTCAATCAAAGAGCTGGCCCCGGGAATCGCTGCACTACACTGCCGCTATCATAATTTATTTCACTTTCTCAAGTCAAATATCAGGAAGATCCGTTCAGTAGTGTTAAAAGTCCAAAACCATAAAACCTTATATGATATAAACCGATCAGTCTCCGTTGTTGGCGCATGCCTGAAGAATCCCAGTGACCTGGGAGGCTGGTAAACCTACACTGCCTGGGGGTCATCACACCCATATCAGATAACAACAACTCATCAAGCCCATGAATGGCCGGATAATGAAACCGTGATTGTTTCAGAATGAAGTTGAGGCGAAAATAACGCAACATCCCATTTCGGGCGGAGTTGATTTCCTCAAAAAACTATCATTCCCCATGTGGATCTGGTTCAGTCTGATATTTTGGTCCACTGTTCTAAATTGGCCCACAAAAGAGCCAGTGTCCAACTTAAGAATCACATTATATTAAGAGTTGGCAACCAGAACGTTTAATGTCCAAACTAGTCAAGTTGAGAAAAACGTCTTTAAAATTTGTAACCTTAGTGAAACTTCAAATTGATCGCAAGAACTTCAGCATGGTCACATGAATAGTTCTACCGGATCACGAAAATAGCGTCACACACCTTGTGTCTTGGGTCTCTACAGACATTTAAGAGCAATGAATAAAACTGAACATAACACATTCTGGTTGATAACAGTCGAGATATTATACAGTGTTTCATGTCTATTTTTCATTTCCTCAAAAACAAAAAACAAAACAGACTGCCAATAAAGAAAAAAAAAAAAGCACTTGATTTCTTGAAGAAAAAAAATGGGTAAGGGGCCGCCTTTTTATCCAGGCCTTGTGTGTTATGGTATAGGGAGTGCAAGGTTGCAGAGCTCATCACATGATTGAACTTGTTTATTCATGCTTGCTTCCCTGAGTGGCTGGGATGGCCGGGCTGTGCGTGATTTCACATCTCCTGGAAATCTTTGCCTGATTGATCATAATTTGCCACGTGATGGGGTTAGAAAACTGCAACTAACTCAAGAAGTTTTGATTGGACAGTTCAAAAATTGCTGGATCAGATTGTGATGGAAGCCAGTTTGTCACCGTTTCCTAAGACTTAAGTAACTCAAAAACTCGGACAATCGATCTTTATAAATTACATCGAGGGTGTAACAGGGTGATAGATTGGCAAGGTATAAGTAGTAGTTATAATAATATTGTGCCTATAACTAGCGTGGGAAGATAGTTAACGGCGGGGAGACAGAGTCATTGTAGGCCAGAGGGGGAAAGTATGGGATGCAACTGAAGCGCTTTGACACCCGAAAAGGGTAGTGTTTACTTGACCGCCGTACTTGTCGATCAGATCACCTGGGAATTGCTTGGGGGGCAGAGCTGTTTCAATAGTATTTGACGTGGAGCCGACGGGGGTGGCTATTAGGATAACTAATGCACACTCGGTGGGCGTCTTGGGACGCTACCTGACTGGGTATAAATCCCCGAACGCTCCTTCCAACTTCAGACCGCTGAGAGCACTCACCAGCTTCGTGCCGAAGAGGAGACCACAACTGCAACTGTAACTTTGTACTAGTCTTGTGAGTGGGGAAGGTCAGGGAACCCGCAAACATCCTTTGTCAGAGCGTGGTATCTTTGGTATCTTGTCGGCATTTGGGCTGTTGCTGAGTGGTAAGTTAATTGTACGATGTATGTGTATTTTACTTAATGTTCATGATTGTAGAACCTAAATCTAGTGGGTTTACTTTGGTATAACTACTGCCTCTGAGAGAGTCACGGAAACGCCGTTATATATATGTTACGAAACCTTATAGGATGGGGTCCGTTAGAGAGAGCGTTATTCTTCGTGGGGAACGTGTAAATATCATTAAAACTGTATTGATCGTTTATTCTATTGCCTATATGGGAGCCTATGGAGTATGGGAGCTGCAGCCTGACTTATAACAGTGTCAGCGGTTAAAAGTGTTAATGATGAATATCCGTCATGGAGTAAGTATGGAAGTCATGCCTTCCAGCAGTAGATTAGGACTTTGCGATTGTTTTTCTACAGAGGAGGAAGAACAACACCTTCTTGGCTTCTCAACTTCTTGTCCTTTGATTAACGACATCGTGGCTTCTTGGTTTCCCGACCTATTGGTACCTGCCGATACCTGTTGATCTAACTGCGCAGTCAAGCCAGAGTAGAGAGGAAGAACCAGTGCCCAGATAGCGCCATACACCCCTAAAGGAGAGGTTTCCTTAAGCTAAATGTACCCGTGTGTTTTATAAAATGTGCTAGGAATTGAATATTACGAAGCCTTTTAATTAGCATGTACTGATTTGCATCAACTTCATTCCATCGAAATTCACATGAAATTGTATGACCTATGTTCCTATTATTATTGAATGAATTAATAATTATTGTATATATGTAAGCAATACAGATATCGTTTGTTATAACTTATAGAAGAGAGATAGTCGATTATTTAGTGTGTTTGTGCCGTGCCCATCACGGCTGGTGTCAGAAGAAAGTTAGTGAGAGAAAGTGGAAACATCACAGAGGGGTATTTGACAAATTGTTGTATGTGAAATTTTACCGATTTAGAGGTTTTGTCATGAAAGTGGTTCTGTCACTTCTGATTTTATGTATAAGTGTCTTATAGGTTGTACTTTTAGTGGGTATTTTTTATGCAAGTTTCAATTTTGAAGCGTATATAAAACTCTGATTTTACACAACCCTTTAAACTTTCAATGCTCATTTCTTCGAAAAGGCAATAATACAAATACAACAATAGGGAAAATACCAGACGATAAATTCAACTACACTCAAAGTGAAATCGAATGCTCCTGGTTGTAGACTCCTAAGGCCCGGCGCGCACTAAAATTAACCACCCGTTCAATGCAAGCAATCTTTCGCACGGCGTGCAGCACGATAAACTCTTTGCCAAGCAAGCAAAAATCTGCGTTTGCACGCCGTGCAGCAGGCGAAACGGGATAGTGCGCGCGGCCCCTAAGCCGCAAAATAACCGAATAGCAAACTTGCAAAAAAATTATCGTAATTAGACCAATTGTGCTAAAGTGAAACATTTTTTTTTGCTTTTCATGAAAAGTAGTCAAAACTGGTTACTACAGTTTGAGGAAAGGGTGACGGATCCAGGGCTGGAAAAGAATTCACACCAGATAATTTAGAACATATAATTATATCCAGTAACATCTGTGTGCTGTTTATGCATAGGGTTGGGTCACTGCGCACGCTGTTCTCACGTATTGTTACCGGGACAAAAATTGGCAGTACATCAGGACATGACACCCTCCATGTACAGCACAACACCAGATGTTGCCCTGATAGAGACCTCACGTCCGTCTCCTCTCAGTCTCACACTCTAACAACGCCGAGAGCCGCGAGACATTATTTTGTCATTGGCGTAGACTAGATGTACTACAGTTCGACACTGACTTTGTTCCATATTTCCCTATCAAACATCTGCGGCACTGACCAGGGTCGCGGTCACCCCGGGGTCTCACTAGGATCGATGTCATCCGGGGTCTCTTGCAGAAAATCCCTGCCCCACCCCCTCCCCCACCCCTATCCCGGTCACCATGGCCTGTCCAAACTTAGAATTGTTTTATGTTTGTTGTCTTTGTTTTTGAGGACGTACACCAACACGAGATCCCCCTCCCCCCTCTTTCCCCCCTGTTCCACCCTCTCAGCCATCCACATACCGACCAGTGTCAGGACTAGGAAAAACTGTAAGCCCACCTTGGTTTATGCCCCTTTCATAGGACTCATTAACCCCCCCCCCCCCCCCAAAACCCCCTCCCCCTTTTATTCACGTCTCCTGGTGACCCACACAATCCTCGAAGTATCTTGCCTTGACATTAAAATTTTATTTATATGCCTCAGCGGTCATTAAAGCACGCACATCGTTGATATAATTTCTTTTACAAACTATTTTAAATTTTAATCCAGAAAGCCCATTGGTCAAATGTTCCCCCCTGAAACGAAATCGAATTTTGTTTGCGCCGTGAATTCGTCGGAAGGGTTGCTGTTGGGAGATGGTTGTGTTTCTCATGGAAAGCTCTAGAAGAACAGTGGACACAACTAGTTTTTCTATTTGGCTTTGTAATCAGACTACGGTCCCCTAAAACACCCCTTAGAGGGGAGGGGGGGGGGTTAAGATTAGGGCTAGGATTAGGTTTAGCTTAACTGACCAGGTAACCTCAGCACAGGTGACATTCACAATATTTCGGAAATTGGATACAAGTTGGTAAAAAAAAAAAAAATATTTTTTGGCTACATGACCATCACATAATTAACTAATGAAACAACTCTTTCCTGCCCACCCCATGTGTACCCACCAGCAAACCGCGGCCCAATTCCAAACCAGATTAAGGGAAATCAGAGACTTACCTGCCCTTTGAAAAATATTGTTTTCTAACCTTGGTCTGTTTAGTCGTAAACGGCCATCATTATCAGGCCAACATGATCTGGGACAGGAAACTAGCAAAAGGGCAGGGCAGTCAGGCAACATTTTTAAGCTTCTTTTTAGTATCGCATTTCCCTAGTGGTATTGACACCGAATTGTTCAGTATTTATTCAGTGATGAGGCAAGAGCAAAATTAACAGGAATCCAGAGCTATTGTTTGCCTAAAACCTATCTGGTCTTGTTTGGAGTTGGCTGGACAAAAATGTGCGTTGCGTGTGTGTGTACGTGTGTATGTGTTTGTAGGTGTGGATTAACACATACATTGATTTATAGTATTTGATTGGATCGGATAAGATCGGATTAAAGGTAAAATACATACCTCTTTAAAAAAAATCAAAATAAAATATTTCTGAAACGGATTTCAAGCAAAATATTTTAACTGAATGCAGAAAAATAGCTAATCTTTCATACTATAAGCAAATCTCAATTTCCATTGAAAATACCCCCCCCCCCCCCCCAGTCTTTCACCCCCAGCTTGATTTCGTCAGATTCACATAATAATAATTATTATATTTTTTCTACGACAATTTCTCGCATTGAAGAGATTTCAACGTTTTATTTAGAGTTCTCTGACACCACGTCCATGTAAAATTTTGTCACGAAACAGAAACAAACAAACAAACAACTGACAAAAGCACACCTCCCTTGGCCAATGTCTGCGCAAATTTCTGAAGTAGTTTCGATCGTAAACAGGAGACACCCCAGCGCAAGTGAACCAAACTAATAGTCTTCCAGGCATGAAACAAAAACCACAACAACAACAACAACAAGATGCTGCAGACATGGGCGGAAAAAACAACAGCAGAATAACCGTTTGGCCATCGCCATGTTGTAGGATCGAAACGAGTCGCCATTTGGCCCGAGAACTAAACTGATTTTTGGAATATGGTCTGGTTTTGATTTCTATGTTTTATTGATCACCAAAATACTCCATAGGATTCCTTCAGTAATGATGAATAAATGTGCACAGGACTGGGAATCTTATCATGAATTATTCAATAAAATATGGATGCTGAACTTCCAGGAGATGTAACTGATCTGTTTAACCTTCTGCTAACCAGCGTTCCGTGGTTTATTTCATGAAACATGACTGCCACCTTATATCGAATGTTATTTACTTGGAATATTTTTAATGAATGATTAATTTGTTGGTAATCTCTCCATTCATTTTACTATGTTCAACTATTTTACACATTGCAGGATTTTCGGACGAGGAAATCTTTAGCTGGAAGTTATAGGGTTAACCAATCTGTGTTCACTGAAATGGCCAGCATTGATTGGTCCCCCCCCCCCCCCAGCCTTAGTGATTTTCAGTCCTACCATATTTCACTCTTCAAACATTGATCGTTCGGCTAATCTTTAAACTTTCTGTATTTATCCAGCCACAGAACCTTTACATTAAATTTATCTTAACTGTTTGAAGACGTCTTTGATCCGTGACCAGAAAGATGTTACCGGGGTCAATAAATCAATACTGTAATGCTGAATGTTTGTTGAACAAACGGATTGAATTGACTGTTTCAACATGTGAGATGCTCTGAAAATTGCAACAGTTTGAAATCCATCAAAAGCACACAGACCGTTGAACCAACATCGAAACAACAACAACAACAACAAATTAGACGTTATCTGGTCCTGTAGCCAAATGGCTGACAATGGGCCAATTTCTGATAAAAAAAATCAATGTGGATATGACATCAACGAAAACATTGCACGTGATTGTAATAGCTTGACCTAAGCCTAACCCCTAGAGGGGACCCCAAAACAAAAACGTTCTCTAAATAATCTTGGGGTACACATGCCCTCATGTTATCGTTTGAGTTCTTTGTTTTAGGAGGGTCATTGCCCTTAGCATTTACACTTCGCTTTCCTTGCTGTTATTTGTCGTTTCTTCTTGTTTCTTGCCTTTCTTTTGCGACGTCTTCTTCTTCTTCTTCGTCGTCGACTTCTTTTTCTTAGTCCTCAAAAGGGCTGTTTGGTCTGGCGCCTAAAGACAGTACCGTCTATGAAAACGTCCGCGTCTTTTACGAAGTTTGACAACAAATTACATAGCAGTGCTAAAACGCCTAATCTTTGAGCAGGATGGTAAAACTACGAAAATATTGTAAAGAATGTCTGTGGCAAATCTGATGCTGGTAAAAGTATATCAAGATGTGCAATATCTGCAAGGACTTGTCCGATAAGGGAAGGGACTACAACTTCGCTGTGCGAACAAAACTGAATTTAACCGCATGACGCAAACAGTCGCACGGGATAGGCAAGTTTATTCCACATCCATCACGGGGACTCCTCTTCCAACAATATCACCAACAACAACAAAAAACAACACACACACAAAAAAGGCAACTAAAAAAACAACAACAGCAGCAACAACATCTCAAATGTTTACACCACACACACACACACACACAAAAAACAACAGTACCAAAAATAACTTAGAATAAAAAGCCAAACATCACTTCTATTATTATCCACTTTTCTGTCAGCAAATTACGTAGATGGATTATAAAAACCAGCGATTCTAAAGAAATCATCAAACTGCAAACTGCCACTTAGGCTACAGTTTTCAAACATCAAGTACTAATCATTGACATTCACCATCATTCTTATGGCCGGGCGCTTTTATATTTGGACCGGGGGGGGGGGGGTGGGGGGGTGTGTGTGTGAGATCAAGGACTTGAAAAACATACAGATGGGAAAGAAGGGAGTAGGTAAAAAATCTCCTAATTGAGCATAATGAATGGACGTATGTAGTAATAATAATAATAATAATAATAAAGTTAATTTATATAGCGCCTATCCAGAGATGCTCTATGCGCTTTACAATACATGCAGAAACAGAACAAATCTCATTCCTAACAACTGACAACACACACAAAGGCACACACACACACACACACAAACACTGTCTCTCCCTCCTCTCTCTCTCTCCCTCTATCTTTCTCTCTCTCTCTCTCTCTCTCCTTCACACACACACACACACTAACACACACACAAACACCAATAGGGCCATTCAAAGTGTTTTCTGAAGAGATAGGTCTTTATTTCAGATCTAAAAAGTTTTCCGTTTCGAATATTTGGTGGTAAGGAGTTCCATACAGTACCATAATTATGTACTATTATTGACTGATTTTAAAATCTATTCATTTTTATGCTGGGCTTATAAGAGTCATTGTTAGAGTTTTAAGAATCATTGTTAGGTTAGAATCTTAAATTTGTTGGACACGATTGTGTTGGTCCTTTTTTCTTGTAACAAGGTATTATTAATGCTATTACGCCGGGGAACCAGTGCGAGTCATGGGTCATATGCCAGCCCTGTCAGGTGGGTTATAAAAAAATATGTTTGAGAAACGCTGTTTTTACACAGGGTGCGGAAATTTCATTTGCACGACACAGAATGATATTCCACAGGGATGGGTGGATCGTGGAGGATTGGTTGGGGACAGACTGGAAAAGCTGAGGGTTTAATGTTGTGCGGTCTGCACGCACAGTGCCTTCTCTCTCTCTCACTCTCTCTCTCTCTCTCTCTCTCTATGTGTGTGTCTCTCTCTGTCTCTCTCTGTCTGTCTTTCCATCTCTCTCTGTTTGCCTCTCTCAGTTTCTCTGTGTGTGTCCCTCTCTCTGTCTCTCTCCCCCTCTTTCTGTCTGTCTCTCTCTGTTTCTCTCTCTGTATCTCTGTCTCTCTGTTTCTCTCTCTCTCTCTCTCTCACCCTCTCTCTCTCTCTCTCTCTCTCTTTCTGTCTAAGTCTCTCTCTCTGTGTTTCAGCCCTCGATTCTGTGCCGTTTCTGTGCTTATATATCTGTTTTTTTGTCCCAATCTCTTTCTTTCTCTCTCTTCCCTCCCATTGAGTCCTCCCCCTCTTCTCCCCTCCCTACTTCAAAATGACACACATGCACGACAAACATGCACGACACACATGCACGACAAACATGCAATGAGATAATTATCCGTTCTCGCAATTTCATTCTTCCTTCATTCTCATCTTTCAGCTTAATTAACTCTTCAGTCTCCTTTTTATGATTCATTACTCTCTTTCACACCTTTCCCCCCTTTTCATTCATACTTGTATGTACGTTTATATGAACGTATGTGTGTAATACCCTAGCCCATATGCATCTACCACACATTCATACGTACATTCAACCACATGCGAACACAGGCAATGCAGTGCGGATCAGTATCTGCGGCTTGATTTAATAAAGGCCAACCTTTCAGACAATGGCTGTTGTTGTAATGTATTGATTGAGTGAGCAGGAGGATGTTGTCAATGGCAAATTGAAGCTTGTAGGACAATGCCCTGCTGCTTATTTGTCCAAGTCTATCTATCTATCTATCTATCTCACTCTCTCTCTATCTCTATCTATCTATCTATCTATCTATCTGTCTATCTATCTATCTATCTATCTATCTATCTATCTATCTATCTATCTATCTATCTATCTATCTATCTATCTATCTATCTATCTATCTATCTATCTATCTATCTACCTGTCTGCCAATCTGTCTGTCTGTCTACCAACCTAACTACCTACCTGTCTGTCTGTCTGTCTGTCTATCTATCTCCAGCTTCTTCCAACTGTATGTCTGTCTATCTACGTGCCTGTCAGTCCGTCCGTTTGTCCATGTCTGTCTATTATTTTCAATCTATCCACAGCGCATGTTTGTCTGTCGTCGGTGAGCAAGACCGCTGACTCCTGACCCCCTTTATCACAAAATAAACTTCCAATCGACTCCCCCCCCCCCCTTTTTTTTCCTTCTAAAATTACACACACATAAACACATGAATAATTTTATCACCCCATCCCCTTTTCTTTCTCTCCCAGGAACCGGGATATTGGAAAGAAAAAATGTAGACATACTGAAATAGATTCTATATGAAATTTTTTTCAAAGATAAAACTTGAATTTATGAACGACAGATCCATGGAACAGACTTTATCACGGGTGTCCTCATGCTCAGGGCTTTTGAACCGGATCAGCGATCTGCAGCAATCTGACGTCTGTACTCACCCCAGCAAACAGATCTGTGAACTCGTCTCACTTATACAGGCTGTAGTGGAGATGTTGGTAGATATTATGTAAAACATATCTCTGGGTTAGTTCTGTCTGTCTATCTATCCCTCCAGCTATTTGTCTTTTTGCTTGTCTCTGCTCACACCAGCAAACAGACCTATGTACTCGTCTCACTTACACCGGCTGTTATGCAGTGGAGATTTTGGCATACATTATGTAAAGTGCTTCTCTAGTTTATTCCGTTTGTATGTCTGTCTGTCTACCCGCCCAGATGTTTGTCTTTTTAGGTGATTCACCAACGTCCTCATCGAAGCTTGAGTGAAGTGTGTGAGACGACGAACAATTATATTAGTTCGGTCCTTATCAAACGGAAGCTGTCACAGACAGGACTCATACTTGTTGTGATGAAATCTGGCGTGGTGGAGCGCAATTTTGTGCAAGGATTAAAGAAAAACAAAACCCGTAGTGACCACGGAGATATTGGAGAATGAAAGTACGGGGATTGGGGAGGGAATGTCTGGGGGAATGAGTTTGGGGGTGGGGGGGGGGTTGAACGAAGTCCTGATATTCATGATTAGTTGGCCCGAGGGTAGCCGGGACTCCCAGACAAATCCGGCCCTGCAGCCGGAAGGAATCATAATCTGACCTTGAATTGGATCCCCGGTGTTTCCTGACACAGCATTGCTGCAGGGGGTTGTAGAGTGAAAGAGGTGCTGAGACAGCAGTCAGATGAACCATCCTCACTCCAATATCATTGGAAACTACAGAGTGTGATAAGAAATGGCAGCATCTTCATCGCGCCTATATAAATAGCCTGCACACCACATAGCTGGAGCACTGATCGTTGGCGCAGCCTATGATACTAATGCTTGATATAATGATATACGATTTTTATACAGGCTATGCTCAAGCTAGCTTCTGGGTGTAGTCAAGTCTTCTTCGTCTTTGTTAATCACTGATTATGGACCAATTTATAAGGTGTAGGTCCCTATAAAGATGCTTTTCGGTGAGGGGTGTTGGACTAAAATTATAACAAACGCAAAAAGCGAGGTAGAATTGAATGCTGAACTGGCCAAATGGACTTGGAGTTGGGCTCTATCTGAAAAGCGTAGTAAGCGAAGTAATATTCGAAGGCTAATCACTGATTATTTGATATATGAGGAAGCCTCGCCCCTGTATAGGATTTTGTTACAGCGCTACCACAACTTAAAAATAATTATTATTATGGCCCTAGTTTTTCCTACAGCGATTGAGCTAAGCTACTGCAATCAAGGCCAAGGGTGACAGCTGAACACTAAACATAACTCAATATTTTCTTCATTCGGCTTTGTAAAAGAACGCCATTGTTTATGTCTCCCACGCATTGGACGCTAGGTGAACGCAAAACGCCCTAGCTGTTTCTTACTATCGTATTTAATATCACTGGTATTATGTAGCACAATCCGATATAGGACTAACTGATAATACTAGTTCTAAAACCAGGTTCAGCATTGATCAATTAATAGGAGAGCGTTGCGGGTAGGTCTTCCCAGATGAAGGCTTTGAATTTCGGAAACATTTCTTTTTTCGTCCATGGAAAGAGGACGGGGTGGATGGGTGGGGTGGGGGTGGGGGGCGGGAGAGGCGGAGAGCTGTGCGATTAAGCGGTTGGGTTTGGTGTTCTTCTTTCTGGCAAGGTAGCTGGTGTCGTAGCACAGGTCGCCGGTTCGAGCCCCACCTAAGTCACGTGTCGTTCTACTTTCTTTAACTCTGGCGTCCAAAAACGACCCACTTTTATCATTACCTAGTGCTCTGTCTCTCCCAGGCTCCAGCATGATACCAAATATTTCTCTCCTGCCAGATATCCAGTCGCCTGAGAGGGAGTAACAGTTCGTGACAAAAACTTTCAGTTTGAAGTCTTGGTCACCCTTTTGGAAGGGGGAGATCACCCAGGAAACGAACGTCCACTAAACGAAACGCTTTTTATTTATTTATGGGGTCTAGAGTTTCTTTCTTAAACCTCGCTCTATGCTCGAATTTACTAGTGATGTTTCTGAGCAGGATTTGAGTTTGATTTTCAGCTTGGGTTTAACGGCACGTTAACTGCCACTTTGTGCCTTTTACGTTTTTTTTTTCGTTATCTTACTTTGGATTACTTTTCACTTTACAGATTCTTATACATAAGATCAAATAAAAGTGAAATTAAAAATCTAACGGGAAAAGGCCTGTACTGCAAACTATGGACTCTGCAGTCTGTACATTTAGAACCTACAGATCACGAGTGTAGCGAGAACAACTTGTTTGGCTCAAGAAATTATTACGCATGTGTCAGCACAGATGACGTCGACGGACTGCAGGAAAACACCCAAACTCTCGATCTGCGTGTGGTCGGACCCATTAAGTGTAAGGAAATCGAGGGTGGACGCACTGTTTGTCGGGGGTTCGTTTGCTCTGAAGTAAAGATGGGCAAAGACTACCACCTACTTTCATCGAAAGAAGGACTGAGTGCAGTATAGCCATTTCCAAATATCTAAAATAATAATAAAAAAAGGACATGGGTTACCAATACCAATTCGTTAAAAAAAACAATAATAATAATAACAATAATAATGATAATGATAATGAAGTGATAAAATTCAAATCATATTGCCAAAACAATAAATGTCTACTTATTTTAGTAAATAATAAAGCGACCATGAATCATCATGTTTTTTTTTGTTTGTTTTTTTACTTTGCTTTTTGTTTTGGCCGTTATAGATCCGGAAAAAAACTAGCAATTTCGCAAGACAAATTAATGTCTGGCTTGAGGTAGAACAAGACAGAGAGTGCTCAAAAGCCGGACGTCTGGACTTCCTAACCGGGAGAGCCAGTCAATCATACACGCAGGAATTGGACCGGTCTTTCTTTTGTCACAGCTCTCAGCCAGCTGTAATCTCCTGTCCTATCGCTGTCCCAAGAGATTCAATTCTTTTCTTTTTCTTTTTCTCATATCCGCCCAGGTGTTATGGGGCGAACTTAGTTCGTAAACCAACTCCACTTTGTGCCTACCTCAGAAATGCGACGTTAACTTTTGACGGTTTTAGTTACTGTGTTAAAAAGCGTTAGATTAAATCGGTATTGTCGAACAGCTTGCTCAGTGCCACAACGCATTTTAAACAAGAGTCAAGGTGTGCATTTGTTATACCTCTTCTACGTATCATGAGATCTCCAGTTTTCCAGAGATTAGAGATTGAACAAACAAGAACTGAAGTCGTGATGGATCAATATCCGCCCCGGTCAGTCACATAATATCTGACAGAATATCCCATGGAATATTTTCATCATATTTTTCATGTCTCGGAGAGATAAACTGCAGAGTCTTAGAACCAGACTGAATCTGGGGGATCTTCATATGAAATTCTCGGTTTGTTTATTAACGTCAACCAACGGAAGTTCACAGGATCTCTCCTTAAAAATTCTATTACTCTCGTTTTTATGGCTTCCTGAATTCTAGCGATCTGTTGTAGCCCGAGGCAATTGTCAAGTTGCCATCATGGTGTGTTGAGTGAATCGTGAATTTTTACGAACACAATTTTGCCTCTGCTGCATTGATTTTAGGTGCCGTTTTTTATCTCTGAAATTTCTGTCAACCAACTAGAAATATTATTTTTGAGTTCCGCTATGTTATGGAAGGAAAATCCCGAGAGATCTTCCATTGTTTGGATGAAACCCCAGTGCTGTGGGAGATTCAACGGTTTGTAATCATCAGACCTCAGGTATAATTACTCTTGCTGTCATTGATGGCTGGAAAATGAAGACAAAAAAAAAAACGTTATTTCGTTTGGATTCTGTTTTTCTACATCATTTTTATAAAGTTGCTACAATGAAACACGATCATTATCCGCGTATGTTTCCATTGTATGTTATTATTGTCTTCATGTCATAACTTCACACACTCGTACATTCCAAACAACCCCCCCATTGTTTTTTATTCATTTTTTTGGGGGGTTATTTGAACTAAAATTATCGATCTATTTTTGTCCTGCTATTATTTGTAGAATGAACGGGCAGGTCAAGGTCACAGTAGTAGGACTAGATTCGAGATTGTAGTAGCAAAAAGTGTATGTGGAGCTCTGCGATAGTGAGAGGACATGGGAAACTGAACGTTACTCGAAGATTATGACATGCAGGGCCGCCGGGCCGTGGGGGCGTTGGAGCCAGATAATTGTAATCGTTACTGTTCTCTGTAAAACCTGCCATGCGGTGTTGGTGCATGTTGCAATGTGTTGGGAGCAATTGATCCAGTTGGCCCCAAGCCGGCCCAGATGACGTTTTCTGAGTTTGCAGTCTCATGTGACGTCTTGTTTTTCTGTAGGATTCGATAGAATTCCGCAAATACTTTATTCAGATTTATAGTTGTTTTTTTTATTGCCCCACTATATCGTTTCTTTGGCGAAGGGAAAATACCAGTTCCGTCAGTTTATGGAAATCAAGCTCCTAGTGCAAATATCAGCGGACGTTTGTAGGCCAAAGTTACAAAAGTACAAACCGACTTTATGTAGGCCAATTCGAAGTGTCCATTCCCTCGAGACTAGCTGAGCGATCGTCGTGTCGTGTGGCCTGTGATTGACAGTTTGTGGAGAGTAACTGAATTTCCTCAATGGACCGATTACTTCTTTTCCTTTGCCCGTCCTATCCTCTTTACCACCTGTAACAGCGTTGTCACACTGGTCGCACAAATGCGCGATTTCACAACCTGCGAATGAACTCGCCCACAGAACCCAATGCAGCAAATGCCCGCGATAGCGAGCGAGCGTGAACCCATTATTGGCATCAGTGATTGAGTTCATGGGCGTGACTTCAACCAGTGAGTTTATAGGGCCAGTGTGTCAGAGCTGTAACTGAATTTCCTCCTCGGTCGGCTAACAAGATAGAAATTCTGTCTTGTCACTGGAACTTTGTGGAGAAGAAAGAATACACATTTCCTGTGTTGATTTCTTGACCCGGTTATCCCTTGGTACTTCTTTTTCTTTCTTTCTGTCTTTCTTTCTTTCTTTCTTTCTTTCATTCTTTCTTTCTTTCTGTCTTTCTTCTTCTTTCCCTTTTTTTCTCCCGCTCTCTGCTGCCGCCGCTGGTCCTTCTCACCCTTCTTCTTTTTCTCTCTTCTTCTTCTTCATCTTCTTCCCCTCCTTCTCACGCCTTCTCCTCCTCCTTCTTCTTCCATCTGCTTCTCCGCTCCTTACGTCTTCTTCTACCTCTTGTTCTTCTCCTCCTCTTTCTTGCTCCTTCTTTTTCTCTGCTCTGTTCAGTACGTCCCCATTCTTTTTTTTATATTTTTTAGAATAGTTTTTCCGCCCTTTTTTCATCATTTCCTGTGTCTTTCCTTTCGTTTGTTTGTGTCACAATGTTATTCTTTCTGCTACATTCTGTTACTCTTTGTTCTATCTGTCATTCTTTAATTAGTTCATTATTTACTTCTTTCATTTCATTTTTTTTTTTTTTACGTTTTGTCTCATGTTAACTACACATTTCCCCTAAATTATCTGTATAAAAAACACTTGATATTCAAATTTCTGCCACGGAACAGAACAAACTTTGATTTCCTCTCTTCTGCCTCTCTATTTCACCTTTTCCATTTAGATTTTTCCCTCCCATATCTCTCCTGTTTTTTTTTGCTCCTCATGCCAGGAGTCTCTCTGATTCCACTCGATCCACTCCCCATCTGCCCTTTCATTATCTCTCTCGCTCTCTCTCTCTCTCTCTCTCTCTCTCTCTGTTTTTGCCTGTTATCTACACACTCTAGTGATATTCCCCATTTTATTGTCCTTCCGAAGTGCAATCTATCCATCGATACATGTCGCCCCCCCCTCCCCCCCCCCCCACCCCAAGTCTTCCCTTGATTCACTCACTTTATCAAATTAACCTCTGCTCATTTTGTTATTGTATCTTCACACTTTTTGTACTGAATCAAAGCAGTCCACATCATTAGTGTATTCTCTTTGTTCTTCCCCCGCCCCCCCCCCTTACCTCTTAACCCATCTCACATTTTTACATCCCTCAGGAGTTAAGCTGGGTTTTCATGTCTCCCGAAACGGAAACGGCAAAAATCCACAAGTACTAAAAAGAAAAAAGTGTTTCCGTGTATAAGGAAACGGCGTTCCCGTACAAATGAAACTGTTCTTCCAATTTCACTACTTGACGGGTTTTTGACGTACGGTACCCGTGCCGTTTCTGTACGCATGAAAACCCAGCTTAAGGCCTAAAGAACTTGAATCCTGCATAAAGATCCTCGAGGCTAGAAGAATATCCATTCTTTTCTAAATTAAATCTCATAACGGTGGACAAATGCTCACCTTCTCTCTTTTTTGACTTTCTCTTTGTGTTCCTTCCTTCCTCCATATTCTTGCTTTCCTGGAGTTATGGAAAGAAATTCTCCCCGAAAGCACATGTAAGCCACGCTTACCATAACTTAATGATAGAAATCCTCAGTCCAGAATCTTGCTGGGGTATGGTTATTTTAACTCGAACCCACTACTCCCAAGCTTGGATTCTCCTCACTCTCTCTCTCTCTTTTTCTTTCTCTCTCTCTCTCTCTTTTTCTTTCTTTCTTTCTATCTCTTCTCCCTCTCTCTTCTGTTTCTTTGTCTCTTTTTTCTCTCTTTCCCCTCCTTCTCTTTTCTCTCTCTCTCTCTCTCTTTCTTTCTCTCCTTCCCTTTTTCTTTTCGGCTCTCCCTCCTTCCCTATATTCTCGCTCTCTCACTCTCTTTCTCTTGTCCTCACTGATTCCTTTTTTCTTTCTCTTCGCCTTCTCATCCTTCTCTCTCTCTCTCTCTCTCTCTCTCTCTCTCTCTCTCTCTCTCTCTCTCTCTCTCTCTCTCTCTCTCTCTCTCTCACGGCCACAGTTTAATTGTACATTTACAATGATTAGAGACCCATGAGCCCTTAGCACCCGGGCCCCCAGAGTTATAACCTGGACAAACTCACAGCTCAGACCTGTCATTCCCTAGCCTCACCCTGCGCCGTAATGCCTGGGCTAGATCGATCACGTGACCTTGACATTCCCCTGGCCTGGGAAAAGTAATGAGACCAGCATTGGTTATTCCCCGGGTACTACACTCCCTGGGAGGGAACGCTACACGAGGACTCAGTGCCCCGGTGATTTGTCCCTGCCCTGGCTGATTGAGAAGATAATGCTCTCTCATGATTTAAACATCGGAACCCGAATAATAACGCAAATTAAGATTTTATACTGCTGAGTTGTAATTAACGGTGTTGTCTTTGTCCCCCTCCCTTTTTTTTTCATTCTTTTGAAATATTTTGCTTGAAATCGTCTTAGAAATATTTTAGTTTGATTTTTTAGGAGGTGTAAAAATTTCACCTTAAGCCCGATTTGGCGAGATCCACTCATAAATGAAGATTGAAAGTTGTGTGACATCAGGGCCAAAATGCATACAAGATTTCATCACAAACACATAATTATTATCTCGAAAAGTTTTTAATCGATTGGAATGACACTAAAACTTACGTATAATAGAATTAAAAGTGAGAGAACCACTTTCATGACAAGACCTCAAAATCGGCAAAATGTCACATACAACTATATGGCAAATATCTCTTGCCATGTGACTTCCTGTCGTATTGCAGACGAATGTGTTTTTCATGGTCACATTTACTCTGCAATATGTCCGTGTCTAGCATTATTTTTATGTGTGCATCTCCATTTCATTCGTCTAGAATTTTATTTTAAAAATGTGATTGTTCAATTCAAGTGTCAGGCAGTGTGCACTCTTTGTCATCATCGACACCGCGAAGAGCGATTACATAGGGTGAACTGAACAGGAAGCCTTAAGAAAGAAAATTGGATCTCCTAAAGAGAGGGAAACCGACCTGCCGAAGTCAAAAGTAAGTCAGGCACAGCGCCAACTTAGTTTTTGTTTGTTCCAACTCAACCTTTTGTACAACTGAGAAATTCGACGCTAAACGTTTGCGGCTTTATATTATGGATAAAGAGTTAGAATAAATCGGGACTGTCAAACAGCTTGATAAGTGCCATAACGCATTTTAAACAAGTGTCAAAGCGTGCATTTATTTTTGTTATATGACATCTACATACTAAAAGATCTCCAGTTTTTCAGAAAATGGAGATAGAACAAACAAGAACTAAAAGATCTCTAGTTTTCAGAAAATGGAGATAGAACAAACATGAAATAAAAGACCTCTAGTTTTCAGAAAATGGAGATAGAACAAACATGAAATAAAAGATCTCTAGTTTTCAGAAAATGGAGATGGAACAAACGTGAACAAACGTGAACTAAAAGATTTCAAGTTTTTTTTTCCTTCAAAAACTGGAGATACAACAAATAAGAACTAAAAGATCTCGTTTTCAGAAAATGGAGATAGAAAAAACATGAACTAAAAGATCTCCAGTTGCTTTTTTTCTTCTTCAGAAAATGGAGATAGAACAAACAAGAACTAAAAGATCTCTGGTTTTCAGAAAATGGAGATAGAACACATATGAACTAAAAGATCTCCATTTAAAAAAAAAAAAAGAAAAAGAAAATGGATATACAACAAACAAGAACTAAGGTTGCGATAGGCTCGGGTCTAATGGTTTTTCTACAGTGCGAACTGCCAGATCTCACACATTTATCTACTGACCTGGAAATAAGTGTTTCATCTTTCCTGTGAAGTGATAAAAAAAACCGAGTCAGGCAATTTGCGCATGAGCATGACGAGACGCACACAAGGATCAAATAGATGAAAAAAAAAAAAAACGCGAACAGAGTCGGAGAAAAAAACTCGCCGATTTCTATTTAAGGTGCGTGAACGAATGCGCGACAACCTCGGAAACTGATCAAAAGAGCAACGGATTTTGCACTCCCCATGCTCAGTTTCAGTGGTTGTCAGAGAAGGTAGAAAGTCATCTGCTCAGCAAATTGTGTTTCTCAACATAATCTCTTGTGTGTGTGCGCGCATGCGTGCGCGCTTGCGTACTGGTGTATTTTTTATCCTGTTGTTCAGCCGTGACGCAAGACAGAAAATCGAGTTTTTACCTCATAGATCGCCTCTGCCTTATATAGTGAGTTTGGTATATGGCGGCATTAGTTCTCGTTTGGTCCAACTCCACTTTTTGCACAACTGAGACAATCCGAGTTTAAACGTTTGCGGCTTTAGCATTATGATAAGGAATTAGACTAAATCGGAATTGTGAAACAGCTTGATAAATGCCACAACGCATTTTAAACCAGTGTCAAAGTGTACATTTGTTATATCTCTTCTACATACTAAAAGCTCTCCAGTTGTTCAGAAAATGGAGATAGAACATACAAGGTCGTGATATGATCGCATGTTTGAGTCTTTCTCCACATCACATTATGATTCTTCAGTTTGACTTCGTAAATTTCATACTTCCATACAACAACAACAACAACAACTTTTGGAACACAAAAATTACTTATCCCGTGTGTTACACTTAACACTTAGTTCCCAAGAAGCTAAAACAGGAACATTATAAAGCAATAAATGTTGACCTAGATTCCTTGAGCGCTAGGCGCGGCCAGGAGGACCATGCCCCTGGCGTGGTCGATAAGACAAATACCTTTGTTAAGCTTGGCCATTATTGGTACTTTGAGACAGTCCCCCGAGGACTCAAGCGATAGGATTTACCAATAGGCTCGTGGGTAATCTTGTACTTGAAATCTCTCACTAGAGACACAAATGAAAAGATGGATGTCCTCGGGTGCCTAAAGTATGCTTTTCTGATGTTTCTTTAGTGGATCATGTAGGAAACTCAGTGGGGAAAGTAATGATAAGAAAAGAACGCTAGACTGCTGGCAACTATGTGGGCCTACAGTTTGTATTTACGTCTTTATTTTAGGAGGTTCGGCTGCCTTTGGTATTTACGCCTCACTTTTCCTGTTTTTATTTTTCTTGTTTCTGTGTGTTTTTGTGGTAGGGATTAGTTTTGTTGTTTTTTTTACAATTTTGCCAGGGCAGCGGCCTTGTTCGGCCTGCTGTCCTTGTCTTTTAACTGCCAAGGTATCTTTAACGTGCGCAACGTACACACGGGCACTCCTTATCCAAGAAGACTACGTACTCGACCTTACCTACCATAGGATCAGGAAGAGGAATTTTACCCCCCAAAACATCCCAGCATGCCTGCAACCACCGGGGATCGAACCCAGTACCTTCGGCATGGGAGGCGAGCATCTTGCCTCTAGACCAGCAAGTCCCCGTATAGTTTGATAGACGTCGTGGTAATAAACAGTGTTCCCTCATTACTTAGCTGCGGTCTCACAAACATGTCTTACAACCAGCTGACGAAGGAAGCAAACTGAGCAACGTAGATCAAATTATAGAGTAAAATCTCAATTAAATAGGTCACTTCGTAGAGTGCAGTCAAAAATGCCAGTGTGGTTTTACTAGCCCTGAAAGGTAGGCTGTGTCCAAATGGCCTTGAAAGAATTTCAGGTTTACATTTGCACAAACATTACAGTGCACTCATACTTTTGTCACAAAGTGAAATTGCACTTGCGCACGTTGACTACTAAAAATTAGAGGGAACATTGGTTAAAAGACCTTAACTAGCGATTAACCTGAGCTTTTTTAAATCTGCTTTGCTTACATTTTCTCATCAATTTGTTGATTACGAACTTTAAAAAGGAAGAAAGGCAAGAACTCGGGGGCGGGGGGGGGGGGGTTGGAGGGGATTTCAGGAAGGAACTAACACCGATACGATCAAATCTTGCAAGTTAGAAAGTGGCCTAATTTTTTCTGATTTAAATTGTGCGTGATAATTTTTACAAATCCCAGACTGGGAGATGCGATGGTTATAACAGGACAACAATCACGAACGAACAAGTATAACACTTAACAGAACAACCCATCAGACTCACACATTTATGAAACATAAATATAAAGATAAGGATAACAGTGCAATTACATACATACATTATATTCTTCAAGTCCACGGCCTTCTTCCGTCAGCACACTTCCTCGGGTCCACAACCCGGTAATTACTTCTAAAGACACCTCGGCCTAAGCCTCTCCACTCAGGGTCTTAATGACACACTAATATTCTTTCACACCACAGTCTCTCAATAGCACCTCCACATGGCAATACACCTTAGCCTCCTATACACTTCACGTGGCCATAGCACGTTAATACTTCAATTCACATGAATATCTCATTCGCACAGTAATACATCCATGTCACAATAGCACATCTTAATAGCACATTCACAATCCTATATACATCCCTGTCTGTGGCCAGACTGCCACGACTCATGTGCTGCGACTGTCCTACACCGACAGCTTCACTCCTGGCCTATGCGTGGCCTTCGGCCCTATGCTGGCCTATCCCCTGTGCTCACCGTAGGCGGCTCTTCGGCCCGACCCCGGCACCTACAAAAATAACATTACATTGGTATAATACCATACCATTTCTAATCACTTCACCCCCCATTACAACTCATGAAGCGTACACACAATAGTTCACATTTCACTCACCAAACATCTTACGGTAACACCTCCACCGTATTACACCCTACTCACTCTCGCTACAAATCCATGAAGCTAACTTCCATCTATCGCTCATGGCGCACATTGCTATATACAGTATCAAGGACTTCCACATTCCTCACATATACTTATTTACATCATGGTCGTAGAAGAATATAATACATCAATCATAATTATCAATCATCGTTCCACCTACCAGTCATCACTGGAAACACTGTCACAATCTCCCGACTGTTCTCACTTACGTCCGTCCCCTGGGACCTTCTAACTTGCAGTGATAGTAGTACAGCGCTCTCGCCTCATGCAGACCCCCCCCCCCCCCACTCACAACATGCACGCTTTTCATTACCCGTGGGCCGTGGGTTAACTTTACTCGACCCCCTTCCCCCGTAACTACTGATCCCAGCTCACCTACTCGTGACAGTAGGCAGCTCTGAAAATCTCCATAACTGCTAAATTCCACTGACACAGCACGGGTTGTTCCATGAGGTCTATGGAATCAGATCTGAATAGTTGTTGGAACAGGGGGTTTTGGGGGGGGGGGGGAGAAAACCATGAGACATGAATGTAAGGGCTGGGGCTGGGACAAGTTTTAAACATTTTAGAACCACTTTGTAATATAAACATGGCGAAGTAGCTGTACTTTGAATGGGAGCTGGCGATGAGGGATGTTGAGAACATCAGCTTTTTCCCACAGGCGAAGTTCTGAGCAAGTGATCACGAACATTCAAATGTTCACCACTCTATAGGGACCAGTCTTCCATCTTCTCTGCCTGTAAGGAGAGTTATTGCCTGAGGCCGAGAAACAAATGTGGTTCTGGCGGAAAGCTTTCTACTGTAGCCCCAGTATATTTGTGCTAATGAAACACTGGATCCCTTTTGTCTACCGGGCGCTGTCTTCATTACTGCCTCTTTCACGCAAGCCCACGGTTACCTCGACATTAATGTATAAGTGGAGCTCGTTATAACCGTACTTTTTTTAATTGCTGTATAGGTCCGTACCTCACACTTCTGTCTGTGGGAAAAATTCTGATTTTGTGAGGATTCATCTCAGGAGCATAATTAAGGGGTTTTCGTGATCATTTGCTTAATTTAATGTACATCGTAGAAATTACTAAAAAAAAACCAACTTTTCTGGCCTTGAGATCTAGTGGGAACTGCAGCCCAATGATATATTTCTGCGTATCACTGGTGACATACATGTGCCTAGAGGGATGAGCAAGTACATGATTCGCTATCATCAATCTCAGTATACCTGGAAAGAGGAGATGGTGGTTGGGTGCAGGGTTTGGAAAATTTTAGATGTGAACTGACCATGAAAACTTAATTGACAAACAAAAGGACGATACTTTGTACGTACTCGTGTGGAGTATTGATTAGGTACGAACAGTCTGGAACTGGCCTGAAAAATACAACGTACTTTCGACATAGTGGGGGAAGAGAGGATATTAATTAGTGGTAACATAAAAGTTGATACTGTAAACAAGGACACTACCACAGCTCTCTGTCAGGAAATTCTACTTAAGGCTTTTCATCAAAGATTGTAAACTTTGTGTTGGCAGAGTTTCACCGTTGAATCAAACTGAATTGAAATATTATTAATTCATGGGGGAAAAGATCATTTCTCAGGATAACTGTCGTCCTATATAATCACATAGCCTGACATCAACTGATTCACTGCCATAAGCTGCTCTGGGGGGTGGGGGAGGGGGGGGGGGTACACAGGGAAAATACCCAGTTCAAATGTCACATGGAAATTCCACCGTAAAATCGTCGCAGTCCCTTAAGACTGTAGTAATTCAAAAGTTAAAAAAAAAACGATTTTATTTAAGTTCAACTACATTCAAAGCCGCGTCAAATGATCTTGGCTCTCGACTCCTACGCCGAAGAATAAAAATGGAACAGCAAACTTTCAAAAGGCTGTTGTTATAAGCACGTACGGTCCCCAAGCGTTTTCCGCTAGGGGAGTGTACGAAATAGTGCCTAGCCCTAACCCCGTCCCTATCCTCAGCCCATAAATTTTATCGAATCCCTAACCTTACCCCATACCCTTATAACCAAAAAAACAGGAGGAAAACAAAATAAGAAAATCTGAAAGAATAATTAATTAAGGTTGTTGTTAGGAGTATTGAGGAAGCATTTCGGGAGGAGCTCTCTAGCTCTGGAGACATAAAAAGATTTAAAATACGTAAGCCTAAAGCAAAAAAACCTGGGGTGCGTACGTACCTGCAACAACATTCCTTTTAAAAAGTCATCGTCACTAGACCAATTGAGCAAAAAATAGACAGTTTTTTTGCTTCTCCTGAAAAGTAGTCAAAACCAGTTACTGCAGTTTTAAGCAACAGTGACGAGATGTTCTTTCTGAAATTTCTAATAATTTTTGCATAATTATCATGTTCATGTTTTACGTTGGCGTTAGCACTGATCACTGACCATCAGAGTGGGCAGTGTGTAATCTGTAGTGCTCGGAATTTTGCTGGAAGTAGGTCAGTTAATTTATTTCTTTCACGCATTCTCCCGTTTCTTTCTTGATTAGCACCTTTCAGTTTTCTGGGCCCTCGACAAAATATCTATCCCGAGCTCCTTCTTTCTTGGCAATGCAGGTTAAATCCCTGTTCTATTAACGTCTTCAAATCTGCTTTAAGACACAACAAAAAACAAACGACATGGGCTTGCTGACAAAATAATGTGCACTCACATCTCCTTCCCCTGTATCGATCCTGTGACATCCTTTTTAGTGTGTGTGTGCATGGGAGAGAGAGAGAGAGAGAGAGAGCATCCGTGCGCATGTGTGTGAGAGAGAGAGAGGGTGCGTGAGTGTGTATGTGAGAGAGGGTGCGTGAGTTTGTTTGTGTGTGTGCACGCGCTCGGATGGGTGTGTTTCTGGGTGCGCATGCGTGAGTGAGTGTGTATGTGAGTCTGTGTGTGTGTGCTCGTGAACTATTGAAACACTGGGCGATGAGCGTTAAATTAGGAAAAAGGAAGTGAGGGATTAAATCGAATGATCTAGAAAGCTGGAACTGATGGGTCAAGGTTGAATTATTTAGCATCAATCCCTTCTTTCCATTTCGCTAATCCCAGAGGTTTGAATTTCTATTTTTGTCTGTCTTTGCCGCACTTTGTCATCATTTGTTATATGTATGCCTTTGGCCGGGGCTACAGGAGCCTAGCAAGTGGATTGTGTGCATGTTGAGTTGGGATCTATCTATCTATCTATCTATCTATCTATCTATCTATCTATCTATCTATCTATCTATCTATCTATCTATCTATCTATCTATCTATCTATCTATCTATCTATCTATCTGTCTCTGTCTCTGTCTGTCTGTCTTTCTAATCTGTCTCTGTCTGTCTAACTATCTGTCTAGCTGTCTGTCCATTAGGCCATCGGTTCATCTATCTATCTATCTATCTATCTATCTATCTATCTATCTATCTATCTATCTATCTATCTATCTATCTATCTATCTATCTATCTATCTATCTATCTATCTATCTATCTATCTATCTATCTATCTATCTATCTGTCTGTCTGTCTGTCTGTCTATCTATCTATCTGTCTATCTATCTATCTGTCAGTCAGTCCGTCTGTCAGCCTGTCTGTCTGTCTGCCTGACTGACTCCCTGCCTGTCTTTGTCCACATGCCTCAGCTAACATTTTACTCGTGTATTACCAAGCCATTAACTGTTATGACAAACCACATCTGGGACTTCAGACAACACTCAAAACAAATCGCCGGACATACAAACAAGCTAATTGACGTCTCCATTTTTATCACTGGTAATTTCTAGTGTTAAGCCATTATGAGCAGTCGGCGAGGGCTTCGCTGATGCCCCAAACGCAACTATAACAACCTAATGAGTTCTTCAGTCCTGTCTCTCAGCCATTCCCAATGGTACATTCCCTATTGTTTCCTGACTGCTTCGGCTGTTGATCAGATCCAGTGTAAGGCCGGTGCCGCACTGATGAGTCACGTCTGTCGTGTCTCGGTTTTACTGGTTTTCGAGTGGTATGTGGATTATGCAATTAAACGGACCTAGCGCACTGGCAAGACCTTAATAAGCCTATCTCACTAGTTCGGAGTCAAAATTCGGCAAACAAGAAAAAGTTGTATGTAACAAAGTCTCGCGTAAGAAATAATACCCAAACGATAGAATGAAACGCAACTAAACGAGAAATTTCTGTCTTCTCGTTTAGTTTGCATTTCATTGTATCGTTTGGGTATTATTTCTCACGCGAGGCATTGCTACATACAACTTTTCCATTTTGCCAAATTTTGACTTTGCCTATAGCCTTGCTGAGACCCCACAGTTTTTCTGTGGATTTTATATATTTCGTCAATTTCTCACTAGTTCGGGCTTGTCAAAACGGTTTAGAGTCAACTGGAGAAAAGAGACAGTTGGCGCACTGAATCAAAACAAATGCGCAACATCTGACTCAGTGGGGCACGGGTCTAAGCCGTTGGCAATTTTGTGTCAATGACAAGTTAGAGCGACTGGAAACCGGTCTTAGACCAAGCAGGATAAAGGTGTTCTTTAACACTGTTGTGTCTGGGCTTTCTAGCAATCAAGCAAGTCCTCACTCCACTAATACAATTTCGAACCAGCGTAAGTGGTCTTGTTCACAGATTCCGCTCCGCTCCGCTAATTTACGGAAAATGATGTATGAAAAAGTAAAACACTCTTTGTCTCTGTATACTTGTCCACCGCATCCATTCCGCTTCGCTCTGCACTGCTATAGAGGCAAAGGGTGTATTACTTTTTCGTACGTCATTTTCCGTAAAATAGCGGAGCGGAGCGGATGCTGTGGACGAGACCAGTAATTCACTTGTTTTTCAATGGAACTGAACTATTTTGAGCTGTACAACGGTGCTTGTATTAAAAAAGGTAATAATATAATAAACGACCCCCAACATCCCCTGAACAAAGAATATATAAGATCTGTAAAAAGTCTAAGGCTGTTGTCAAAGAAAACTAAAACTGAGCGCTACTTTAAATCGTTTATTCCATCATCAACTAGGATGTTACAATAATGTCGTCATCTTGATCATAATCTGAATACAGTTGAATTGTGTCTTGCGTGCCAGGTCAATGTGTTTTAGTTAGGGAAGCACATTGTGTGCACTGTTAATTTTGTTTATTTATTAGTGTGTGTGTGTATAGATATGTGTGTGCGCGTGTGTGTGTGCGTGTATGAATGTGTGTGCGTGCGTGTGCGCGTGTGCGCTATATATCATAATTTCTGTAACTGTAATGTTATGTATTCAATGATCCAAATAAATTTCCTTGTACAAGGACGAATAAAATCTATCTTATCTTATCTTAATTTTATCACAGCCACCTCAGAGTTAGATAACTTTCATGTATAATGTTGTCGATAATTTCCAGTATTCGTATATGAAACTGATATAACGTTATTCTGTGGGGCGAACAGAAAGTGGGAAGTTCTGCTCTGTGTCCATTCTGTTATGGTAGAAACTGCTGTCACCTGTCTCTGGCGAGGATGGGTCATATTGTCTCTCTGCGGGCATGAACATGAATTATGCAGCTCAACAGTACGGTAAAAGGTTGGTCTGGTTTCTGTATGGAATGGAAAATGCAAGACACTCTGTCTCCTGTCTGAGTAATCTCACTAATGCTCAGTTCTCTCTAACGGTTGACATAACTTTCTCTCTCTCTCTCTTTCTGTGTCTCTCTCTCACATACAACACACAGACACACACACACACACACTCTTTCTCTATCGCCGCACCTCACATTAAGACTATTGAGACAATATTGAGACTCCCATCTGTCTTCTTTTTGTTCACACCATCATCGAATAGTTTCATATCTCGCGCTCTTTTCTTCTCCCCTTCTCTCTCTTTTCTCTCTCTCTCTCTCTCTCTCTCTCTCTCTCTCTCTTCTCTCTCCTCACACCCCTCTCTTGCCTTCCCTCTCTCCCTGTCCTCTCTCTCTCTTTCTCCTCCCTTTCTCTCTCTCTCTCTCTCTCTCTCTTCTCTCACTTCACTCCCCTTCTCCCTCCTTCCCTTTTGCTCTGTCCCTCTGGCTCTTCCTCGCTCTCTCTTTTCTCTCGTTTCTCATTCTTTCTCTCTCCCACTCTCTCTTAGTCCACCCTCTCTCTCCCTCTCCCCCCCCCCCTCTCTCCATCTCTCTCGCCCAGTCCACCCCTCTTCAGACCCTCACTTCTTTCCTCCTTCCTTCTCTTCTTTCTATCTCCCCCTCCCTCTTTGTCTCCTCTTTCTCCTTCTCTTTTTTTCACCCTCTCTCACCCTCTCTCACCCTCTCTCACCCTCTCTCACCCTCTCTCTCTCACCCTTTCTCTTTCTCACCACCCATCTCCGCTTGGGTCCCCTCTCTGTCTGCCTCTCCCAGAGTCCAATCAACTGACAATTCCCCCATCTCTGTGTCAGCTAATAACATGACCATATCGATTCTTGTGACAAGATACCGCGGGTTGTCAGAACACAAACAACCAACCCCTATCTGGTTTAGACAAGCCAGAAACTGTTCAAACATGATTATTGAGTGTATTCAATCCACACAACATGACACCCATAAATATTATTACTCAGGAACTGTTTCTTGTGCTGAAAAAAGGCAAATGATGATAATCATACAAAAAGCACAAACACTTTTACTATTAGAAATACTTCAGGCATATTTTCACTACTGTAATGAATAGTGTAATCCTTAGAGCCATGGCTTACTCATTGTATAAGGCGCGAACATTTCCTGGCGGGGACTTCAGTCAGAGGTCGAGACAAAATAATAATGAACAAAATTCTCCCTTTTGTCTGGCCTGTCTCCCCTTCCCTCACCCCTCACAACCCCTGCACCAATCACCCCCCCCCCCACCTCACCCATCACCCTACCCTCTCATTCCTTCCACCCCGCAGAGTGTACATTTGAATTAATCTAGACTAATTTCCTCGAGTTATAGTTTAACTAGATGACCTACCTGGCATTGCCCGGAATAAACAATCATGTGCCCCCCCCCCTCTCTCTCTCTCTCATATAATAAAAGTAATAAACTACAGTCTTGCTTCAGAACTCATGCGCACCAGAACACTACGCACCAAACTGAACTCCTGATACGGTTACTTTTTATGGCATGCACGGTACTATAATTATATTACCAAAACAAACATGCCAAAAATACAGATGTTACATAGCAATAAACATTGTCCTTTTTTAAAAATACATGCTTGAAGTAAACAACTTTTAATTATAGCCATCATCTTCCTTATCTCAATTGCCACCTTCCTGCCAAATTTAAGGCCTGAAGAATGTATAGTTTGGTCAGTTAGTCATGTCAAAGGTTGCAAGTTACTGAAATATATAATAGATATGGTAGCACAATCCCACTCCCCAACCCCTCTCCCCCCTACCCCTCCAAATTCATAACATGGTAAAGAAATTAATTGTGACTATACTCAGATTTGTCCAGACTAGAAATTTTCCAGCCATGCAGGTAAAATCTTTGCGCCTCATCCAGACAACCCAGCTCGACTACCCCTCCATGCAGAGCAAACAATATTGTCCACAAGTTGTATTTTTTCCTTACCATTTTTCTGGTTGCCATGGAAACTGCGGCCACTTGGTTTTTTAATCATAGCTCAGAAAATGCATTTTTATTGTACCTGGCCGTTCTGCAGAGGATTTCTTGGATGTTCTTCAACAAAGTTAATGAAACATGAATGGCAGCCTTGTCACGACAGTTGTGTAAAAAAAACCCAAACCATATTACTTCATTCAAACTTAAAAAAACTTTACTTTGAAAACAGTGTGGAACGAAACACCACCTGCCAATCAGATCTGACTTCCTGATACCCAAGCAAAATGGACTGGTTGAAGTTTGAGAAGCTTAAAAAGCTGGACGGTTTTGTATTTTTGCTTTGGTTTGTTTGGTTAAAATTTACACGAACAGATACAAATCGAAAAACCTGGACAGGCACTTGAACTTCCGTACGTTATCGAAATAATGGATTTTGTGAAATTGGAGAAGATTAAAAAGTTGGACGGTTTCGTAGTTTTTGGTTGTTTTCTTTTTTATCATTTTGTTAAGTTTCTGTAAACATGGAAAAGACGAGAAATCTAGGCAGACACTTGTACTTTCATTATAGGGATCTTTCTCTTTCCAGTTACGCTCTCTGACCGTCTCTTTTTTCTTCCTGTCTATCTGTCCAAACGCCTCTATCTATCTATCTATCTATCTATCTATCTATCTATCTATCTATGTATCTATCTATCTATCTATCTATGTATCTATCTATCTATCTATCTATCTATCTATCTATCTATCTATCTATCTATCTATCTATCTATCTATCTATCTATCTATCTATCTATCTATCTATCTATCTATCTATGTGTCTGTCTATGTGTCTGTCTGTCTGTATGTATGTATCCCTTGCTGTCCTTCTCTCTCTGTCTCTGTCTTTCTTTCTCGCCCTCTCTCTTCTTTCTTCTCACTACGTCCGCCTGTCTGTCTGCCTGTCTCTCTCTCTCTCTCTCTTTCTCTCTCTTCTATCTCACTCTCTCTGTCTGCCCCCCCCCCCTCTCTCTCCCTGACCTATACTGATCAGATGCGAAATTTAATGAACAAACAACACAAAAGATATGTCTGAAGACAAATTTCGTCTTTCATCTTGTAAATGAAAATCGTAAGGTTTCAGGATAATGATCCCCGCCGTCTTGAAACTGAAATATTTTAGAAAACAACGTTGGAAATATTATTGTTGATTTCAGAATGATTCAAATGTCAGACATTCTATGTGTATGTGGCGAGAGGCGGAAGGAGGGAAGGAGGGAAGGGGGGGGGGGGTTATTGAACTGGGCATATTGATCTCTCTGTATAAACAACTGAAGACTTCAAGTTGAATTGGTGATATGGGATGAAAGTGTATGGCTATTTGTAGTTGAATCATGATCACTAATAATAATAATAATGGATGGCATTTATATAGCGCATATCCATTGCCATTAGAAATGCTCTGCGCGCTTTACAGAAGCTCTCTCACTCTCTCTACCTCTCTCTATCTCTCTCTATCTCAGAGCAAATTTTAACACAACCTGTTAGGCGCAGTTCACAAATCACAACAGTTCACAACTCACAACTTGTATTCTGAAGTATAATAATATTTGAAATACTACTGCCACTTCTACCATTACCGTTATTGCTACTTCTACCACTACTATATAATTACTAATACCACCACCATTACCACCACTATTACTACAACAACAACAACAACAACAACAACTACTACTACTACTACTACTACTACTTGGGCCTACTACTACCACTACTACTATTACTACTACTATCAGTTTTACTTCCGCCACCACTACAACTACCCCACCATAACTATTACCACTGCTACTACTATGACCACTGCTGCTCTTACTACTACTACTATTCTTACTACTACCGCCACTGTTACTACAACAACTACTACTATAACGTCTACCATTACTACAACTACTACTACTATTACTACTACTACTACTCCTACGACTCCCCCTCCTCCTCCTCCTACTACTGCATTACTACCACCACTACTATTACTTCTGCCACTACTACAATTACTACTTCCACCTCTACGCTACGACTACCACTATTACTCGTACTATTTGTACTACTGCTACAGCCACACTACTGCCAATATCACCTGCTACCACCACCACTCCAACTTTTACAATCGCAACTTCCACTCGTATTTGCGAATGGATGGATCGAGGGATGTAAAGATTTGAAAAAAAAAAAAAGGATTTTGAGATTGGATGAGTGAATACGGGGATGGATAGAAAGGTGGATTGATGAACGGAGTGAAGGAAGAATAGTTTGATTGACAACAGTTCACAGGAAATTGTAACAGGCGTCTTCCATTTCCTTGTCCTGTCCAGGCTCTGTCGAAAAGTTCTCCGTGCCAGCCGTGGCGTTTGCGAAACGTGACAGACTGACGGTTTTATCTTCCATGAAATAACTCAAGTTGAGTTCACCGCTGTGCATTTTATCCATCGTTTTGTTTTTTATATGAATGGGTGATGCAGGTCAGTTAATACGAGTTGACATGAACTGATTTCTTCTCGTTGAAATGTTACAGGGCATTTATTCTTAGAGTAACACACACACGCACGTACGCACGCACGCACGCACGACACACACACACACACACACACTCTCTCTCTCTTTTTCGTTCTCTCTCTCTCCATCCTTCTTCTCTCTCTCTCTCTCTCTCTCTCTCTCTCTCTCTCCTCTTTCTTTCTCTCTCTTTCTCTCTCTCGTTTTCTCCTCTATTTTTTGTCCTCTCTCTTTTCTCTTTCTCTCAACCCTTTTCTCCCCTCTGTCTTTCTCTCTTTTTCCTGTCCACGCCCCTCCCCCCCCCCCCAATCTCCCTTTCGCTCTCTCTTCCTCCTCGTTCTTTCGCCTCTGCCTTAAGATCTTTCTCTCTCTCCTTCACTTCCTTATCTCTGCCGCTCACATCTTCTATTCTTTCCTGTCTCCTTTCTCTCCCACCTCTCTCTTCTCTCTCCCCCTCTCTCCTTCTTTCTCTCTCTCTCTCCCCTCTCTTTCTTTTTCCTCTCCCCCTCTTTCTCTCCCTCCTCATCTCTTTCTCTCTCCTCTTTCTGTCTTCTCTTTATCTCCTCTCTCTCTCTCTCTCTCTGGGATATAGCATGTTTGTATATTGGGGATGGGAAAAGGTAATGTGTTTCCGACGATAACATTATCATTACTAAAGATTTTGGTGTTCAGCCTATATTGGCTGCTAGAATTTGAAAACTGGTGATATACGCGTCCCAATGCGCCAGGCTGTTCATACTGCTTTTATGTGATTAAGATGTCCCTTGGTATGAAGTTATCATTCCTAGACGGTTTTATTGCTCTCGTCCATCAGCATTGCCTGCATGGTTTATTGCAACCTGGGGAGTTTAATGCTCTGCAAATCCATGAGAAAATTTCCTCTGGCTTATAGTTTTTGAAGCAGCCACTCACCAGCTTTTGTTTCGCCCTTTCTGTTTTGTTAGGACAGTGGCTCTCAGAGTTCCAGGCTATATTTTGCCCGCCTCCCCTGGTGATTTCATGTGTCCTCAGTTCCTCTCCCATTTTGTATTTGTATTTGTATACTTTTTCAATGGTAGGGATAAATTTTATTTAATTTTGAATTAATTTTGCCCGGGCAGCGGTTGTTCGACCTGCTCCTCTCGATTCCCAACTGCCAAGGTGTCTTTAAAGTGCGTAACATGCACACGAGCCCTCCGAGTTTTTTTTTTTTGTCCTTATCCGAGAAGACTAGGTGCTCGATCCTACCTACCATAGGATCAGGGACAGGAAAATAATTATGAGAAAAATCCCAACATCCCAACATGCCTGTACCGACCGGGATTCGAAGCCCGTACCCTTCGGCGTGAGAGGCGGACACCTTGCCTCTAGACCACCGTGTCCCGGGGGGGATCCCCACAATTGAATTTTGAATTGTCAACTTATAAGTTTTTCTTCACCTTTTTACTTTTACAGTGGTCATTATTCAAGCAGACTGTAAAACTCAATTTCTTTATTAATTGCAAATGAAATGAAAAAAGTAATCCTTACTTCAATGGATCATAAAACTCTTATGTACACAGTGTGCAGAGATTTCCCCCGTTCACAGTTGTTTGACACAGTTGTTTCTTCCCAGTTCCTCCCCTGGATAAAATTCTTCTCCTGAAATTGGAAATTCCTCCCCAGTTCCTTCCCTGGCCAATATCCTGCTCCTTAAATTGGAAATTCCTCCCCAGTTCCTTCCCTGGCTAATATCCTGTTCCTTAAATTGGAAATTCCTCCCCAGTTCCTTCCCTGGCTAATATCCTGCTCCTTAAATTGGAAATTCTTCCCCAGTTCCTTCCCTGGCTAATATCCTGTTCCTTAAATTGGAAATTCCTCCCCAGTTCCTTCCCTGGCTAATATCCTGTTCCTTAAATTGGAAATTCCTCCCCAGTTCCTTCCCTGGCTAATATCCTGCTCCTTAAATTGGAAATTCCTCCCCAGTTCCTTCCCTGGCTAATATCCTGCTCCTTAAATTGGAAATTCTTCCCCGTTCCTTCCCTGGCTAATATTCTGGCCCTTAAATTGGAAATTCCTCCCCAGTTCCTTTCCTGGCTAAAATTCTTCCCCTTAAATTGGAAATTCCTCCCCAGTTCCTTCCCTGGCTAATATTCTTTCCCTTAAATTGGAAATTCTTCCCCGTTCCTTCCCTGGCTAATATTCTGCCCGTTAAATTGGAAATTCCTCCCCAGTTCCTTCCCTGGCTAAAATTCCCCACCTTAGATTGGAAACTCCTCTCTGGGGATCCATGTGCCTCCCGTTTGGCCACCACTGTCCTGGAGGTTGTATGACATTTGGAGCACTACTGCAGATCAAAGAAAGCCGCCATGTGATATTTGGAGCACTAAGTTAGTTCAGAGAAAGCCGGCATGTGACATTTGGAGCACTAGCATTTGGGCTGTGATTTTATCGATTAATCCTTAATCAACCTGTTGTCTATCGATTACTCTACGAATATTTTGCAATAACTTGCGGTGGGTACCACAGGGATAGAAAGTTTCTTTATAGGCCTAATACACTCCCCATCAGTCAATTCCAGATGTATAGAGACTAGTTAACGTTGACAAAGTGTTTGCTGAATCGTTTTGAAATTTACAAAATTATTTTCAAATCATTTGGATATCAGGATATATTAGAATCCAAATATAGATAATAGTAAGCATAACTGAACAAAGAAACATGTTAAATAGTCCATATTTATTTATATGTGAGTCGTCTTTTATTATCACACCTGGACAGTCACTCGGACAATGCGTCTAACTCTAAGCTTTTTACGTGTAGGCGTATTGATGCCGCTCCTACCTTTTGATTCGTTTCGTCTTCTGTTTTGGAAGAAAGTAGGTCTAGGGGATGATAAGCATCGTGGGACCCAACGAAAACACTAGAACAGTTTTGTGGAGGGAATTGGACACAGAGATCAGAATCGCCAGAAACGCCACAAACAGTGGCCATGGACAAGGACAACAACAACAACAATTATAATGATGATGATAAAATAATATCTGTAATAATAATAATACCTGCAGTAATAATAATAATAATAATAATAAAAACAACAACAACATCATCATCATCATCGTCATCATTTATAGACCAGTCTGTTTTCATCTAATTCATGATGATGATGAAGATGATGATCAAAAAAAAAAATGTTGAGTGTAAAAGATAGAAATTTTTTTCAGTAGCTTTGCGACTTGATGTTGATATGAGTCCGTGAAAATGTAATCGAATACCAGCAGCGGTATAGGTGCGCCAAATGTCATACTAAAATTTTATTAATTTTTGGTAGTGCTCCAAATGTCATACTGCAATTTGACCAAGATTTAGGCAGTGCTCCAAATGTCATGTTTTAAAAATTTTGGTGCTCCAAACGTCATGCTACCGTCCTGGAACATTTTCCGAGCTGCTTCCTGTTTTAATTCATTCCTGACAGAATAAGAGTACAGCGAACATCGTGAGCAGAGACTTGGACTTGCTCAAAATGCAAATTAGATTCAAATTCTATCGCCCTGTCTGCACTGACCCTCTGTGGGATCACACATTGTGCGGGAGGTCGTTGAATTGTGAATGGTCTGTGGACCCAAAATTTTGGGAAAAATCCTTTTCTTCCGCCGCCAGTCCCAAAAGGCGGGATAAATTCATAGATGTCGTGTAGTGTAAGCCACTTGGTTTTGTCGCTATCATGAAAGTCACTAACGTTCGTTAATTGCGACAGATGTCTGTAGCCCGTTATTGATTTCACCTCTATCAAGGGGACTTTTATTTTCCACCTATTATTGTTAGTTTTAATGAACCCGGCGTACTTTTGCTTTTATAACAGTCCAAGTTCGTGGACGCTGGATTGCAGCAGTTGGGAGATGGGTCGTTGTTCTATTGACATTTTATAGGTTTATTCATAAAGACAAATAGAGCAGAGCTGAGAGAGAGAGAGAGAGAGAGAGAGAGAGAAAGAGAGAGAGAGAGAGAGAGAGAAAGAGAGAGAGAGAGAGAGAGAGAGAGGTAGAGACAGAGACAGAGAGAGAGAGAGACAGAGAGAAAGAGACAGAGAAAGAGAGACAGAGACAGAGAGAGAGAGAGAGAGAGAGAGAGAGAGGCAGAGATAGAGGAAGAGAAAGAGAGAGACAGAAAGAGGGAGTCTGAGAGAAAGAGAAGGAGATGGACAGAGACAGAGAGAGAGAATGGGAAAGAGATACAGAGAGAGAGAAAGAGAAAGAGAGAGAGAGAGAGAGAGAGAGAGAGAGAGAGAGAGAGAGAGAGAGAGGACAGGCAGAGAGAAAGAGAGAAAAAAAAACTGTATTGAAATCTAACATGAAAAAGAAAATTACCTGTGATGAAAACGGAGATGTTTGAGGGAGGAGGTGGTGGGTAGGAGATGAAAGAAAGAGATGCCTCAAAAGAGTTGGCAGGAAGGTTCATTAAAACAAGAGAAGAAGAAGAAGAAGAGGGATAAGAAGAAGAAGAATAAAAACTGATGGATAGAAAAAGAGAACATGAGGAACAGACGCATGGTGGAATAGAAAAATATAAAGACCAAGAGAAAGGAAGAAGGATAGTCGCCAGAAATAGTTCTGTCTGGAGCAGACAAAAGAGACAGAAAATTTTCTCACAAACCAGCCGATTATATATCAGAGAAAATCAATGATAAGACAAACGATTAAAGAGTTCTTAATTCCCGCAGATCAATGCAATCTTTCTGTGGATTTCTTTCTTCTCTCTCCCACCACCCCCACCCCCCCCCTCCTCTTTCTTCCTTTCTTTCTCTTTTCCTCTGTGTGTGTGTATATATTTGTGCGTATGTGTCCCCATTCGTCTGAATCTCTTAATTGCCTCTCTTTCCCCGTTCTCCCTTCTGCTGCCACTTTTTCTCTCGCCCTCCGTCTCTCAGTGTGTATGTGTATGCGTGTGCGCGCGTGCATGTACCCTCCCTCTCGTCTCTAAGCTCTCTGTTTCACAGATTAAAAAAAATCTTCACCGAAAATAACCTGTCACGCAAAAAGAAAAGACATCTCGCCGACTCCCGTCCTTACGGGTAATCTCTTTTCTGGTGAAAGTCGCGCGAGAACAAGATCTCTGACCAGGTCGTGTCGCCGTACCACCTTCCATCGCCCCTCTCCACGGTCAATATTTCATTCAGGTAGGAAAAATCCACGTCACTAGAATTCCGAGGGTCATGAATATTCATTGTGATGGAACTTTCAGATGGAGTGGACATTTCGTTTCTCACGCTGTGCAAAGACTACATAAAACTGTGTCCTGCTAGGGATGACTTTAAGTTTTTGAGTTTATCATCTCACCGGGACGATAATGACAACTTTGTGTCTTTTTTTGCGTTATCTTACTTTGGGTTGATTTTCAGCTTCCAGATTCTTATTCTTCTTCTTCTTTCGTTTACCAATCTAAATCTGCAGATTTGTTCTTTTAAGAAAATCTACGGTTTTCTGCAGTTCTGGCAGAGCACCATAGAGTTTGATATTCAGGTCGGTGGGTTTGGGCCAATATGTTTCTCGCAGTGCTGAGAAGAGTGTGCATTTCTGCAGTATATGCTCTGTGTTTTGAGGAGACTGGCTGCACTCACATAGAGATTGAGGTCTTTATTTTCGGAGGTTCACTGCCGTGGGCATTTACGCCTTACCCGCCAAGAGATTGAGGTCTGAACTCAGATATGGCAGATGTTCCTATTTTAAACTTGGTGAACATATGGTTGTGGAGCCTATTGTGGCCAGTTCTTAGTCTGAACAATATCACTTGATCCTCTCTGTTCAGGAGATGATATTTATCCTGTTGGTATAAGGTGATTTAAATGGATTGTCCCACGAGCATGGTATGAAGTTCTCCTGTGACAGATCATTAAATGCCCCGTCCCTTACGCATCGTATGAAGTTCTTACGTGACAGATCATCCGCTGTGCCGCTAGGTTATATAAATCAACACATAGATTTATCGTTTCTGAAACAAACCGACAAATCCCATGACACCTTTGGCACTTCCATTATAAAGTGTCATCAAAAACAAATTTTACGGAGGTCCTGCGAGAGAGAAGGGTATTAGCCACTCCAGCAAACGTTCTCCCATGTAACGGTGGTTTTGTCCCCGGGGGGTGAAGGGGTTTGGTTGGGGGGGGGGGGCATGTCGACCCTGGGTCCTGAAGCTGAGAGTGTCTGGAAAGAATTAGCTGTTGTGACGCAGCGACTCTCTCAGACAAATACCCTGGCGGAGACGGAAGGCAAATGATATTCCAATCAGCGCTCGATCCCTAGACAGTCTGAGGCTGGGCGCGATACCGACTACGTTACCTACTCTAACGGCACTGACCTTCACCTTGTGATTTTGGTACCGCAATTTTGGTACAGGTCCCATTTCTATCTGTTTAGTCCTTGGTCGGTCCTGGAGACGGTATAAGAGGTGGAACCTTTACCAGCAATTAAAAAACCATGACGTCATTACTTTGCTACTAGCTTCGGTGCCGACTCCAATGAGAACTTTAGGTACCGGGACTGGACCCGCGACTCTGAAAAAAACAAAACAAAAAAACACTGGTACCGCCCAGCCCGGCAGGACACATTACCCTCCAAACAGATTTATTATTCTGCAGTTTTCCTTCTATCAGTCCCAGTTCCCCCTATTCATTTCGCCACCATTTGATTGTCTCCATCTACTTTCACGCCTTAGATATCTTCTATTTTGTTGTCAGCCGTCTGCCTCCATCAATTGCCATCATTTTCTGACATTCCTAAAGTTTTGACGTCTGTTTTTCATCTTCGTATATTTGTTTCCATTTTTTGTTCTAAATCTAGCACTTCACATCTCGCCAGTTTTTTTTGTTTTTTTTTAAACTGTGCCCTCTTCCTTATTAATTGCTCTTTTTTCCCTTCTTCTATTCTCATCTACCATTTTTTGGGAAGGACTTCCGAATGCGTTCCATAGCCCGAGTGAAAACAATTCATTATAGCTACCCCGGCGGCTTTCCCTGATATGTCAATCTGACTACTGGCCAGACGAACATCGGCGTACGGCCTCGATGATACGAACCGACCAGACCCTCACGTCGTTGCATATCAATCTGACAATGCCTAAGCACTTGTCGAGCTCTGGAACGCATTCGGAAGTCCTCCCCATTTTTGTATATTTTTCTCAGTGCAGCACTAGTCTACTTTCTCTTTCCTCTTCATCCCTTCATTTTTAATCCCTTAATCCTGTTTCGTTACTTCCTCTTTAACCTTCTCCGTACGTCGGTTTTGTTGAGAGGCTTGGGGACCACTGTCCAAGTGTAGTTTATTTGATGTTTGTTCATCCGATCTCTCTTGCCATCTCGATTTAATGAAGTTATTAATAGCCGGTTTAAAGTCAGTGTGTGGTATTCGGCTAGCCCGTGCCTCAGCATACTCCACTCCTCACTTCAGCGCGACAATCTTGTCCTCAGTATTTTCTATTCCTTCCCCGACCTCGACTATCCTTCCTCGTCTTAAGCTGTGTTTCCTTTGTACGGAAACTCAAACGGCTTCGGAAACGTAAAAAAAAATCCATCAAATAGTAAAAATGTTTGCTGAAATGACGTTTCCGTTCACATGAAAACGTTCTTTCTGTGTCTCTACTTGAAGGGTTTTTAACGTTTTCTTGCCGTTTCCGTTGCCAACTACATTTAAAGACAGCTTTACAAGGTGTTGGAAGTCGAACTCATTAAATATACCAGGTCCGCTGATGGACAAAGAACTGCGGGTTATGGGGGTTTTATAGTGAGATAAATATTTATATCACTAATGGTTACTCATCACAAATAGGCTTTGTTCCCAGTAGTTTCCTCGTTGCACGTGAGTGATTTCCTCGGTCCATTTTGAAGTATCGCTTACATGTGTCTGTTTTTATGGCTACACACCATTGTGTATGACGCACTGTTTTAGCCACTATACCGTGTAAAATAAAATTTAAAAAAAGATGCAGAACCCCCCCCCCCCCGCTCTCTCTCTCCCTCGTCCTCTCTCTCTCCCTCTCTCTCTCTCTCACAAGGGGGACAAGGTGGTCTAGAGGCAAGGTACTCGCCTCTCATGCCAAGGGTCCCGGGTTCTAAACCCGGCCGGTGCAGGCATGTTGGAAGTTTGGGATTTTTCTCATATTTTCGTGTCCCTGATCCTACTGGTGGGGGGGGGGTAGGATCGAGTACCTAGTCTTCTCGGATAAGGACGAAAAAATTCGGAGGGCCCGTGTTCACGTTGCGCACGTTAAAGATACCTTGGCAGTTGGAAATCGTAAAGAGCAGGCCGAACAGGCCGCTGCCCGGGAAAAATTAAATAAAATTCATCTCAAATGGCACAAAAGGCAAATTTCCCAAATGAGATTAAAGAGTTATACAAATACAAATACAATTACATACGCATACTCTCCATCCCTCTCGAAATTTCCTTCTGTTCCGTCCAAGACGAAAAGGACAGAGGTAAATCTTGTATTGAGGGATAGTCTCCTGTAAAGAAAAAGACTCCCCCCCCCCCCCTCCATTCTATCCGTCACAAGCAGATTTCTCGAAAAGCCCCCAAAAAACTTCCTCGGAAAAATAAACGAAGTGGCGGAAAATCTGGAGACAATGACACTCAGGATTATGTCAATCAGCTGGAGGACCTATCGCGCTTTTTCCTCACTTTGCAATCTCAAAAAAATCAGTAACAAACTTCTTTTCCAGACTCACCCAGGATTCAGTTCTGACAGGTCACAAGAACCTGCGCAAAATGTCAGGAGTGTGCGTGTGGTCGGTGGGCACTTATGGTAATGTCTCCTTCTAACATAACGTTCTGTGACATTCTGTCTCTGGTCTTGCTTTTTCCTAGGCACAATGTGACCGTTACTGTGTCGTCATGCTTTCTCTAAACTCAAACTCAAACTGAAGTCAAGACTTATTGTTACCTGGACAGTATTTGCCGGAAATTCAGAAGTGCGATCGCTTATAACCTGTTTTGAAAAGGCTGATGGTGCACTTCGTCAGATTCAGTGGCGTAACTAGGGAGGGGGCCACAGGGGCGGTTGCCCCGAGTGCAAAATTTCTAAGAGGCGCAAAATTTCACAACTATATCACTGTTTCAACTGCCAGTTCTGAAAGAAGTTTATCAAAACGTAAAGTGATCAAAACGTATCAGAGATCTACAATGAGCCGAGAAAGACTCTCGTCCAAAGACGGCCTTCCCGCACAGATATACAAGGTAGTTAGGCATAAATTGTATTAGTTCTTACCGGCAATACTGTCACTTGCGATTTCAATTTAAATTTCAATACTGTTGTTGAACAATTTACAGAAATTAAAACCAGGCGATTTTAAATTTGACAATATTAGCATTAATTACATTTTACTTTAAGTAAATTAGTATTTTCTTAATACGCAATACATAATATGCTTTTTGGGATGGGGGGAGGGGGGAGGGGGGGGGGGAGAGAATATGAGGTTCAAAATCAGTCTTTTGGAAGGGACTCAGAGAGAGAGAGAGCTAAGGGTCCACGGGTCAGAAGAAGCAGTACTCACCTTGCCACGGACACTGGCAACCCACGCCACGCCACTGGTCTGATTTTGTGTAGCGTCTGTTTTTGACTCACTGCTCGAAGTTGTCTCTTTCCGTCAGCTGACCCAAGACCGTGTAGAGGCGCCAGAACTCGTGAGATAGACTTGTTTCAGTGCGAGGGGTCCCGTTTAACACGATAGTTCACATCTCACACTGAAACTGACACAGCTGACAATGATTTGACCGAGTGCGCTACCAGCTTATGGCTAGAGGACTCAGCCAACATTTCCACGTAACTCCGGCGTAGGATTTTGGCAATTGGTAGGATTACCGTGGGGCGGATTCCTGCACCAAACTGGCGTCGGTGCGATGTCGTGACTAGCGGATCTACGTAGGAACAATGTCAATCCTATGTGCAAACTAGACGTCAGTCCTCTGCGGGGGGTTCCCGTAGGGTTACTGGCTGGGGATTTTATTAAACAATCTTTTCTATTAGTTTGTACGACATCTTTAGCCAGTGAGCAGCTGGTTGCTTTGCTCATGGCGTCGCAAACCAGAGTTTCCCAGAGATTTACATTGATTATTTATACCCAGCCAAAATGACGTGATTATACTGCAGGGGGTTCTACGTCACGGCTGCAGTAACGTAAATTAACAACCCCTCTCCCCACCAATTGCTTTGTTTCACTTAATCACCCAAAAATTGTAATGTTGACCTCACCCTCACCCCTCACGAAAACCCCCGTGTACGGCCGCTGCGCCTGCCCACTTGCAAAGATATTTTGTATGGCACGGCGGCTGAGCATGTGTACTCGTAAAGATTAGCTCTAATCCAAAAAGGCGGAATTGAAACTCTTAGATGAACGAAACATAACAATGTGGTCTGGAGCTCCCGTCGAAAGACAGGAATAAACTTTAAAATTTTGTTGCAGCGCAAGTCTTGTGACGTCAAATGGAACAAAGCAATAACAGCCTGAAAGGAAGATACTCCACGCTTGTGTAGCTTCAGTTATTCCGAAATGTGTCCAGTGTTATGAATAAACATAGCTCATGAATGATTTTAGCAGTACCCTTGTTCTTTACTGCTGAACACGGAAGTGTTCTGTCATCATCAAAGAGTAATTACTTGTCTATCTCACCACCACCTCCCCCCTCCCTTCCGGACTGTCTGAAGCCACAATCAACCAAGTCCTACACGGATATTGTCACGTGCAGTCTGACTTTTAGAATGTCATTACCTGGGCGAGTGGCCACTGTTACGATTTGGGGTATATTAAATTATGGAATTTAGGTGTTCGACTGCATTTAATAAATATCGAGAGGTTTTACAAAATTACTCTGCCATACCATGCCACATACACTAATAACAATTTCGAGTAAGTTATATCAAGGACCTTGTAGGGCCACAAATTTATTACTTAAGATTCCTAACAATTTCGTCTATCTTACATATTAAAAGACAACATCAGCAGCATCAAATGAAAATACTATAATACATAACTAGAAGTCTCCTCTAGATTCTTAAAAGATTAGGAAATCTATATCATTCTGACTCATTCACAGTTTACTTAGTAATTATTTATCTTCAGAAATATAGTCTGCCTACTATCTCACAAATAATATTCTTATGTCTCAGACGACAATATTAATTCAGTAATAGCTTATAAAGGATCAAACCGTCAAGACACACTGACGTAGTTAAGATAGATCTAGATCGGCTCTAGGATGGGCTGGCAATCCCAACCTCATCCAGACACATCAAATTACAATTTACAAATGTGTATATCAGTCACTCAGTCTAGATCTTAATGGCAAGTAAAAACATTATAGTCTTGCATCCTTTGGTAGTACTTCTACTGGAAAAGTAGGGTCAGATTCACGTCATCTCGAATCATTGTGAAGACACTTACGATTGGTTCCCTGAAACGATTTCAGGGAACTGGAGAAAATAGCTGTGGATTATTTCATTGTCTATCCAGGACATAGACATGTCTTTAACAGTCTTATGGTTCTCTCTGGCTGAACCTTAGCCGACACCCTCGCAGGATGGAATACGCTGCATGGAGTGAAGTAACATAAAGATGTCTCCGCTTATCTTCTGCAAATCCCAGCCAACTGCCCAAATTTGATTGGTGCATCCATTTCGAGCTCAGCTCGCAGTCTATTAATAGTAACAGACAAAGTTAAATTACTATGTCAAAAGCGTTCGCAAAGTCTCTCCACCCTCTACGTTTTATGTACGAATTTATTCACTCCTTATTCGCCCCGTCTTCCCTTGCTAAAGTACACCCAAACCACGGGGTCGAAAACTGCACCGTCACTGTTAATTTATCCATTCGTTCTATCTTGCCCCACTTTCTTTCCATCTCTAAGAAAAAGCGTTTCAAAAACAAACTGTCCACGGGAATAGTTCAAGGACGTTTGCACTGGCCAAAATCAATGATGACATGAAATAAACAAAGCGTGACCCAGCACGGCAATTCAAATCCTAACCCTGACAGCCACTTTGATGTCTGTTCACGCATGAAGGCCCATAGGTCTGAACAGCAAAAATAAAAACGTAACGGGAGAGAGTCAGAAAGAGTAGACAAGTAATGGCTTCACTATTGCAGTGCCAGTTACAAAGCTATGGTATAAAACCAAACATAAAAAAGTAGAAACAAGTCTGTTTTCTCCAAATAATGAAAGGAAATTAATAATTATCAAATGATAAGCACTGTGTTGACATACATTTGTTATTTCTAGGTTGCACTGACCCGTCATACAATTTCAGTATAACTAAAATGATATAAAAAGTTGTCATTCTTAAGCTAATAATAAATCAATCCAGACAATTTGACATTTCTAAGCTCAGCGATGGATGGATGTCAAACCTTCAGAGTTCATATTAGAAATGTAAATATGTACTTTTAAAACTTCCTAAGATTGGCGACAGGGATTTGGCTAAACTTTGAAAAATGCCTGTATATATAACATCACTGTATGTTTGTTTCCAACAAAGTAGTCTGTGCTTTCCTGGTTTGTCTATAACAATGACAGTGATAATGATAATAATAATAATAATAATAATAATAATAATAATAGTACCAGAACCATCTGAAATTCCGATTTTTGTTTGTTTTCTTTGTTCGTATCTTTTGAAGTGTTGCTTTCTTTATTGTTTGCTATTGTCATGTATTGCTTGCTGCACTTTGGCGCTTTCTTCTGGGAAATTGAGCTTTGACATTCATTTAGTTGCCCTGTTAGGTAAAAGAAAGACCGTCCTTATTTAACGAATCTATTTCTCGAAACTGTGGAAAGAGTTCCGTATGTCTCGACCAGTCAGTCTAAATGATAATACCCTAAAACTATTCCTAACCTTGTCGTCACCCTTGATTACAAACCTTTGTCATCTGGTGTAAGGGTAGAACCTGGGGTGAGAGATAAGATCAGGTTTAGGGCTTTAGGGATAAGGACAGAGTTAGGGATAGGTTAAGGGTATCTTGATTCGGTGGCCGGGACGTATGGAATTCTTTCCGAAACTCTCTGCTAGCAGTGTACGTGTACTAGAAATTGTGACATTTTCTGTCGTTTCACATTTCTGCACCGCCCCGCCTTCAGGACAGGTAAACACGATGTTGACATTAAGTGATATTATATACTGCCTACAAAAAGTCATTCGAATTTGAAAAGGCCATATTCAGACACATACAGTTGTGACGACCCAACCTAGTTCCGGCACGTGTATCTGAGAAGTATGTTCCCCATCTTTTACAAGTGCAAACGCTTTGAGGGCGAGACACGGGGAATAGAGGCAGGGGTATGGATGGGAGAAGATTAAAGGCAGCTACAACTGGCACAACTAAACAACTGTTTCTAAACATATCCTACTGACAATACGATGACATCTTGTATGTAGAATACGCAACCCATTTTGAGGGGGGAAAAGTTGGAAGGTCTGAATTAGCTTTGAATGTAACACAGAGGCTTAGGCCTATAATAGTTACTACAGTGTAGGGCTCTGTTCTGTCTAGCTCTATTACATGAAGACCTGAATAAAACTGACATTGCTAACAAAGCCTGTAGTCACAAAATGCTCTCGGTGTTGATTTTCCTGTGGAGCATAATGACACCTCGATTTGCGACACTGCCTTTGCGCATATTAGCTCTGTTTGAAATACAATTGAGAAAACTTGAATAAATTTATATTCAGCCTGGTAAGTCCCTTTCGTCACGAAATGATCTTGGTATTACGGTACTTTTTCTGTGGAGTATAATTATCACGTCTCGGAATTTCGACCCTGCACAGTTTTACGTATTGTCACTGTCAAACCATGTGTGACCAAGAACGACGTGTATATGTGTTGACCCGCCAACCAAGCGAGCAGTGCGAACATTTCAACGACACGGGAGAGATCGCAGGGCGCGGTGCGTTCAAGCTGCAAGAAAGAACCGTGTCTTTTGTAACAGGATCCTGTTTTGTCACCTGCTATACTGAAAGGGGACGATGGATGACATGGCGCTTTGGTAAGTAATAATTTTGGTACAATTTCTGTCTGTGATGAAATGCATTTCCATGTCATAGTAGTAATTCCTAATTTTTTCATAGTAATAAAGTGGAATGTGGTGTTGTTTGAATACTACACAAAGGCCAGACCTATTTTAAGTAGTCACGTAAGACAGGGCAGGTGTAGTGCATTGCTTGAATGACAGGTTGAATCGTGGACACTCGTGAATGTCCCGAGCTGTGATCTAGACTATGTGTCGAGGGCTACTTCATGTACAGTTAAGAAAACCTGGGCGTGATTTTTGCCCTTGCTGTGGGATTGCTGGGATGATGATGTTGTCCTTCCCGTGCCATTGTACACAGGGCTCAGTTAGTCTTACTTAACTTGGTGTCAAATCAGAAATCGGCATTCCTCTCTCTGTAAAGTGAAATACTACATTCTTCAACACTGAGGAAGTAGGGCATTTCCAGTAGCCTAATGTTGGTTCGGCAGTGAAGTTTATTCCGTGTTAAAAACTGTGGATGTAGATTCAAGCAGTGCAAAAACAAAACAACATTTTAATGTCTTTGCGCACGATTGCTCAGGGAGAACAGAAAGGTGAGAATGCCCAGTTTTTGCGTGGTTTTTACGTATAATTAGATATTTATTTCACGGATTGTTTATAGTCATTGTTTATAGTTATTATTTATAACACTAATTGCAAGGATTGTTTATAGTTATTTTTCATAGTTATTGTTTGTACCAATAATTACATAGGCTAGTCATTTCACGGATTGTTTATAGTTATTGTTTACACCACTAATTACATAGTTATTTCAAGGATAGTTCGCAGAAATACAACTCTTTATTTCCTAAACCTATTTGCATCATGTAACAGCAACATACCACCACCGAAATACAAGCAATGGATAACAATAGCAGTAATCAGCTTCACAATGTAAATACATAGGAAAGGTGCCTTCTTCACCTGTATCTCAAAAGTTTAATAGGGGGGGGGGGAGAAGGAGGGGAAACCTACATTAAAACGGCCAAACCAAGATGCCGTTTATCTGAGGCAGCTGTAATTTGAATAATGATGTCACTAGATCAGTTTGTCTCGGTACCTGTGTCTCCTATCTGTCATTCCCTAAACTAATGTGTAGTTTGACATTTCATACATGCGGTAACAACTCAGTGTTGTTGGTTGATTTTCGAGGGAAAAATGTACAGTACATGAGTATTCTGAAGCTGTGTTTGCATGTGTGCGGAAACCGAAACGTCAAAAGTCCACCAAGCCGTCTCCTTAGAATGACAAGGTTTTAACTCCGTTCCGTCAACTTTTGAAAAAATTGAGGATTGAAGTTGCATGTGATTTTAGCTTTTAGAGCAAACTTTTTTTTTTTCCTTTTAGTAATAGTTAAAAGATTTTACTGTTCCCAAATGGCGGGAAATGGTGAGACGTCAATGAGACCTCACAACAATGAGTCGCAGTGTTAGTAGAGTCAGACTGAGTAACTGTTCTTGTCCACAGCATCAGCCATGCTCCGCTTTTCTCGCGGAAAATGACGTATGAAAAAGTTAAACCCTCTTTGCCTGTGTATACTTGTTTCCGTGGAAATAGCGGAGCGGAGCGGATGCTGGTTACAAGACCAGTAAAAAAAAGAATGTGGGTGAATATAGAGAGATCTGAATTCTGAATGTAGGTCAGATGTCGTCACTTTTTTTTTTGTAAATGTTATTGTTGTGTGTTTATTAAAGCCAGCGGGGTTTCCATTTCGAACAGAGCTCTGAACGGATACCAATGGGGTGTGACGGCAGGTTTATAAATAGCGTCATTCATTGACTTCAGACTTTACCGGATCGTACTAGTTTTGTTTATAATAAAGTGTTAACGTTGGCAGACAGGCTTTTAAAAAGTGTACAAGAAATAATAGACACCAAGTTTGCGTCTTTTGTATCAAATTCAACAATATTGTGTTTTATTGTAGCCTCCTTATAATTGATGTTTTTTTTAATGAGATTTAGGCTTACCACAAGGCATCGCAAATAAAGTCATTAAATCTATGTATGTCTAAAGTCAGAAAGATTTGTGTAAAGTATTACTTATCACTGCCACCAACATTAACATCAAAATTAGATAAAAGGTACAGGAATGAGGAACTTCAAACAAATGGGCGTACTACGAAATTGATCAGCCAATATAATGCATATTGACTCCGATGCGATTCCCGATATGTTGACAAAAATCCTACCATAGATTGCCTTTATTTTTTATTTATTTGAACATTTAAGAAGTTTAGCTTTAAACTGTGTTTGAGAGCAGTAGGAAATGTACGGGTCTTAGTTGTTTCGTAAAAAGTATTGGTAATAAATGTAGTAGCAGCTTGAGAGATTTTAGGCACAACAGTTTCAGTAACTGTAGTGTATTGTATGTAGAAATATCAGCAGCTATGACTGTGGCTTTTTGTTTGTTTTATTATCAGCAATGATAGTTGTAGTAGCAGCAACGAACGCTGTTGGGTAAATTTTTGGTTTGTAACAATAGTGTAGATAATATTACTATCATTATTTAGGCGTTATTATTATTTTCTGGTCCACTCATCGCGACCTCAGTTCTTGTTTATTCCAACTCAACTTTTTTGTGCAACTGAGAAATTCGACGTTTAACTTTCGATACTTTTGCATTATGATAGGAAGTTGGAATAAATCGGAACCGGGAAACAGCTTGATAAGTGCCACAACGCATTTGAAACATTTTAAAGGACCGTCAAAGTGTACATTTGTTTTTACCTCTTCTACCTACTAAAAGATCCCCAGTTTTTTTAGAAAGTGGAGATAAAACAAACAAGAACTAAAATCGCGCCATCTCTACCAAGCCGATGTCTCTATGCCAAGACGTCTCACATTATCACTGAACCGAAGAAGGTACAGAAAAAAATTAGCAATGTAGACTTTAATACCGGCTCCGTTCTAGATGAGAACCCGGTCAACATTCAGGCAGCCTAGTCTTTGCATCCAGGTCAGGCCATGGGCCAGTTGCCCCGGGCTTGTCTGCTCTAAAAAACAAGGTGACTTTTTGACGTGGCCCCATTTTCCCCCGTCAAGGCATTTTTAACTTTTATACTGGTAAAATCAACGGTAGACCGTGACAGAATCATCTGCATTGCTGTGTAGCTTAAATTTGTCAAGGTGCAAGGACAGTGTTATGTGCAATAAAAAAATGAAAACAGTAGGCTACAAGATAAGGAAACGAAACAATACCACTTATGCGCTAGAGAGTCACCCGGTTTATTGCTAGGCCTAGTGTGTCCAGAAGGTAGAGATTTGCTGAAAGCTGGCCACGTGCATGTCGAGATAGACAAACAAAGGCGAACGAGACAGGGAAAACAATAATAAATAACATTCTAATGACAGCGTCAAAACCAAAACAAACGGATTAGTTTTGCACAAACTTGCCGGTACATCGCTGTCAGCAAACGTGCACGTCATTCTTGACCCCCCCCCCCCCCTTTCTAATAAGGGTGAAACTATTGAAAGAGCTCAGAAGAAAAACTGCCCTAGTCACAAATATATTAGACAAAGAAAATCGATTTTTAACGTATAAAACTCCATTGCTTCCCTCTTACAACTGAAAGGATATCAAATGTTTGTGATAACAGGCTCTTTTTTTAAAACTGTGATGCTTTCGCATAGAGCAGGCTGAAAAACCAAGCTTGTATTTATGGGGGATGTAAGAGAAAATAACATTTTGTAAGTACGATTATTTTTCTCTCCGAGGATCTTCTTTTTCGTCCAAAGTAATCGCTCAGCTTTCCGGAAATTGCCAAACCAAGGCTTTTATTTATATAATATCGACAGCGACTTTGCTACAGAATTATGTAAAATATGACACAGAACAACATAACCTGGAAAATTGGAGATTCGTTGGTTTGCAAGCTTAGGATTTGTGTGCGAACTTTTCGCACTACACTCGTGCAAATCTCATACAGCTAAATACCGGAAGAAAAGTTGTTCTGTCGTTTTCAGTCTGACGATGAAGAAAGAGACACAACTTATCACCCCTGGACCGGCAAAGATGAGAAAAAGGAAATCAGAGATGTTAGTGAGAAACAAGTAGAGACATGGTGAGAAAAATCTCGAATAATTATTCTTAACATACCTTCCTATTCCACCATTTCGATTACTGGCCGCTTGGAACAAATGGAATGTTACATTGGAAGGGATATTTTGTCTACTGTTTTAAGCATCCATGCATTGTAGGTACTAGTCAGCCCGTGCAAAAGCATCTTGCCTGAGAAACATAGAACACGGATAGGCCAGGGGCGAAATTTCCGATCATATTATTCGAGTCCAGTCGAGGAAAATGGCTCTCTCTTTTGCTGCTCAAACAGAAATAAAACATGATAATTATAAAGTAAACAACAACAACAACAAAAAGGACTTAATTTTGTCCAAACTTGATGTGACCATGTACTTCACCGTCAAAATTTGAGGCAGTAGCACGAAGTTTCATAATTTTTGGTCGCATATTCACGAAGTTTTCGCTGCTTACAAGTTCATCGTCTACCTCCATTATAGAACGCCTAGCTGAGGTCCCCAGCCCTGCCCGGGATAAATCGGTTTGAATATTGGTTTCAGTTCTGAGTGGTTATTATGGAACTGCTTCGTCTGGCTTGTTCCTATTTGTTTATTTTATTTTTGTTTGTTTTAAATAGGTCTTACTGCTCTGCCTTTGTGAGTTGACACCCTGCGCATACCGTACAACAGCAAGATTTGCGCACGGGTTAGTGTGTTTGATAGTGAACACATCGCAGGAAGTGATAATGAAACCTTAAAATGGCGAACTGTGACTCGAAATAGATCTAAATGATGGCGAAACAATAAATTTTCAATAAAAAAAACTGCACCGATTTGAGACTTCTATTAAAAACTGTGCACCCTTACATCCATTCTGATGCACCATATAAAATTTGAAGTCTGAGTGTGGAGTGGTTCAGAAGCCTTTTGCAACGAAAAATCTCAAGTCCACAAATATAATATAGTATAGATATAGATATAGATATAGATATAGATGACTTCTCAGTGGACGATCAAAGTTTAGCGTTAAATTCCATTATTATGTCGGTATGGCAAGAAGGTTGACCATGAGTAACTTGTGACGTAAGTACCGAGTTCTGCCTGCAGCACCCGTCAACTTTGTCCTACTGACATGCTTGCATAGTAACAGGATACTTTGTGTGCTTTTGTCAGCAATGGGGTTAAGCTTAGGTATAGGATGAATAATGGGTCGTTAGCCTCCTCTCTGACCCTCTTTTCCCTCATATAAAATATTTTCTTCCAACCCTCGGCTTTACTAGCTCTTGCAGAGACTCGTGTCACCACAGATCCGTCTTGGGTAGGTGGACATGATGTTTTTACCATAAATATTAAGGCATGACGAATTCACTGTTTCAAAGAATCATATACTAAGATTAGATATGTTCAAACTGGTTATAAATATGTACTCTGCAACATTGTCACCAGCATTTCTATGACATATAACTCATTTGGCGCCCGGCAAAAACTGACATGCTCTGTCGCCCTTCTGTTATAATGCTAACCATTTTTAAACTGTAAATTCTACCTTGAAGCACTTTGACTGTCAGTTTCATGCATTGCTGGGTTTCACACAAGCGAAACATGTTTGGGAATAACATTTTCTCCCAGCATAATACAATAAAAAGTTTTCTTCAATTCTGTTTTCTTCAATACGAAAAAAAAAAGGGGGGGGGGGGAGGGGGAGGTTTTTGTTAAACACAGCGAGTCAACGTTTAAAATGTTGTGTGCCTCAAGTTACATGGACACAGATACTCGATGGGTAACAAGAGATACGTCGGGAGCAAAACAAGAAAAAAGGTGTTTGTTGTGGAAAATACCCATTTTTCATAAATTTTGGCCTACTGTAACTGGATGGTATAGAAGTTGGTATACAATTTCCTCACGCTAATTTTGGTTTTGCTAACAATTCAATGAAGACTTCTATTTTAAGCACCCAATGAATTATTCATCGTTACTGTTTGCGAATAATTTATTGTAATTTTTCCGAGTAGAGATTAATTTATAGTGACATTAAATAGATGTGGGAACCTTGAATACCTTCATTTCCATTACAACAAACAGTATACTTTTATTTCTTCCATTCACAAATAGAAAAAGAGATTAGCGTGTGGAAGACAATGTGGCTGAAACATAAAGAAACTGCTGTGGTGACTTTTACAAACAGCATACAGTAACTCGTGTCAGCGAACAAGACAACTTTGGTCCCATACATTTCACGCCACGAGCCGTCAAATTTTGTGCAAAACAAAAGCAAATAAATATTAATTATGAGTGACACGAATGTTAAATCTGAGAATTTTTAGTAAAATGTGAACGAAGTTGTGGATGAAGTATTTTCTCTAGAATTGACGTTTTGTTCGGTGAAGGTGTATTGATACGTCACGTAGCCTCAGGTCTACCGATGAAAGATGCGTACGTAGGCCTACTTGGTAAATGCAGTACGCATCACGTTACACGCGCCTGTAACAGCCTAAATTCAAATACACGCCAAGGAGGAAGTTGAACAACTGCACTTCTTACGGTAACCATCCCGTCCAAATAACGTAGGGACTTGCGGATATTGGCCCTGTTTGTTTTAAACGTAAATCTCTGTAGGCTATGTGAAATTTGTGCTCCGAGTGGTTTTGAAGTGAGTGTTTTCTCTAAAAGTGTTAATGTGGAGCACTGGAAATTTGCTTCATGCTTGCAGGTAATTGACCACAGTGCCTCAAGAAGTATCATGTTAATAAAGAACTGACATGTCAGCTTAGCAATCATACCTGCAGTGCACACACTGTATATATACACAGTGTATTCTAATGCAGGTGTGTTAACAAATAGTGTTTGTTTTCCTTCTCGCCCTTCCTGTTTGCCCGTGATTCGCGGATAAGTGGATTTGTATTGTCATGTGGTGTAAAAATGTTCAGAATTTGAAAACAGTCCTGAAACTTGTCTTACATGAATGTAAAATATTGACTAGATATTTTTTTCAAACTGTTTTAGTGTGTATTAGTACATAACAACATTAGAACTCGAGATTTGTAATGCTTGGGATAAAAGATAGTTCACTGAGCCAAGTGTGTTTTCTCTCAGTGTGAGACGTGGACTATGGACTTGAACGGGGACCTTGCCCACTAGTGAGACTGACACAAGACAAAATCGACGCAAAACTGGATTTACTCAGTGGGATACTAAACTACTAGCCTTTTAGTGGACAAATCAGTGTTGGACTTTATACAGGAGTCACCACATCGTGGTAGTGATATTGTCACTTTCAGTATGTTGTCTTTACGATTTTTCATTTTGTACTGCTATGAATGTGTTACGACCATCAGTTATTTATTTGTTTGTTATCTCCCGAGTAACCGAATTACATAAGTTTACGGCAGTCCTTACCATTGCTGCTTTTATAGCTTTAATTTAATGTTGAGGTTTTTTGTTATATTCAGAACTTGAAAAGTATTCCTCTTGAATTCTTTCATATGTTCTGGTGGTGTCATGGTTTTGTGATGTCATGTAAATGTTCCATTTCCCTTTCAGTGATCGTAGTCTTGTGTCCTGATATTAACACTTTACTTGCCGAGTCTGAAAGAGTATAAACATGTGTATCCACAGTTACTTTTAGATTTGGTTGTTGCTGTATTTTAAAGTGGTCAGTGAGAAACTAAGATATTTGAAACATAAAGTTTTGTACAATGATTTTCTCTTTTCTATAATTTCATCGACGACATTACCAATGGCAAAATCAAAATTGTGCACTGTTGGCCTGTAAAGGGTTGATCCAGTACTTTTTATTATTTTTTTCTCCTTTTTTTCCTCAGAACAAGAACAGTAGCAGACCCTGTCAAAAGCAGTAGAGGCGCATTTCCTCTTATGGCCTAGCAACAATGGCGAGCAACAGGAGAAAGAGCTGTTTTCTCTTCTACGTCTATGGTTACTGCCTGGGGCTGGGAACCGGGATTATTGCCACCATCTTGGCCTGGACGGAATCGGGTCCCGCAGTCACCCGGGCCCTCCTATGTGCCGGGCTGGGCATCAGTGTGGCCACGCTAACCCTTCAGAGCGTCATCGGCTGTGACAGGTTCGGCTCCAAACGGCTGGTCGCGAGATCCGTTATCAACATCATTGGACTGTCCACAGCAGCAGTGGTCACAGGTGCTGGGACATTCTTTCACAGCGATGGTGAAGGTCTATTTTTCCTATGCGGGACGTTCTCGGTAACTCTGTATGTTATGACAACCATTGCGTTTATCGTTAATTTGGTTCGGAGCCGGGCTCACAAAAATACCGGCCGGACTAATGGGAACACAAACAATGATCTGGGCGAGGGAAGTTCATCTCAACCCGTCTCCTGTATGGAAATGATGTCACGCTATCTGCCCGCAGACCCTTACATTGGGGATATATTTTCTCAGGCACCCATGGCGTATCCAGCTGGAGGTGCAGATCCGTCCGTGTCTGTGTTGTCAAACAATAATTTAAACTCAGGATTACGTTATCCAGGTGTTAACAACGGTTCATTCCAGAATCCGGAAGGAAACAGAGAGCTTTCCGTAACAGAACTGCTTTTACTAGGCATCCCTATGGGTGTTTCACTTCCGTCTTACACTGATATTTCTGAGCCAAACTCAGACCTCCCTCCGCAGTACAGTGACGTCACTGGAGCTAGCGAACCTGACGTCACGTCCAGCCAGATTCTACCGTCTTCACCCGACATTCCAGATAATGGTGACCAGCCGCCGGACTACGATGATATCATTCAGGACAGTTCTATTAACATGGAGCAGCTGAACGAGGAGACACCTAGCCAGGCAGTGGAAATTCCGTCAGCAGAGGGGCAACAAATCAGTGTCCAGGATACGCAGTTGTAGCACTAGACTTTAAAAATTTGCTTCTGTTTGCCTGTGGATAGACCTGTGGTGTTTGAAAGTAGAGAATTCCCATGCTGTGATCTGCCGGCAGATTAAGTTCGAAACGTCCTAAATACCTTGACTGAGAGTATTCGCTCGATAATTCTATTTCTGCAGTGCTGGAAATATCTCGTACAGTTGTGTGTATTTAATCAAATGCATTCTGGAACAGCCAAGACAAAGTGGCTGGCACAAGTGCATTCTGAAACAGCTACAACACACAAATGCATCCGACAACAACCATGACAAATTGGTTGTCACAAGCGCGTTCCGGAACAGCCAGGGAAAAAAATGGTTGATGCAAGCAGTGCAGTCTGAAACCGCCATGACAAAGTGGTTGACGCTGCATCCCCTTAGATTGGCAAGATTCTATTTCCCTTACGACAACCTTTGAGAAACTGACAATTGAAGTTTCACGTGCTCATGGCTTTTAGAGAGACGACTTTTTCTTTCTTTCTTTTCAGTAATACCTACACTTTACCCACCATATCCGCTTGATACTTTGACACATAACGGAGAAGACCCTCAGAAGTAGTGTAGAGTGTGTAGCTCAGTCCAGCCAAAACGTGGAGATAGAACCTTATTATTCTAAGGGGAGGCTAGAAGACGATTGTAACTACAACAACATAATTTTTATAATCTGTCGTCATGTGCCAGTAGTTGATTCTACAAAATAATGACCTCTTTACAAACTCAAAAGTCTCATCAACGAAGTTGTCAAAAGCACAACACATTGACACACAGTGTCCCAAATCAACAGGCCGTTTGTTTGCTTCTGTTAGTTAATGTGTCCACAGTTAATTAAACAAACCAGACAGAGATGTTTCTCCTGGGGAGTAACATTCGTACTTGCAACCTCATCATTACTGTTACAACGATGTATCTGGTGGCCTGAATTCTTGTTTGTTCCAACTCCACTTTTTGCACAACTGAGAAATTCAGCGTGAAACGTTTGAGGCTTTAGTTCTTATGATGAGGAGTTAGACTAAATCAGCACTGTGAAACAGCTTGATAATGCCACAACACATTTTAAACAAGCGTCAAACTGTGCATTTGTTATACCTCTTCTGCATACTACACGCTCTCCTGTTTTTCAGAAAATGGAGATGGACACAAATAAGAACTAAGGTCAAATTTTATTGATACCGTTACGCGGTCAAACGACCGTAACACATGTTAGAGCATTGTGTTGTCAGCATAGGAAATAAATTACCCCATTTTACCTGCATATTTCTAAATGTAACAAGCTGTAACTACCATTGATTTGTGCCATTCCCATGGAATTCAATAATTATGACTAATCTAGCAAAGTTAACGAGAATCGTGGGGCCTTATAATTATGTGGAAGTGTCACTGTGAAATAAAGGGGTAGAATTTAGACACAACTAAGTAATCCATTAAAATTACACAGGGAATCAGAGACCGAAAGACGGCCAAACTTGTAGTTCCAGATTTTGTATTTTATTTATTTCAATTCTATTGTAATATTTATGTTTCATGTTTTGTATCCTTCTAAGTTTGTAGTAGTATATTTTCTTATTAGAACACTCGAAACTGATTAATTAAAATTTATTAGTCTTAAATTTCGAACAGACTAACGCTCTCACCCCCTCATAATTTTTGTGTAATGCATTTTGGCCACATTCTTGCCAGGTTTATTAGTTATCTAGTTTTGTCTTCTACTAAAAACCTGCCAAACAGGCCCTCATTGCTTACTGTGACTTTCGGTTTAACGGCGTCCCGCAAATTCGCAGAATTCCTGTAGTTTGGTACGTTTACAAATTTCCATATAAGCATAGCTCGGAACCTCACCGTGCCTAACTCTTATTCTGAAGAACCGCAAATACTGTATGTTGAAGAAGGGGTAGATTATTAGAAAGGTCTAGGGTCGGGGTTTACAAATCAAAATTATTTTTTAGTCCATTGACAGCCGAAGCCTTGGAAGCTGGATTTTCTGAACTCTTGATTATATTAGATTCAATAATTTCACTTAGTTCAAATGGCAGTTGTCAACCCAGTACTGCCTTTTCCCATCTTTACATGGGAGCGTTTTGAGAAAATCCCTTGTAAAGTTTTGTTAAGTTACAACATGCTAGAACAACTGTTTAACGCTTTAAAATCATTGGAACGATGGAAAACACTCTATTGCGCTATAAAATGTGGCCTTGTCTTAATTTTGATCGGAAGATGAAATAAAATTGAGTAGTATACTAGTACTGAGCCGACTCCATGTAAATCAAAATACATGTAGTGCAATTAGCCTGTAATTCCAAACTACAAAGTGGAAGACCAGACCTTACTTCTAATAGGGTAGTAAAATTTGACAACAATTCTGTGCCAATATTGAAAGGGTTAAGGTGGATTCGTCCATAACACAGCATCCTTCTGCCAAATACTTGATGTCATGATGTATGTTTGATGATGTGGACAACTGTGATCCTGGACTCCAGGGGCGTATTCTGTGGTTTTTCACTGAACACTGCCCAAATGCTAAACTTATGCCTGAGTTTCATTGTACATTTGAACAATAATGTCCTATGAATCCAGTGTTTGGAGAGCTTTTGACAGCCATATAAATTTTATTAGTGACCTGTTCAGAAATCCACGCAATTTAAGCGATGCAAAATGTTATCAAGTTGCCTAGCAACAAATCCTCATTATGCCATCCACTGTATGATTGTAAGATTAAGCTTGTTTTTTTTGTTTTTTTTTGTTCCTGTTTGTACTGTATTCTGATCCTGGAGTCCACCTTAAGCTTTTCTGAAGCAAATTGATTTTGTGCTGGAATTCATAATCATATCAGTGAAGGCTTACGAGGCCTTACAAACAGCGAGTGAGACTTTGCAAAACTGCTGTCTTTCCCTGTGTATTTCACTTTTCCCGCCATTTCATACCTCCATTGTTAAATGGACAAACAGACAGACAGACTGACAGACTGACATGCAGACAGACAGAGCGACCGACAGACAGACAGACTGGATGAATGCATGGATGGGGAGGGCGGGCGGCAGCACAAACGGACAGATTGACAGACAGACAGGCTGCAGTATGGATGGATGGATGGATGGATGGATGGATGATGGATGGATAGATGGATGAATGGGGCGGGCAAGCGAACGGACGGACAGACAGACAGACAGACAGACTATCACTGTGTCGACTTACTTTGCTATTGACATGTACTTTCTCACAAGAAATACAAGAATAACTATGCAATATTGTAAAGAAGATTATACTTCTGTTATGCACCAAAGTGTAAAATATTTAATTTGAGATACTTGGATAAACAGTAGATGGATAGACAGACAGCTGATACAGAGTCTGACAGCGTTTTTATAGAAAAATGCAAATTAATGTGCGGTATATCACCTCCTGTATTTTATCTGTTAGTGAGAATCCGAGGAGAGAGAAAGAGAAAGAGAAAGAGAGAGAGAGAGAGAGAGAGAGAGAGAGAGAGAGAGAGAGAGAGAGAGAGGAGAGGAGAGGAGAGGAGAGGAGAGGAGAGGAGAGGAGAGGAGAGGAGAGGAGAGGAGAGAGAAATCTCACCTCCCTACGCTTTCCATTTTCTGCCTGTTCCTCTACCAGAATGACCCCACCGATCTCATTCAGAAAGAACAGTACAACTATGTGCCATGTCCAGACTACTTTGAAAAGGTCCATTATTCTCAGCTCATTACTTTAATGGCTGCAGACCACCCGTCTTGCCTACGAACTCAGGGTCACTTTTAAGTGAATCTCGAATGCAGACCTTGTGAATCGTGGCTTAGTACTCAGTCCTCTGGGGAGCAAGACTTAAGCCTGTCTTGATCTTGGAGAGACACAGTATGTCATACCGCGACCTCAATGCTTGTTTCTCCCATGTGCGGCTTTAGTTATTACGATAAGGAGTTAGAATAATTGGAACTGTGAAACAGCTTGACAAGTGCCATGCCAGACCACATTTGACGTAAGTGTCAAAATGTGCATATGTTATTACACCACTTCTACATACTAATAAAAGATTACCAGTTTTTTTTTTTCAGAAAATGGGAATAGAATAAACAAGAACTAAAGGGCTTCTTTTTGCTGACAGAGAAGCTGTAAACAGCATGGATAGATCTGGGTTGAATTTTTCTTGGGGAGGTGGGAGTTTAGTTAGAATATTAGGGAGTAGGAAGACACTGCATCCTTATATGCATACACATCCTGTCTCTCCCGTGTGAGTACTTCAGGCAAATATCAGTGAGTAAATTAACGTGTCTGTAAGTCTTTGCAGTTTTATATCATTTCATTTTAGTATAGTTTCCGTCTGTTGATTTGTTGAACATTGCGTAACTGCCCGTTTACATCAGCAATCTGCTTCCGCCCCATCCGTTTCACTCAGGTACGCTCACATGGTACGCCAGTGTCCGTCCGTGTCCTTCCCTGTCCGTCCGTGTCCTTCCGCGTCCGCCCATGTCTTTCCGTGTCCGTCCGTGTCCTGGTAATCAACATGAATTTTTAAGTGCATCAAAGAACTAAAATGACGAATGGACTGCGAAGTTGAGGGGCGCACGGGCATGAGTGTTCAGTGTGAACACTTGCAAGCGATATATTTAGAAGTTTTGTGTGTGTTTGTGAGTGCATTTGACGGAAAGGTGAGAAACATCCGTCTGTCACGATCACGTGCGTGAAGATGGTCACGACCACGTGTGTGATGAGTACCTAACTTATTTACCTTTCAAACCCAGCTAACAAGCCAAGCAAGCAGACCAGCGATCAACGGACACATGGAGTGAGATTTAAATTAAACGATATTTAATTATAAATGCATGACAAAACTTATGTCAAAACATTCAATTCATGATAATCACATACATAATCAAAAAAACAGAGATACTTCAAATTTACTCTTGAGGATCATGGCTATTATCTATTCCCCGTTTCACATCTAGATCTAATCCCTCTGTCTCTAAACTTAACTACGTATACTTAATAGTCTCTGTCAACAGCTGCCCTCCTCGTTGATGCAGTTTCACTTCTCCAGAGTTCACACAATCCTTTCTAGATCTTTAATTTCGACGATAAAAGGGGAAACAGACGCCCCTGGCTTCACACAAATAAGAACACACAGTTCACACCCGCCATCGTAGATTACTTGTTCCTTGAGGGGTTCTCAACATCCCGTCCTCAAGACTCTTCAACTTGCAAACACACAGCACACCGACGGTTCACACCCGCCATCGTAGATTCACGAGCTTCTGATGGGTTCCCATCCTATCATCAGAACTCCTCAACTTCTGGTCCCCATGGCACGACCTTCCACTGGTCGCCCGGACCGATAAATTCTTCTTATTGGGAAATAAATGTGAACATCATGGATCCCTCACACACCTAACACTTCTGGTCCCCACTGGCACGACCTTCCACTTGTCGCCCGGACCGATAAATTCTGCGTCTTCCTTTCAGGAATGAATAACTTGGGAACCTTCATAGATTCCTCACATACATAACACCCCTGGTCCCCATGGCACGACCTTCCACTTGTCGCCCGGACCACTTCTCGCTGCGTCTTCCTTTAGGAACGAATAATTTGGGAACCACGTGTGTCGAGCTTCTCCTCTACTTATACTCCCGAGGTTTTTGCACACGCGACTAGTTTAAAGCGAGTCGTGTGTATCTATCCACGCTCGTCAACAATGTTAAAACCCGTGTTTTCCCCTGCTAAGCTCACCCCCCCCCCCTAGACTCGTGGCGCACAAGGCCACCGACCTTCCTCGTGATATTTAATCTTTCATGCTCGACAACAACTTTAAACTCCCCTTCTCCCCTACTAAGTTTACCCCCTCTATACTCGTGGCGTACAAGGTCATCAACCTTAATCGTGACACGTCCTTCAGGTATACGAACACGGGTCTCTGGTGTGAATGGGCACATAGGGAGGTATCATACGAAGTCTGGTCAGACACAGTCAGCTTCTGCCATTATTTTATTTTTGATGTATATTTTGCTGGCAACAGGTGACGGTGTCTGACCGGGCTTAGTGATAGTATGATACCCAAGTCTGTATACGTGGTGGCCTAAATGGTTGGAAGACAATAGTAACATCAGAACGAAGCCTTCATGAATTTTAAGGTTTGGCTGAAATCTGTGCGACCGTAGCCTGAAGACGATAAAAAAATCCTGTAAACTTTGAAAGTAAGACATTAAAACACTTGTTTGTACCTACAAAAAATTAATGTGGGCTACCGGGTCGTAAAACGTCATATTTCTAAGTTTAGACACGTAATGTGATAATCATGATCTGCCCGTTCATAGACCGAGATGAATCCTCTCAAAAGCCTTGAAGGTTTCATTTGCGGCGAGAGGTTGCGGATTTGGAGGGTGCGGGCGTAGTCTCTATGACTCTAGGTAAAATAAAAAGGGAAACGTCCTTTGTACATTTATAGAAACGATAGACTCTTTGTATGCACCCATACGAAGGTTAAAAAATGCATGCACAGCCGGCGACTGTATGAGACGAATATAGAGAGAGAGACAAAGGTATGGGAGTGAGAAAACGAGAAGTAAGCGAGGGTAAGAAATAGGGAGAGGCTGTGGTGGATACATTTGTGATGACGTTTTACCGAACCTTCAAGAAATTCAATACTTTGTATATAATATCCAATACCAGCCTTTGACCTGCAATGTTTACTCTTTGACCTGCAATATTTACTGAGATGTTATATGTTGTCTATAGCATTAATACGGTGGTTGTTTTGTTATTGACATGTATTTCGTCACAGCAAATAGAAAACAGTCATGATCTATGCAATATATTGTAATAAAGATTATACTTTTGTTATTCACCAAAGTGTAAGATATTTGAATTGATGTATAAATGTTTGTCTGCTAACATAGATAGTCGCATGTTCACGTGTTTCCAAAGTTAAAATGGCAAAAGAAAAAAAAAAGGTTGCAATTGCAACACCCGGCATTTGAAACAAAGAATAAAAATACATTACAATAAATCACACACACGCACGCACTCACGCACGCACCCACCCACCCACCCACACACACACACGCACGCACGCACGCACGCACACACACACACACACACACAGAGAGAGAGAGAGAGAGAGAGAGAGAGAGAATAGACATGAAGAGAGGAACAAGTAAAGAAAACCTACATGTTTTCTGAGGTTTGTTAAGAATGGTTTGCATGTTTTCAATCAAACTCTGACAAATTGTGCTGAAGTTGGATTGCCAGACCACACACGAGTATTAAACAAGTAAGCAGGAGCTTGGGGGAAGCAAAGCATTGGCAAAATTAATTCATGGAAAGATGGGGCATGTGGAAGTGCATGCCTAGTTAGTTACTGCTCAGAATAGCGTGAGTGAAAGAAAGGAGAAAGTCAAGTGACCCGGGCGGGACTCGAACCCCCCCCCCCCCCCCCCCTCTCCCAGCCATCAACCCTACGGAAATCCGAGGTGTACGATTGACTTCAAGTTCACACATAGGAATGACATCGTTCGCACATAGGAATGACATCGTTCCCACACAGTTCCGCTGGTTACGACGTCGCGCCGACGTGGGTATATTGTAGGGGACCCGATGCTATGATAATCTTACCGATCCTACGGAAATCTACGCTGGACTGACGTAGGGTTGCTGGCTGGGCTGTTACGGCATCAACCACCTTGCCAAGAAAAAAAACTGTAACTGTTCAGCCAGTTTGTCCGGGTCACTTGTCTTTCTTCTTTCTTTCCTTCCCGCTGTTCTGAGCCTCAACTGTCCGGGGGTAGGATCCTAAATGCCTGGCTTTTCCATTGAACACACATGAGCCGGCAAATAGAACAATTTAAAAATCGTTGCGACTATGATAGGCCATGGCACATCAAATATGATGGGACGTCTCGGCCATTTTGTCTGGGCAAGGCAAACAAGAGTGAACCGGAAGTGGTCCGGTGAAACGGCCAGGTCGCACAGACTTCAAAACTTGCCTTCAGGAAGGAAGAAACGAAAAGAAAGAAAGGAAATCAATATGACCAGCGTATGAAATAGGAAAGAATGGTTCGTTCAGAATATGAAATGGACTTTGTCTCAGGGGCCATCCAAAGAGTACACTCACTCAGAGAGGGGGAAGGAGGTATTCTACCAGAGAATGAAATGCCGTACATTGGAGGGAGGAGGGAGGGGTTATTTCCAGAGCGGGAAAAGCATGCCGGTTTCACGGGGGGGGGGGGGGGTGGGGGAGGGGGATGTTCCCAGTGTGTAGAATGCGCATGGGAGAGGGCAGATGTCAAAACAAGTCTGGTTTTTATCACAGACACCAGAAACAATCGCATCTAGAATCTTTGGTTTTCTTTGTCTTTGAGGAACATGCTGGAGCTTTTCAATTATGGTTATAAATATTTTTAAACAAATGTTTGTTTGTGGTTTATTTGTTTCTTTTCTCCACAAAATGAATTTTAGGATACATGAAAATCGAATATCGGCTATGTAGCAACTGAAAGAGTCAAATAGTTAATGCAAAATGCCGCTTAAAGCTTAAAAACGTCTGAATCTTGTCAAGGGCCTTCGCCATTCTATTGACCGTACGCTCATACTACCAACGGGGGAGAGGGAGGAAACTAAGGATACCAAATACGCATATAATAATAATAATAATAATAATAATAATGAAGATCATTAATATAGCGCCCAATCCCCCCCCCCCCCCAAAGCTCTAGGCGCTTTACAGACGGTCCCGTTCTCTCCATCTGCAACCCACCCCCCGCCTCTCTTTCTCTCTCTCTCTCACGCACAATCTATTGCGTACACTCTTATGCTACACATACACACATACACACTCGCACGTGAGGGAAAAAAGGAGAGGGGGGAGGTAAAAAGTGCCAAAATCCAGTGTACATACTTGGTAGATGGTCCCTCGTCCTGGTGGTCCTGCCCGTATTACTGCTTTTTCCGGTTCGGTGATCACCAAGGTAAAAATCTCCCGCATGTTCTAGATCAAAAGTGTTTGCAATAGACTTCAGAGATATCAGAATTATTAAAGTAATTGCTGGGCTTTTCATTATCGAGAGAGCCTGCTCAATTGCAGACAGTCTTTTCTTTCTAAATGGCTTTGTTTAGTTATTTCCCTTCCTTTACGTCACCACAATCATTATCATTAATGTCATTATTACCATTATGACTTGTAATATTATGGCAAACAAACACTGGCTAATTAACCCCCGGCTGCGTGAGTTTTTTTCCGTACGAGCTTTAGCAAATTCAGGAGAGGGGCAACAATACACCCCCAAACACAGGTCATCGGCTAAGGGATTTCTCGTCCTATCGACTTCCATGGGTGCTGCAATGTCTGAACTGAGCCTGATATGACTCTGAACGTCCCTGGGATGTGTTGGAGCTGACCTGTGTTTGGGGGTGTGTTGCTGCCCCGCTCCTGAATTTGCTAAAGCTCGTACGGAAAAAAATAAATTAATCTCATCCCCGGCTTTGCCAGGGATAAATCTGCTTCCTCTCTTCACTTTCCCGCCCTCTCATTGCAATTTGATCAGTGTTTTTCCAAAACTGGGTAAATCAAATTTTGCATGATTTATTGCCCCTCTCAGATAGTCACTCAAAATTAGCGTTAGGCACGGTATAAGTGTTCTGCTGAAACGTGCTGTGTCCCATGTCCATGTTCGGGTAAAGGCGGGACATTACAAGTTATAACTGAGCACTTACACCACGTCTTACACATTTAATCTTCAGTGATTATCCGAAAGGGGCCATAACTCATACAAAATTTGACTTACCAGTTTTGGAGAAATGCTCTTCAATTTTACTATTGAAAAGACATTCTTGCTTTCGCAAAGTGGTCTTATCATACGATATGATTTCATGAATTTATGTCTTTATTCACCTTAGAAGTCCTTCAATCACAAGCTGTACTCAAACACGGACAAAGCAGATGTCTGACCGCCGAATTCAATGCGTTTTGAATCTGCCACTCGGGAGATTACCGGGCCAAGATGCGAGGCCTTTGCGGCATCACTTACTGTAGATTAGTTTACAACAAGAAAATAAAAATACAATAATAACGTAGACTAACAACATTTACGCATTTAAAGAGAGAATTGAGTTAGAGAATAATAAAGTATTGGCGACATGATATAATAAACCTTGCCACAAAATTTTTAAGGGTTGTATTTTGTTAACGAATTAGATTAATTAAAAAAAATTTTTAAAAATAAAACAATTGAAATAAACAAAAGATTGCTCCCGTGATATAAAAATATTTCATTTTTCTAATGATTCGATGTCCTTTCTTGGACAACCAAACTATAAAGTTCAGAACCGCTCTGTGTTCTTATGAGATTTCGGCCTACCGGGTCTAGTGTTTTAACCATTTCTGTCTTGCCGGAAATGCTCATTTAAATCTAGTTCGTTAATAGGATCAATAGAACTTGAATTGAAGATGACAAGGCTTTTTATTTCATTCTGTTATCTCCAGCGGCTCAAACGTTACAGCCGTTTAAAAGTTTGTGGCAAGGCTTGTACGGCCAATCCCTGGTATAGTTTTCCTGTTGTCATTATGTCCTGGTGCATCTATTGCCAAGTAACATTTCATCATGTTTTAATGCATTGTTTTTCTTTCTTGGGAGCCTCTTTATCAATTATTATCGCTATTAGTATTTTTGATGAAGGGAGAGAGAGAGAGAAAGGGAGAGAGAGTGAGGGAGAGAGAGAGAGGGAGAGAGAGAGAGAAAGAGAGAGAGAGAGAGAGAGAGAGGGAGAGAAAGACAAAGTGTGAACGTGAAACAGAGACAGAGTGAAAAAGAAGAGAGAGAGAGGGGAGAGAGAGAGAAGGAAAAAAAGACAGAGACCGCGAATATGAGACAGAGGCAGAGTGAAAAAGGAGAGAGGAAGGTAGGGTGAGAAAGGGAGAGAGAGAGAGAGAGAGAGAGAGAGAGAGAGAGAGAGAGAGAGAGAGAGAGAGAGAACGACAGAGAGTGCGAATATGAGACAGAGACAGAGTGAAAACGAAGACAGATACAGAGAGAGAGTGGGGGGAGGGGGTGGAGGGGGGGGGGGGAGAACGAGAGAGAGAGAGAAAGAGAGAGAGAGAGAACAAAAAAACTTCTGAAGCTTTACTAACTACAGTGTGAATCCCTTATACTACATTTTTTACCTATATATTAACACTTTGAAAGCAGTTCAAATAAGACCTCACAAAGCGAAGATAAATTTTACTGAGATCAATGTTTGCTGAAAAAAAAACCCACTTTCCTTTCATCTTTCTTCAGATGTTTTCGTTCTCAAAGAGTTAAAGATTACGCAAAGCATACTGATTGATTTCTTTACAGTGTTATAAGATATTCATTCCCACGAATCTGCCGTGTTACTGAAGAATGCAGTATACGCCAAACTAGATCAATTTCAGTTTTTAACGGCGTTTTATAGAATAAAATATTCTCTGCCTTTCTATCTGGATTATATTTTGTACGGCTTATTGCACTTGTCCACAGCAACCGCTCCGCTATTTTTACGGAAATGATGTACGAATTGCCCAAACGACAGCAGCCGTAGCCGCTTGCCAGACTTTGATCCATCTGGAATGACAGAAACCTCACAATCACTTCTAAGATCAGACCGATACGCTCCCTGGTCATTGCCGTATTATTCTACGCATATGAGCGGTGGACTCTGACAGCTGAACTTGAGAGAAGGATTCGGGCATTAGAGATGAGATGCCTATGCAAGAATCTTGGCATCTCATACAAAGCCCACATTACCAACTTGGAGGTCCAGACCAGAGTAAGGGAAGCCATTGGACAATACGAAGACCTGTTGTCCACAGTGAAAAGAAGGAAAATGAGATGGTCTGGTCATGTATCAAGATCAACAGGACTTGCCAAAACTATTCTAAACGGAACAGTGCGAGGAGGCAGAAGGGGAGGAAGCCAGAGAAAAGAGCGTTTTGCGCTAAGGGCGCGTACGTACACGTACTATTCCTAACCACATCCTTATCTTCAACCCTAAATCTTATCGAACTCCTAACCCTGCTCCCTACTCTTTCAACCAAAAAAATAAATAAATAAATAAAAGGAAAACAAAAAGAAAATCTGAAAGAATAATTAATCATTATTAATTAAGGTTGGTGTTAGGACCATTTTGAGAGGAGCTCTTTAACTCTGGAGTCACAAAATGCTTTAAAATACGCACCTCTAGCTCAAAAAAGGTAGGGGACGTACATACATGCAACAAAATTCTTTCACTTTTGAAGGCCAAATTTCCCAAAAAGATGGCTTGAGCAGTTTTCGAATCTATTGGAAACAAAGGGGTTCGCTAATGACGTGACAGAGAGCTGTGTTGTTTTCCCTTTTTGCGTCCGACAAGAAGTGCACACCATAATTTCTTATATTAGTAAATCCGGGAAGACTCTATCATATTAGGCCCGACCATGCATAGCCCGGTTCTGTCAGTATTTCTTGGGTGTACATTTTGCTGGCAGCAATATTGGCTGTGACGTTCCAAGATCAATCAGTATGTCAAAGCCCTTTATCGGACTTTTATTTATTTCCCTTACTTATTTCTGAGACTACTTCCCTCTTCTGTTTGCTTCTTTCCTTTACTCGGAAACTTGAACTTTCTTCCAGACTAGACATTGAAAGATTGAATACATGGGATACTCAAAGCAATCCTGTTGCCATAGTTACGTGCTATTACCTTTAATATTTTATGACATGGATCTGAAGGAACAAAGAATCTTGAAGGCGGTAGGAAATTGTTTCCATTCACTGAGAAGCAAAACAGTTTCAGTATCGCTGAGCTCATTATGAAAACAAGAGAAATCATTGGTTGTGGTCATAAATAAACGAAACTTCCAGGAATTTTGACTTCACTTCACAGAAAATAATGTAGTAGATTTAGAATGGTCCCTTTTATAGACAGAACAAAGGCAGTCAGCAAACATTGATACATGTTCAAAAGTATCAAATCCCGCTATTTAATAGAGCCGAATTTCGGTCCTTTTTTACTTTGGTTGTATCTTTTTCTTTCTCGTGTTCCTGAAATGTACAAAATATTTAGGCTGACGGCACATTGAGTCAGGTTTTTGTGTGAGATTATGAACTATGGAGCTAAACAGCGACCTGGCGCGGCTGAAGCAAGTCTGCTTTACTAGCTGGGGCACCTCAAAACTGTCTTGAGTCAACAGGCAGATAGAGAGACTTTGTGCACTGAGTCAAAACCAGAAACAAAACAGAATTGACTCAATGGGCCACCAGCCTAATAGGCCCATTGAGAATGACGTCACAGAGTGTTTTTGTTTTGTATTTCCGACACCAAAAATGGCGGGTGGATCAGCTGACGAGTGTAACTTCGAGATTATGTCTAAGCGGCTAAAATGCCTGCTGGTTGCATTGCAGTTGACTGTTATGACAGGGGTGGAAAGGATGGATCCAAGCTGGTCAGATTCCCTCCCATCCGTGTAAACAAGGGAAAGGAAGTGAAACTGACCGAACGTCTCCCATGTGCGTAAACACACCTGTCATTATTTACTATAGTGAATTACTTTTTCTTAGCTTGCCGCCAATTGATTCGCGACGCCTAAAGTGCTCGCAGTGCAAATCAGCTAACAAATCAAAATCAATGCTACCATCGCCATGGTTATGCGTCGGTCCTTACAACTAAAATGGCCGATATCCGCAATTGGCCTATACAACAAAATCAATCGCCATACGATGATACCTGTTCAAACTTATCAATTACCCCAATCTGATGATAGAGCGGGACGTTGATCCGTCTTGGCTACGCACAGTCTTTGGTCGCCTCTCGTCTTGGTATGTTCGCGAAACGGATAAATTATTTGGAGAAAAAAGCGCGCTGAGTCAAATCTGTTGCTCCTCGGTTTGGGGTCAGAATTAAATTTCCTTTTGAATCAGCTTGCGAGACAGTCTTGTTTCAGTCTCACTAATGCGCGAGCTCCCATTTACTCCATAGTCCTCAAAAGATCAAAACACTCCTTCCCGGCCCCACCCTCCAAAAAAGAAAAAAAACCAACGGGGCAAACAAATTTGTCTGGGTGCGGCTTGGACCTCAAACAACAACAACAACCATAATAACTGTGAACTGACTTGTGTCTCGCTGCGTCCACCTGACAATGATTATTGGCAATGAATTTTATACGTGTGTGTGTGTTTGTCTCTCCCACTCCCTCTCTCTCTCTCTCTCTCCTCTGCCTTTGTCTCGGTCTGTCTCCCTCTCTCTCCGTCTGCCTCTCCCCTCTCTACCTCCCCCGCTCTTTCTCTCCCTGTCCCTCACTCTCTCTCTCTCCCTCTCTTCCCCCCCCCTCTCTCTCTCTCTCCCTGGCTGTGATGCAGACATCCGTTCATAAAATTTTCCACCTCAAATTGCGTCTAAAGAAAAGTTCACCTTGCATGTTAGAAGGTTTTTTTTCTTTTACTTTGTTCATGTTGTTTTGTGAGGGGATCCCACAAAGACTTCCGTCAGTGTTAACCACAGCGACACACAAGCTTATTGACTAACAGTAACACAGGCAGATGGATGGATGGAAGGTGGGTGGATACGTGGATTGATGGATAGATGGGTGGGTGGATGGATGGATGGATCGATGGATGGATGGACCGACAGAGGATGGATATGATGAAAGTATTCAAATTACGTACAAACATACATTTATTTATTTACTGTAAATGAAGGAAAGAAGAAAATGAGAGAGAGAGAGACAGAGAGAGAGAGAGAGCGAGAGAGAGAGAGACAGAGGGAGAAAGAAGGAGAGAGAGAGAGCGAGAGAGAATGTCAACCTCGGTGTCCCTTCCACCTTCCTATCTCGCAGTCTAAATGTTCTAGTATCTTTTCTCTGTGGCCCAAATTTCATTAACTTTCTGAAACTTCACTAACCACACTACATATAATATTTGATTAAAGAGCCACGGGCGGGCATATCGGATCCACCACTATTGATTTTCGGATCTCTACACTAGATTTGATACCATGTGGCGAAGTCTCGTGGGCCGCAAGTTAAGAAATAGAACCATTATATCGGACATTTTAAATCTTCTTCTGAAATGTAGAAACACAAGAGAAGAAGCGGACGAATTTGTATCCTGTAAAGCTATACGTTAGCTACAGTAAGAAGAAAACTGTACAACGAAATGTAAAAAGACATTATAAATGATGAAAATAAGTCACCGACTGTGATCTAATAACTTTTCTCTATAATGTTTTGTTTTGTAATTTAAACTAGGCTATAGTGCTGTCTTTACTGTCAATGATACTGCTAGTTCTAATCACTGTCAAATGTTTTCATTTTGTGAACACAAAAAGCGGTTGTTATTGCTGATATTTCTTTGATCTCTGCTGTATTTTGTTTAGATTTAAAGATGATAACTTACTGGCTGTTTTTACTTGTAAGTCCGCACCACAGACTAATAAAATACCCAGACTGGATGATCCCATTGTGTGACGTCACAAAACAGCGAAAGGTCATGAACCATCCGCCATTATGGGTTTGCGGTAGCGACCGACGCTTCAGCTTAGCTACAATTTTGAATGATACCATTTTGACGCGCCTACGGAACGCGGAAGTTTGGTTCCGCACCAAGAAATTAATACATGTACAACCAATCTTGACAAATTAAAAGAAATTTCTACTGCCGATAGAACTAGAATCGGAATTTCCCGAGCGGCGGCCATGTTAGTTATAAGGCAGCCGCTCGGGAAATTCCGTAAAAAACGACACAGCCCGAAGCTCGTGTTTCCAGTCTGGTTAATTGATTAGTCTGTGGTCCGCACCCCAAGCGTTTTGCGAAAGGGGCGTATACGTATACGTACCTATCCATAAGCCCGTCCTTATCCTCAGTCCTAAATCTTATCGAATCCCTAACCCTGTCCCCTACCCCCTTTCAACTAAAAAACAGGAGGAAAACAAAAATAAAATCTGAAAGAATAATTAATTAAGGTTGTTGTTAAGGCAATTTACGGAGGAGCTCTCTAGCCCCGGAGTCACAAAAAGGCTTTAAAATACGCACCCCTAGCGAACAAAACAACAAAACAACAAAACTTGGAGGGATGTACAATGTCGTACTTGTTACAACATTCTAATTCACTTGGTTGTCGGACACATAACTAGGCCTTGTGACTCCTTGATAAATAACCACAAAACCGCTATCGAGCTTACAATGTGACCTTCGGAGAGTATTGGGATTCTGTCAAATACAACCATAAACCGCTAGTGAGCTTACAGTGTGACCTTTCGAGGTATTGTCACTCTGTCAAATATATCCACGAGCCGCTAGTGAGCTTACATTGCAACACTTTGAGTATCTTGAGACTCCCTGCCAAATAACTAAATAAACTGCTAGTGAGCTTATATCGTAAAACTTTGAGTGTCTTGAGACTCCGTGGCAAATAGCCACAAACCGCTAGTGAGTTTACATCGTAACACTTTGGGTGTCTTGAGACTCCCTTGCAAATAATAACTATACAAACCGCTGGTGAGCTTACATTGTGACCTTTGAAGAGTCTTCGGACTCTGGCAAATAACCACAAAACCGCTAGTGTATATTGTGACCTTTAAAGAGTTTCCATTCATCTTTCTGGATCCCCTGTGATAAGGATACACTGCAAATTGAGCTATTCGATTATCGAATAAAATAGGTTACATTTACTTATGTCCATATTTAACGTAATAATCACTTTGGTAATCAAAACTTTTTATGACATTGAAAATCGTGTATTTCCTGGCATTTGATATGTCTATTTCAGTTTTCTTTTCTCTTCTTTGATTTCTGTATTTGTTTGAAATACATTAGTTCTTCTTTATATTTTAAGGGCAAATCCATTTTTTTTTTCGCTAAAGCGAAATGGAGACTGGCCGTAATTTCGGACATCCGAAATAGCTTATTTCCCCTAGAAACTGAAACAGGAATTATTTTGTAATTTCCCATAATGATAAAGACACAGAATCTAAAGGAAAAATGAAAGATAATAGTTTGATATCCCATAACTGACCTATTCATAAGGTGGCCTTAAGTATTTACTTTGTTAGTGACACAATATTTTTTTTCTCTGTAAATGCACATTGACGAGTGCAGTTGTGGAAAAGTTAAGGGGTTGTTGGAGTTGAACTATATGGTGCCCCTCCCCCCCCCCCTTTCCCCTTCGATTAAAAAAAAAACCCCATTTCTTTGGTTTCCTCATCACGTTCTATTTTGCTTCATGATTCATCCAAGGCCAATAAAATATATCACGCAGGGCAAGCCAAGGACTGTAATATTTTATGCCCATTAACAGTTAATATGGGATGAAACTGGCCCAACGTTCTCAAAGTTATTTACATAAGCTACACACTGGCGGGTCTACTATGGAACTAGTGAAGCTTAAGCTCCTGGGTCCCAAATCCCGGAGGGGCCCTGAAGAAACTCTTTTCTTTTTATGAGTGAATTTTGGATGCTGCCTTATTGTTGCTGATTCCTAAGGGGTTCCATAGTAGTTCAAGTTTCAGGGCCTCAAAAATGTAGGTCCGCCTCTGAAGCTACAACTACGGTACGTGCGAACCGTTACTTATTTATTGATGTTAGCAATAAATGGTCCATCAACTGAACAGCTGCACTCAGGTCAACGCCTCTGGCCGTGAATTCAAATTGACAGTCCTAAATCATTTTATATTGGAGTCCATGACTGTTTATTACATTCTTTTGTCATTCACTAAATATGGTGAAGGTAGTCATTGTTGTTTGAAGAAAGAGAATAGACGAGTTCTGTAAATAAATCAATTAACGGAAGAGTTAAAACTAACTCTTTGGTGCCCGGTGTCAAATATTTGAAATAGGCCATATTGTGGTGGTTAAGCCCTACTTTTGGAACCTTTTGGCTAATTTATCAGTATACTGTGTTTGTAGATCAGAGAGAATGAACGAGTTCGGTAAATAAGTTAATTCGGTAAATAAGTCAATCAACCTAAGCTTTAGAACTAACAGAAATGGACATTAACTCTTTCGTTCCGAGTGTCCCATGTTTCAAACACGCCAGATGGTGTGTTCAGTTCCTGTTTTTGTAACTTTTTTTCTTGTTTATCAACAATTTTTGTGATACGTATTTATAAATTTGTGATCATTTGACTAGAACTTTTAAAGTTTTGCAGATTTCAGAAATTTTGGTACGGGCAGTCTATATTTTAGCACCTGTGAGTTGATGGGGGAGCAGTTAGATTTTGGATGTAATTCTTTTCCGGGTGTCGTGAGCTGATGACTGGTAATCATTGTCTAGGGTTAATTCGTAGAGTGATTCAAGCAGGGTTATACACGTAGTTAAGTTTTTAGTATAGGGGTGAGGGGTAGGGTTAGGCCCTAACATTTGTGGAAAGCTTTTAATGTGAAATACTTGCAGCACCATTGGTAGATAAGCAAGGCAGGGTAGGGACATTAGTAATTTATTATTTAAAAAAAAAAGCAGCAGAAAATCTGTTGGGTCACAACAAGGCTTGAAGCAAAGTCAAAATATGGCAAAGAGAAAAAAGTTGTATGTAGTTGTATGCCTCGCCTAAGAAATAATACGGAATGGACACTATAAAATGCAAAGGGAAAGGAAAGACGACTCAAGTATTCGGTCTACTGACCTTCTTCACCAACATTTGTGTTTTACTAGTGTATGGTTTCTGTATCATTTATTACGTGAAGCTTTGCTACATACAACTTTTTCTTTTTGCTACATTTTGACTTTGCTTCAGTAATTTGTTACCGGCCGCTTCTGCAGAGGAACAGCATTCGTGCATTCTTCTTCATCTTACTATTATATTATTGTTATCATTATCATTATTTATTGTCATTATGTCATCAGTTTCCTCATTATTATTATTGCCTTATCCAGCCCGCATAATCAAAGCACAATTTTCTCCGCTAATCGTCTTAATTCTGAACCCGAGCTCAGGGGTGAACCTGTGTTGATTCTCAAGCTTTTAAATTCCGAATCTGACATTTAATGATTTATTTCAAGATCTTCTTTTATATTCTGTGATAACGACTTGTAATCGTGCAATAAGTTTCACTCAAAAACAACCTTTGGTAATCGAATACCACTGTGTTTCAGCCGCCCATTAATTTCCTTCAGCTTCAGGCTACTTTGAATTCAATACATTTTGATCTCCACATCTATCTTTACAATCTGATTTTTTACTGTCTGTCTCGATTTCTTTCTCTTTATACATCTATTTGTGTGTTCTCGTTTTGTGTCTCTCTGTGTCGCATGTCGGACTTTTTGTCAATCTGTTTGTATTATTACGAGATGGATATTTCTCTCACTCTCTTTCTCTGCGTGTGTGTGTGTGTGTGTGTGTGTATCGGTGTGTTTGTGTGTGTGTTTTTGACCCTCTTTATTTCACATCCCACTGAGCCTCTTTCCTTCCATTTCCTTCTTTCTCTCTCTCTTCCTCTACTCTCGCTCCCCCTCCCACCCCCTCTCTCTCCTCCCCTCTCTCTCAGTCTCTGTCACCCTCTCTCTTTGTCTCTCTCTTTCTTTCTCGCTCTCTCTCTTCCTCTACTCTCGCTCTCCCTCCCACCCCCTCTCTCTCTCCCCCCCTCTCTTTCAGTTTCTGTCACCCTCTCTCTTTGTCTCTCTCTTTCTTTCTCGCTCTCTCTCTTCCTCTACTCTCGCTCCCCCCTCCCAACCCCTCTTTCTCCCCCCCCCCTCTCAGTCTCTGTCACCCTCTCTCTTTGTCTCTCTCTTTCTTTCTTCCTCTCGCTGCCTTTGTCTCTGTCTCTTTGTTTCTCTCTCATTCTTTCTCTCATCTCCTCTCCTTCCCTCTCTCGCTCTCTCTCTCTCTTTCTATTCTTGGAAAACCTGGGGTTAGAAGGAGAAGGGCAATGCTGGAAATAAAATAACAACTACGTTTAATACGAGTACGGATACCACCCTGACCTGAAGATTTTCTACAACTTAATAAGTCAAGGTGATGGTAAATTGTGGGCGGGTCTGACAAAACCGGACTGAAAGTAAAATTTTCGTGTCTCTTTAAAAAATGAAAACATTTCTGAGACGATTTCAAGCAAGATGTTTCAACTGAATGGAGAAAAATGGCTAATCTTTCATATTATAAACAAATTTCAATTTTCATAGAACATCCACCCCCCCCCCCCTTTTGAAGAGATTTACTCAAGAACTTTTCACCTTAAGCCCGATTTCCTCAGATCCATTCACATTTTTGAAAACTGAAATTTGATGACGTATTAAAAAAATCCAAAGTTTTGACGAGATGGAAAAAAAAAATCAGTTTAATCATAGCTTAAGACATCCATACACATAAACACGTGCGTCACATGAGCAAAGACAAAGTGTGGCAGAAAAAAAAGTTGAACATAGGTGTAGCATCTGCGGGCTACCCCTTGCCCTCCCCCGGTTTTGTTGTTGTGCTGTCACATGAGCAAAGACAAAGTGTGGCAGAAAAAAAAGTTGAACATAGGTGTAGCATCTGCGGGCTACCCCTTGCCCTCCCCCGGTTTTGTTGTTGTGCTGGTGGCTGAGCATGTGTCCACTACTTTTTTCATTTTATTGTTGACTGTACTCCGTGACCTGACCTTCTTTTCTAGTGAGTAGTTTTTTTCCTCGCCCGCTTGTTGTCAGGTGTTTTGACTCGTTCAGTAAATATTAGTATGTTCCCGAACATTCGATAACACTGTGGATAAGGATGTTTACGCCAGATTTGGCCTTGAGTGATGTAACCTGATGACGTATTGATGCGTGATTGGTTAGTTTGTGCGAGGGCAAAGGTAACGTTTATTTCGGGAACTTTCTGTAGGAATGTTTATATATATAGACCTGTGTGAGTGGTTGGTGGGGTGAGTAAGTGAGTTTCCTTTTGTGTGGCGTAGATATTTAGTTTCGCTGGCGTCTTCCTAGTAATTTATTGTTCACTATACAGTTATTAAACTTTAGTATTATTTAATCTATCGTCGGATCTCGTGTTTATTTATTTTACAGCTGTAATAGTTTCGTTTTCTAAAGGGTTGTAGTTAGATCAACTAACTCCCCCCTACTATAACGTGCTAGAACAACCTCAGCTGTTACATATTGGGGGCTCGTCCGGGATTCGACCATATTCGAGCGGACCAGATCAAAATTACTAGATTTATTTACATAGTTTATTGTAGAATATCATCGACAAGCTATCTACAACATGTCGGAGGTTATTGGAAGGCTTAGCCAGGAAGCGGACGCTATGGAGCTCACTGGGCAGGAGAGACGGGACTACCTCCGTGAAGGCCTAGAAAGAGAAAGACAGCTGGAGGCTCAACGACAGGAGAAGGAGGCTGAAGGACAGGCTCATGAGAAGGAGGCTGAACGACAAGAGGAGGAGGCTGAACGACAAGAGAAGGAGGCTGAACGACAAGAGAAGGAGGCTGAACGACAGCTGGAAAGGGAAAAGATGAACCACGAGTTGGAGATAGAGAGGATGCGCCAGCAACGTGGAGGCAACGACTCAGCGCAGAAGACCGACGACCACGCCAGTTCCAAGAGACCCAAGCTACCTGCATTTCAGGACAAGAAGGACGATCTGGATAGCTGGTTGCTGCGGTTTGAGAGGTTTGCCGAGACAGCTGAATGGCCCAGATCCACCTGGACGACATCATTGTCTGCCCTGCTGACCGGGAGAGCTTTGGAGTGCTTCTGCAGACTACCGATCGACGACGCCAAGGACTACGACAAGGTCAAGGAAGCGTTGCAGAAGAGGTACAACCTGTCAGAGGACGGATACAGACTCATGTTCAGACAAGGTAAGCCTGAAGATGGAGAAGATGTTGGAATGTTTTTGACCAGGATCAAGACCTATCTAGAGAGGTGGATAAAGCTGTCGAAGACGGAGGAGACCTACGAAGGAGTGAGAGATCTGTTCGTCAGAGAGCAATTCATGGATGCCTGCCCACCAGACCTTGCAACCCATGTGAGGGAGAGGAAACCAAAGACGCTACAGGACATCGCAGATTCAGCGGAGGCGTACCTGGTAGCGAGGAACCGGACGCTCAGCGGGAGCGCCAGACTGCAGAGCCGGCCAGTGCGACAGAGGCCCAACGGAGACAGAAGCCCACAGGTCTGCCATAGGTGCCAGAGGCCGGGACACAAGGCGACGGAGTGTCGTGCAAAGTTAAACGACAAAGGTGAGTTGAAATGTTACCTTTGTGGAAAGCCAGGCCACGTTCGGAGGATGTGTCCAGCCCAGAAGGATATGGGACGAGGCAAGCCGAACAAGGCGGCGGCGGCCGTAGTTATAGCGGCGGACGAGTCGTCAAGACAAGATGTGACGACGGCTGACACCAGCATCAACGTTCAAGCGGTAATGAAGGACGGGAAGCTACAGTTAGCGGTGCCTGTTACGTGCGGAGGATGCAGTGACGGAAGGACCGTGGAGAAGCTGAAGTTACCGGTGATGAAGGGCTTGATTGGAAATCGAGCGGTAGATGTCCTAAGAGATACCGGCTGTGAAGGTGTAGTGGTGCGGCGAGCACTGGTGGACGACGGACAGCTCACCGGTGGGAAGAAACTTATCGCGAGGATCGATAACTCCTTGCTAGCGGCGGAAGAAGCCGTAATCGACGTGAAGACGCCTTACCTGACGGGCAAAGTGACGGCGCTGTGTCTCCCGGAGACCATCTGCGACCTAGTAGTCGGGAACGTGGACGGAGCGAAGGATCCGTACGACCCTGATACTGAGGTGATGGTAGGAGCGGTGACCACGAGGGCCCAGGAGAAGAGGAAGGACCGGTCTGCGTCGCTGAAGGTGCCGAGGGCAGAACGGCACGCGGGAGTGGATAGAGAGGAACTTATCCGACTCCAAGAAGAAGACGAAGTCATTAGGAAGTTAGAGCAGAAGAAGATCCCAACTAATAGAGGCAATAAATCTGTTCATTTTGAGAAACATGGAGGAGTACTGTACCGGATCTACAAGGACCTGAGACAGGCGACGGTTATAAGGCAAGTGGTACTACCCGAAAAACTGAGAGAGTATGTACTGAGTGTAGCCCACGACTCGATCGTCGGAGGACACCTCGGCGTGAAGAAACCCAAAGACAGAGTTATGAGCAATTTTTATTGGCCTGGAATTGAAGGTGACGTCGCGAGATACTGCCGCTCATGCGACATATGCCAGAGGACGGTGAACAAAGGAGCGACCCCAAAGGTGCACCTGCAGAGTATGCCAGTAGTGGACGTACCATTTAGGCGAGTGGCCGTGGACTTAGTAGGACCTATCGACCCCCCAAGTGAAGGTGGACATCGGTATATCCTGGTGTACATAGACTACGCTACTCGTTACCCCGAAGCCACACCCTTGAAGAAGATCGACGCAGAAACGGTAGCAGAAGCCTTAGTGAACATCTACAGCCGTTTGGGTGTGCCCGAAGAGATCTTGTCCGACCAAGGGACCCAGTTTATGTCAGATGTCATGAAGGAAACGAATAGACTACTGAGAATTCGACAGTCGACCACTACAGTCTACCACCCTATGTGCAACGGGTTGGTGGAGCGATTCAACGGCACGCTGAAGAAAACATTGAGACGACTGTGCGCAGAGCAACCCAAGCAGTGGCACAGATACATCAACCCGCTGCTCTTCGCATATCGTGAAGTTCCCCAAGAGTCGACCAAGTTTGCCCCATTCGAGTTGCTGTATGGGAGAACTGTGAGAGGACCCATGCACATCTTACGACAACTATGGACCAAGGACGTAGAGGAGCCGGAAACGAAGACCAGTTACCAGTACGTCATGGAACTACGTGAGAGGCTGGAGGACACATGGAAGTTAGCGACGGAAGAACTCTCCAAGGCTCAAGGTAGACAGAAGACCTATTACGACCGGAAGGCGCGAGAGAGGAAGTTCCGCCCCGGAGATGAAGTGTTGGTGCTACTGCCGACGAACACTAACAAGCTCCTAGTCCAATGGAAGGGACCATATAAGGTAGTCTCAGTTGTCGGTGTTAACGACTATAGAGTCAAGATGGGTGCAAAAGAAAAGACCTTGCACGCCAACCTCCTCAAGAGATACATTCCAAGGACGTCAAAAGCAGCAGCAGTGGCAATGGAACCGAGACCTATTGTGACCGAGATGTGTGGGATGGACAACAGTAGGAGAGATACCACGCCTGAACATGTCAACGCCATAAAGGACGGCGGCGGTGATAGTGCTGAGAGTGGACCGGCAGAGGACGACATGATGGACAAGAGTCAACCCGTGGAGTCAGCTGGCATGACAGTCATCGAGGACTGCGACCTGGAAGGCGACAACGGTGGAACGACGGAGGACCTTGCCGACCTAGGAAGCTGGGACCAGAATGAAGGCTACAGAGATGTCCAGTATGGAACGCAACTGACGTCGGAACAACGTCAAGAACTCTGCGGTGTGGTGAAGGATTACCAGCACGTCTTCACCAATCTCCCTGGATGCTGCCAGTTGGGTGAACATCGCATCGACCTGACGACAGAGGTACCAGTTCGTCAACGACCATACCCGGTGCCCTACGCTATGCGCGACTCATTGAAGGAGGAGCTTAGCAATATGGAACGGCTGGGCATCATTCGAAGGAGCTCATCAGCTTATGCTTCACCTATTGTTGTCGTCAAGAAGAAGGACGGATCCAACCGAGTCTGCATCGACTACAGGAGGTTAAACAAGATCACAGTATTCGACCCTCATCCGACAGCAGCGCCATCGGAAGTGTTTCAGAGTCTCTCGAGAGGAAAATTATTCTCTCGGATTGACCTGAGCAAGGGATACTGGCAAGTGAAAGTTCGAGAGCAAGACATTCCCAAGACGGCGTTCGTCACCATGGGCGAGCACTATGAATTCATTCGGATGCCTTTTGGGATGATGAACTCAGGAGCCACGCTGAACAGGATCTTAAAGCCATTGATCCGTGGAATGAACAATGTGACAGCATATGTGGACGACCTGCTGATTCATACAGAGACATTCGACGAGCATGTGAAGACTCTCAAGGACTTACTGCAGAGGATGGACCAAGCTGGATTAACTGCAAGACCATCGAAGTGTCTGATTGGAACGTCTGAAGTAGACTTTGTTGGACACTTAGTGGGAGAAGGTATGATTGGCCTGTTAGAAGAGAATGTATGTAAGGTACGAGACGCACCCAGACCCACCACTAAGAAGGAAGTGAAAGCATTCTTAGGATTAGTGGGATATTACCATGAATTTATTCCTAACTTTTCAGCGATTGCATCACCATTGTCTGATTTACTTAGAAAGGGTCAGCCCAATATAGTTCAGTGGGATGAAACGCAGGAGAAAGCGTACACCTCTTTGAAGAATGTCATTATCTCCAAACCCGTGTTATGTTTGCCAGATTTTTCCAAAGAGTTTGTCTTAGCAACTGATGCATCAGATCGAGGATTAGGCGCTAGTCTTATGCAGGAACACGAGGGAAAGTTATACCCTGTGGCATATGCTAGTCGTAAGCTATTGCCTCGTGAGACAAAATATTCGGTCTCAGAGCGCGAATGTTTAGCTATTGTTTGGGCTGTAAAAAAGTTTACTTTGTATTTGTATGGAAAGGAGTTTGTGCTCCAAACTGACCATCGGTCATTAGAGTTTTTGAACTCTGCCAAGTTTGACAGTCCAAAGTTATTACGATGGAGTTTATTTTTACAGTCTTATCGATTCAGGATTCACTACGTAAAAGGCAGAGAAAATGTCTGTGCCGATTTCCTGAGCAGGGTATTTTAAAGTAGTACACTATCAGTGAAATGCATTGTAACCCATACTTTTGCCTACTAGATGAATTTCTAGGACGGCAGTATTGTACCGTAATTGGGGACATAGTTCATCTGTGATTGAATATTGAATTGATGGCTGATAGAGAGTCATGATGTGTTAGTCACATTTTGGTTTTATGCTATGTCATATTAGTTACCAATGGAACTTGGTGTAATTTTTGAAAAATGTAACCCAAATGGGGACTGCGAGCAAGCAGTGTTTGTGTTATATTGCAATGTTGTAACTTGTTTTGACCTAATATGATGAAGGAAGACCCTAATCAGTGGTCGGTATGTATTGGTATTTTTGCCATTGTACGTATGAGTTATACATTTTGGAGATAACCATGTTATGTACAACAAGTTATATGCTACGATTCGTGCACGAAGCATTGTGTAACGATGGGCCATCGTTTCACCTTATATGATTTGTAATAATATCATTGACCATTGTTTCACCACAGTGGTGGCGTTGTGTTATTTTGACTAGTAGGCCTACTGTTTACTATTGAGAAGCAATGACGGTATCGTATTAGTTATGGTATTAGTGATACAAAGTACACTGCATTGTATTGTATTTGTGATGACATTCGGGAAGACACTGAAATTGTTATTAATTGTAATAGAATTAGCAACTACCTTTGTGAGATTGGGAGTGCTATAAGATTATTTCACGATAGTGCAGACGCTGTATAATGTTTTTGGAGTTGAAAGATATTCAACTTAAATTGGGGAGTTGTGTAGCATCTGCGGGCTACCCCTTGCCCTCCCCCGGTTTTGTTGTTGTGCTGGTGGTTGAGCATGTGTCCACTACTTTTTTCATTTTATTGTTGACTGTACTCCGTGACCTGACCTTCTTTTCTAGTGAGTAGTTTTTTTCCTCGCCCGCTTGTTGTCAGGTGTTTTGACTCGTTCAGTAAATATTAGTATGTTCCCGAACATTCGATAACACTGTGGATAAGGATGTTTACGCCAGATTTGGCCTTGAGTGATGTAACCTGATGACGTATTGATGCGTGATTGGTTAGTTTGTGCGAGGGCAAAGGTAACGTTTATTTCGGGAACTTTCTGTAGGAATGTTTATATATATAGACCTGTGTGAGTGGTTGGTGGGGTGAGTAAGTGAGTTTCCTTTTGTGTGGCGTAGATATTTAGTTTCGCTGGCGTCTTCCTAGTAATTTATTGTTCACTATACAGTTATTAAACTTTAGTATTATTTAATCTATCGTCGGATCTCGTGTTTATTTATTTTACAGCTGTAATAGTTTCGTTTTCTAAAGGGTTGTAGTTAGATCAACTAACTCCCCCCTACTATAACGTGCTAGAACAACCTCAGCTGTTACATTTTTGAAAACTGAAATTTGATGACGTATTTAAAAAATCCAAAGTTTTGACGAGATGGAAAAAAAAAATCAGTTTAATCATAGCTTAAGACATCCATACACATAAACACGTGCGTCACATGAGCAAAGACAAAGTGTGGCAGAAAAAAAAGTTGAACATAGGAAAGTCTCGAGCAAGAAACAATACAGAAACGATACAATCAAACGCAAAGGAAAATGCAAGGCAAGTCAAGCTATCGGTATATTAACCTTATTACTGCTGCATGTGCATTTCCCCAGTACTAAGGAGCTTCTTCTAAAGAATTATGGTGGTATAATAAAATGGCTGTAACTCTTTGGCATAAAGTTTTAGCCCATAATAACTACACATTTTCGGAAAGAAAACTGCATGAGGATTGTGAACAAAAAAATGTGAACCATCGTAATTGACAGACAAAATCGGTTAAAACCTGTAGTAGGGTCAACCTTCATCAAGAAAAAACGCAGTCACATCCGCAAACACGCACAAACTACCCCCTACTTCCCCGCCTTCCACCCCACAATCTTCATCGTCATTTATGTACCTTCCCTTTGCTGTCCTGGAAAATCTTTTGTTTCTTGGGGGCCTCAGGCGAAGGCTGTTGACCCCCCCCCCCCCCTGTTCTTATTCCTTTATTTTCTGTTCCTTCTTTCCTGTTTACCCTCTGTTCTTGTTCCTGGCCATTCCCTTGTCGTTGGTGGGTCCAGATGGTACAGAAAGAAGAGGAAGAAGCAGGAGGAAGAAATGCCCTACCAGTAACTCCCGCCGCGTGTTTTTTTTTTTTTTTTTGGTACTCACTTTACCAAATTCAGGAGCGTGGCAGCAACAGCTCCAACACATTACAGGGATTTTCGATGACGTTCACGGTAATTTTAGGGTTAGGGTTAGGGTGAACAGTCCAGACATTGCAGCACCCATGGCAGTGTTCGGTAGGACTAGAAATCCCTTAGCCTGAACCTGTGTTTGGGGGTCTGTTGCTGCCCCGCTCCTGAATTTGGTACAGTGTGTACGAAAAAAAAAATCACGCCGTCGGGGGCTTTGTCCCACTGTCACGCTCTCCCACCAACCTTTAGTATTGGAACCCTCCGGCGCCAGTTCTATGGGCATCAGACAGCCGTCTCACCACCATCACATTGACCCCTATGGCCTCTTTGAGTGTACATTGTCGGCTTTTCCCATGGATATCACTGTACAGGCAACCAGTCATCCTGGCAGTGCCATGTAACATACCGCTGGCAATTTTAGACTGTAAATCGTACCTATATAAATGCTATACATTATTATTGTATAAAAACCGTCCGCTTTCCAGTACCCTACCATGCTGGTTCCATAGATAGATACAAAATCACAGTATCCTACCACCACCCCATTGGCCACTGGTCTCTCTGACTCTATATCGCTGCCACCCCCCCCCCCCCCACACACACAGACATAACAGCAGCACGCCCCCTAAAATGCCAGTTCCATGAATACAATTCCACAGTCATCCGACAGCACCACACTGACCACTGGTCTCTCTGATTGTATATCACTGTTACCCCCCCCCCCCCACACACACACATAACATGCCCCCTCCCCCCACTATGCCAGTTCCAAGAAAAGAAGACCACAGTCATCCGACCAGCCCAGCACTGACCACTGGTCTCTCTGACCGTAAACCAGTGTTTCCCACTGTGGCTCACGGCAATATCATGATGGAAAGTGTGACTTCAGAATGGGGCGTAGGAATTTTTCATAGTGGAGATTATATGGTAAAGCTGACGAAATTGGTCCCTCGAATCAAATAAATCTGCAGCCAGCGTCAAGGGCAAGGCTCCCATTTATGTAAGATACAAGTGAGTAAAACTTGGAATAAAGTTTAATTAAAAATTCTTATGAATGTGTACAAATATTTTAGAATCTTTTATAAATTCACTACATGTATTAACTTTGTCTGATTATGGTGGAGCGCAGAGTTTTTTGTTTTCTTTTGAAAATTGACGTGAGGCACAGGGAAAAAAAACAACAACTGAGAAACACTGCTGTAAATCGTTATTACCCCCTCCCCCTCACTCCCAATGTCCACCCCACCTCCCTCCTTGAAGAATTCAAAGCCCGGCAGTCCGTGCGGCCCAAACTGTGACTTGTGGCAATTTGTCTGAGACGTCCACGGTCTGGCATTGGCGGTCGGCGCACTTATGTACTTGAATTGCGTCTGGCTTTTCTCAGAAAGGAGTGAAAAACATTGAACCGTCTCCTGATTCTATGTATCCTTTACAGTTTGGTTGGATTGAATACCTGGTCATGAATCTCCTTTGATGGGATCCGAATTTCATTAAAGACTATAAGAGAACATTGTCTGGTTTATGTGGTAATGGCCTTAATGCTGTTAAAACCCACCAGAAACGAGGTAACTGGACTGGAAGAGATAAGCAGTTTAAAACCATTATAAATGAGTTCATGTAGCGAAAGCATGTTTGAAGATATCTGCATTGTATCCAGAATGTCCTTTGGCTCTGACTGTCTGTCTCTCTCTCTCACTCTCTCTCTCTCTCTCTCTCTCTCTCTCTCTCTCTCTTTATGTCTCTCTCTCAGTGCATCTGTCCTTCTGTATCTCTCTCGGTCTCTGTCTTTCTGTGTCTCCCAACCTGTTCCCCCTCCTCCCCTTCTCTCTGTCTGCCTTCCTGCCTGTCTGTCTATCTATCTCTCTCTCTTTCTCCTCTTTGAACAGCCTCATCACACTGACCATTAGCAGATAACGACAACACTCCCATCCTCATAATCTTTCCATTATCACGTCTATCCCTTGTCTTTATCCTCACGAACGTCTCTATTAGCGTCCATATCTTCTGTCTCATAACTATCAACGATAGATCTCTGTTTTCCCTTCGCTAATAACATTGTCAGCACCATTCTCTTAATATCCTTCTTTATTATCACCCTTAAAATCCTCTACACATGTGATTCCCAAGCAGGACGCACTTGGCTCCTAGTCCCAGGAGAAGATTTTCACATTTATCAAGGGCGAGAAACTTAGGCAGGGAGGAACTGGCGAGGAATACCAGTTAGAGGAGGAATATCAAACTGGGAAGGAATGCACTCTGTGCACAATGTTATACATGAAATATAATATCAAATGAAATGCCATTATACACAACTATACGGACCATCAGGAATTAACAGCTCACAGAAACAAAACAAAAGCAAAACCAAAATGATATCAAACAAAATGCTTAACAACATCAACAGTATCACTCTCATAATGTTGTTCTTTACCATCACCCGGCCTTACTCCAAAATCCTCGACATCAGTGATTCTCAAACGGGGGGCACTTGGCTCACTGAGGTCTGGGGAGGAATTTCAAATCTAAGGGGAAAAATTAAGCCAAGGGAGGTATGGGGGAAGAATTTCGGCCAGAGGAAGAGCTCCAGACTAGAAAGACTGTAGTCCGTACACTGTGTATGATTATAATAATAACATTTGGCTATAATCTAAATGAAAAGCCAACATACACAACTACAAGGGCGATCATAAATAAATTAACAATTCACAGAAAAAACAACAACAACAACAGCAACTAAAACTTTGCTGCTTCAGACTGAAATCACAACATATTAGGGCATCAAATCAAAACCGATGTTGTACGATCCATTGAAAATAATCTTTTCTTTTTTTAACTGACTGCAATAGTAGAAAACAAGATTTTGGGGAAAACCAGGTAGTTGAATGTAGGTCAGCCATCAAATAGAGTGGTGAGTGGAGAAGGTGAGGCAAATAACTGCCCATGAGTAGAAATGCGATGCTTGTCTCACTTAAGAGCAAGGTTAAGGTCACAGAACTCGGGAATTTTTGGTAAAATTGGCGAAGCCTATTATTTAATAAAGAACGGTAGATTAGCTCCATTGTTTCAGTAATTACCGCTGTAAAAGTATCAAAATATGATGGCGAACAATTATAAGATGATAATTCAAAAGGGGAAGAAATTGTGGAAACACGGGATCGTAGAGGGTATGGGGACCACAGGAGGGGGTGGGGTGGTCTGGGACTGTGAGAACCACTGTGCTTTGCTAATATCAATACCGTTATCAATTCCATTTTCTCCCTTGCCCCACTCCGACCCCTTTACCTCCACGCCACTCTTCAGTATTATGCGTCAGATACCAATTCATAATTCTGGCTTGATCATGTGGGCCATCCAAACACGGACACACACAGACACGCAGACACACAGAGAGGCCAACCAGATACACAGACACGCCAATTAGACACACACAGACAGGCCAATCAGGCACACAGACTAGCCAGGTAGACACACACACACACACACGCCAGGTAGACACACAGACAGACCAACCAGACAAACAAGGAGACAAACATCGCCTAGCAACAGAAACAGGCAGATATTGTATGTCTGGCTTGCGATACGCTGGGGAATGCCGCTCTGTCTGATTTGATCAGTTCTGGACAATGCGGGGACACTGCTGGCAAATTGATGCGGCTGTTTGTTGTTGTTTTTGTTTTTGCTGTTGCTGCTGTTGTTGCTGCTGTTGTTGTTGTTGTTTTTGTTGTGATGGCGATTGTTGCTGCTATTGCTTTTGTTGTTTCTCCTGCTGTCGTTGTTGTTGTTGCTGCTGATGTGCTACTGTTATTGTTGTTGATGTCGCCGCCGCTATTGTTGTTGTTGTTGTATTTCACCAGAGTTATGAGAATACAGTGCTGGTAGAAGTAGCACGGGATGTCAACATAGCAATGGTGGTGACAGTGGCGAGGATGAAACTTGTTGTGAATAATAAAATTCGGAAGAAGTGATGATGGTGATGGCAGTAGTCGTTGTAGTTGCAATAGCAAAATGGTTGAGATTGCCGGTCACTGAAATGATACCTGATACTTGATTTGAACTGATGACAGGAACCAGGATCCGAGCACACCAGATATCCCCATAAATGCTCCTCTCCCCGCTCCAAGATACATTTGAGGGTTTTCTTACTACTTGTCCCAGTGGCCAGCCGGTTCCATACTTGTTGGATTCGCCCAGACTTGTCGCACATTCTTCCCTCACCTCATCTGTTACGCGACTCATGCATTCTTGTTATTTGGGGGCGTGGGTGGGGGGGGGGGGCGTGGGTGGGGGGGGGGCACCCCAGTGTCTTCTCCCGCAGGAGCTCTTTCCTGTCATGCTGTAGATCGTAGGAGAGATACCTACGAGCACTGGATGACTAAACTTAATGACATGTCAGCTCCGTGATCGATGTTTTTACGTCCTGCACGGTCTGTCACGAGTGGAGTGAGTGCAATTAAGGGGATTGCTACAGAGCGGGTGTAGAGTAAGAAAGGCTCACAGTAGACAGCAAGTTAAGCGTGCTGTTGTGAGTAGTAGTGGGGGCGGGGTCTGAAGGAGGCGAAAGCGCGGTAATACTATCACTGCAAGTTAGAAGGTCCTAGGGATCGGACCTGTGAATAAAAGCCCATCGGGCGGACATAAAGGGGAAGCAGTCGAGAAGACTAGTGAGAGTCTTTCCAGTTATGACTGGTATGTAGAACGTTGATTGATTATTATGATTGATGTATTATATGATATTCGTCTATTACCATGATGTAAATAAGTATATGTGAGGAATGTGGAAGTCCTTGATATTGGATATAGCAATGTGCGCCATGAGCGATAGATGAAAGTGAGTTCATGGATTTGTAGCGCGAGTGAGTAGTGTGTACTCCGATGGAGGTGTGTTACCGTAAGATGTGTGGTGAGTGGAAGGTGAACTAGTGTGTGTACGTTTCATGGGTTGTAAGGAGAGGTGGAGTGAATAGGAATGGTAGGATATTATACCAATGTAATGTTATTCTTGTAGGTGTCGGGGACGGGCCGCAGAGCCACCTCGATGAGCACAGGGGATAGGCCAGCATAGGGCCGGAGGCCGCACATAGGCCAGAAGCGAGGCTGTCAGTGCAGGACAGTAGAGGCACATACAGTCGTGGCAGTCAGGTCACGGACAGGGACGTAGATATGAGAGTGAATGAGATACTATATTGTTGCCATGTTGATAGGCTAGTGAACTGATATTATGTTGTTGCCATGTTGATGGCTATGGAGATAATAATGTGTTATTGCCCTGCTGAGGTGCTAGGGGAGTGCTACGGTGTATGACAATAGGAAGGTGATGTTGAGAGACTGCGGTGTCAGTGAATCATTAATGTACTATTAAGACCCTGAGGGGAGAGGCTGAGGCCGAAGTGCCTTTAGGAGTAACTACCGGATTGTGGATCCGAGGGAGAGTGTGTGTGAGAATAAGGCCGTTGTACGGCAGTTCATTTCAATGATATAATGTATGTAATTGCGCTATTATATGTATAATTAGGTTTAATAAATGTGTGAGTCTGATGGGTTGTTTTGTTAAGTGTTAAACTTGTTTGTTCGTGATTGTCGTCCTGTCATAAACTATTACATTTCCCAGTCTGGGATTTGTGACACTGGGGGCTCGTCCGTTGTGACATTGGGGGCTCGTCCGTTGTGACATTGGGGGCTCGTCCGTTGTGACATTGGGGGCTCGTCCATTGTGACTCGTCCATTTTCGTAATATTTAGTTGTAGTTAGTTAGTAGGTAATTGTGCTGTCTTGTTCGTTGGATGAATGGACATTTCATGATATGATTTATGTATGTTTATGAATTATAATATGTATTGATGCATGTATTTTGATGAATATATATTAATGTGTACTTAAATTTCTGCAGAGTGTGCGTGCCAGCCTGTATAGGTCAAGCAGCCAGAGCTCCGAGGAAGGGGAGGAATTGAAGTCAAGGGTGAAAGTTAAGTGAAAATTTTGTGCCCTGGATTAAGGGCTGTCTCTTCATCTGTCTGTTTCCCTGTTTTTGCTGTTGTTGTCGTTATAGGTTATACGGGCGGTGGCGCGGGTTTGCTGTGTTGAACTTAGTTTATCCTTTTAAAAGGGTGTGGTAAACTTTGGAACTTCGTTCATCACAGTGACCAGTTCTGTAGGGACCTGTATTTTTGTTTAGTTGTAGCGTCGATATCTTCTCTGTTCGGCAGGAAGACGTATTCTCTTGTCCCTCTTTCTTCCCTATCTGTAGATACGTTCTTTTTTTTCAGACTCTGTTCTTGTTCGTACCTTGTAGTGTAATCGGCGTAGTAGGTTGCATTTTTTTTCCATTATATTTTCTTTTTTAGGTCTTTGTCCTAGTCTGGTTCGTTGTCCTTGACGTCCTTGTGGTCCTTCTACTGAATTTCCTTATTCTTGTCTTTTCTACTCTTTTTTATTATTAATAGTGCAGTGCATTTTAGGGATATAGAATTAGTTGTGCTGTAAAGGTAAATTTCTGAATTGTATTTGGGACAATTGGGTATTGTTATATCTGGTGTGATCTCAGGTCTCTGGTCGTGTCGTTAGTTATCATACCGGCAGGTTAGCCGCTCTTATAATACATACCATAACCATAAACCTGTGAAATGGCGGAACTCCAACAACTAATGAAGTTGGGTAAGGAACTTGGCCTGGAGGGAGAGGAGCTACGCGGCTGGATTAAAGAACAGCAGGCGGATTTGCGCGATGAGCGTGCTAAGGATAGAGAGCGAGAAAAAGAGGCTAAGGCTCAGGAGGAGGAAAGGGAGTTTAAGCAACAGGAGAGAGAGGCTAAGGAAAGGGAGCAGGAGAGGGAGATTAAGTTAAAGGAGATAGAGGCGCAAGTAAAGATTGCGGAGTTAGAACTCAAGAGGAATACGCCAACAGAAACAGTTGAGCGGCAGGTACACAATAAAGGTGGCGTTAGGATTAAGCTCCCTACGTTCGACGACCGGAAGGACGACATAGACGCCTTCCTTTACAGGTTCGAACTGAACGCACAATTGCAATGGGGGGAAAATAAGGAATTATGGGCCACGTACCTGGCATCGCTATTGCAGGGGCGAGCGTTAACCTACTTTAAAGAGCTACAGCGCGAAGACGTGCAAGATTACGATAAGCTGAAGGCTTTGCTGCTTCGCCGATTTGCGCGTACCGAGGAATACTTCCGGGAGCAGTTTAGGCGAGCACGTGCAGATACCAGGGAGGACTTTGCTGCCTTCGTCGCGAGACTAACTGAGTATTTCGCGAACTGGGTAGACTTGGCGCATGTGGGCACGGATTTCGCTAAACTGAAAGACCTAATGATCCGTGACCAGCTGTACGCGTCGTGCCACAAGGATCTGGTGGCTTTCCTGAAAGAGAACGAACCCGCGACGGTGCAGGAGGCGTCTAAGTTGGCGGAGGCATACCGTACGGCGCATCCGTCCAAACCAGTCGCCAGGGCGTACGTCCAAGATGCTGGGTGCGTCGCCGTTGTCGAAGGGTCGCCGGCAGGACTTAAGGACAGGTCGCGTCAGCGTGGTGCCTATAGTGGGCAAGCCCAGGGGCAGCGTAGGGGCTATCACCAATCCCCTGCATATGGACCCGGTAAGTTTGACCGAGCAGGAGGGCTAGGTCGCGGTAATGGCCGGGGCCGACTTGTGACCTTTGCCGATGACCGACGGCATAGGGACTCTAGTTCCGGTCGCGAGGGGTCACGGGGACCCAGGCCTAGAGCAGCACAGGGAGCGGAGTGTTGGACTTGCGGACGCGTGGGTCACTTTTCGCGCGAGTGTAGGGCCGCGAAGTGTTGGAACTGCGGAAGAGCAGATCACATCAGCGTGAACTGCCCGGCAGGTAGGATAGCGGCGAACGTGGACAGTAGCTCCAGTCCATGTTCCCCAAATAAATTTCATCATGCGGCTGCGTGTGTTACATCGGACAACGGAGGCGGACAGTATTCTAAGTGTCCCAGTTGTGAGAAGTTATTATCTTCCGGTGTTTTACCTTGTGGGAGAAAGATCCCCGTTATAAATTCATGTCATACAGGAGGTGGTCTTAGGGTTTATCCGGGGTTTGTTGGGGACGAACCGGTCTCGGTTTTACGAGATACGGGATCTACCGTTGTGGGAGTGCATAGAGACTGCATTCGGGATTCACAGCTTACAGGTGAGACTGTCCCGTGCATCCAATTTTCGGGGGCCATTGAGAAATTACCCATGGCAAGAATAATGATAGATACACCTTTCCTTAGCGGGGAAGTCGAAGCAGTCGTTGGTTGTTTTCCAGGCGCCCAGCTCATCATTGGGAATGTATCACGGGTAGTTTCCCCTTCCGATGAGAACGTGCAAGCATGGTCGCAATCAAAAGGTATTGACTTTTGCGCCGCGGTCGAAACACGTCGACGGGTAACGGATAAAGATAAGATTAGACCTTTGGCGACGCCAGCGATCAACCTAGATATCACGCCAGAGCGCTTGGCGAGATTGCAAAGGGAGGATCCATCGTTAAACCCATGTTTTGGGGAAGCGCGAACCGAGAAAACAAGGAAATATAGGAACGGGTCATCTTCTTTTTTTGTCCAGGGGGGCATTCTGTTCCGTATGTACGTCACAGTGGCTTCCGTTCAAAAGCAGGTCGTCGTGCCACGGTCGTTGATTGCTACAGTATTGCGTCTGGCCCATGATGTTCCATTAGCGGGTCATATGGGAAGTACTAGAACCAAGGAGAGAGTTCTGAAAGATTTTTATTGGCCGTCAGTATACAGAGATGTACGTTTATATTGTAAGACGTGCAGTGCGTGCCAAAAGACGACGCATAAGAGTCGTACACCCCAGGCTCCTCTTCAAAAGATCCCCACGGTTTCGGAACCGGTTAAAAAGGTTTCGATAGACCTTGTTGATTTAAGAGAAAGATTATCTTCAGCGCGCACTATAGCAGAAGAAGCGTCTAGTATCGCTTCAGCAAGAGCAAGGAACTATAAAGATAGAGGGTCCAAACTGAGAATTTTTAAGCCAGGAGACAAGGTCCTATTGTTGTTACCTACGGACCATAATAAGTTATTGATGACATGGAAAGGTCCTTATGTTATTGAGCGAATTGTTTCGAAGGTAGATTACGCTATCCACATTGATGGATCAGTAAAGATTTTCCACGTTGATATGCTGCAGAGGTTTCATGAGAGACCAGAGTATCGGTATTCCCATACTAGTGTTGAAGGACATACCTAATGTCGTGTCATTCTTTGATGATATAGCATGCCATACGTCGACATGGTCTGATCATATTCAGACACTAACAGTAATTTTTCAACGATTACGTCATTTTGGGTTAACTGCTAAACCCGCAAAGATGGATTTGGCATGTCCAGAGATAGTATTCTTAGGACATATTGTGGGTAGAGGTGTTCAGAGACCTGAAGAAACAAAAATTGACAACTTAGTAGGGTTGCAAATCCCTAAAACAAAGAAACAAGTCAGAAGCTTAGTGGGAATTTTAAATTATTATAGAAAGTTCATTCCAAATTTTTCCTCCTTGTCATCTTCTCTTACTGACCTTACTAAGAAGGGACAACCCGATAAGGTCCAGTGGACGTCTGAATGTCAGACATCATTTGATAATTTGGTGACAGCATTATCATCGTCACCCATTCTGATATTACCCGATTTTCGATCTAATTTTATCCTCAGAACGGATGCGTCGGACTCTGGTGTCGGCGCTTGTCTTCTACAGGAGAAGAACGAATGTCTCCATCCTGTATGTTATGTCAGTAGGAAGTTATTGCAGAGAGAAAGAAAGTATTCTGTGATAGAGCGTGAGTGTCTTGCCATTGTCTGGTCCGTCCAGAAACTAGGACGTTATCTCATGGGACGAGAATTTTGTATCCAGACAGACCACAAGCCACTGACATTTTTGTCGAAGAATCGTTCGTCCAGCCCACGCTTGTCTAGATGGGCATTGGCTTTGCAGCCGTATACCTTCGTTATTCAACCAATTCCAGGAACCAGCAATCATATCGCCGACTACCTTAGTCGAGCCTAGGGGAAGATTTCAGGAGCTTATACATCGGAGGACAGGAACATTGACAGAATCTGTGCGAATAAGTCGACTTTAAAATATTGACATTATAAATATGATATGAAGAATGGTTGATAGGTTGAATGGTTTTTGATTCTGTATTAGATATGGTGGTTAGTTAGCTATTCATGATGTGACACTTGCAGGCCATATTGATCCCCATATTTTCCCCTGATTTCGGTATTTTATATACTAGGGGAACTGCTAGGTCATTTTTTTTAGTGTAGGTATTGCTCACGCTCACTCGTTGACAGTCATCTTGATGCGATTTGAAATTAATTGCATTAATTTTTTTGGGGTGGGGGATGATGTCACGAGTGGAGTGAGTGCAATTAAGGGGATTGCTACAGAGCGGGTGTAGAGTAAGAAAGGCTCACAGTAGACAGCAAGTTAAGCGTGCTGTTGTGAGTAGTAGTGGGGGCGGGGTCTGAAGGAGGCGAAAGCGCGGTAATACTATCACTGCAAGTTAGAAGGTCCTAGGGATCGGACCTGTGAATAAAAGCCCATCGGGCGGACATAAAGGGGAAGCAGTCGAGAAGACTAGTGAGAGTCTTTCCAGTTATGACTGGTATGTAGAACGTTGATTGATTATTATGATTGATGTATTATATGATATTCGTCTATTACCATGATGTAAATAAGTATATGTGAGGAATGTGGAAGTCCTTGATATTGGATATAGCAATGTGCGCCATGAGCGATAGATGAAAGTGAGTTCATGGATTTGTAGCGCGAGTGAGTAGTGTGTACTCCGATGGAGGTGTGTTACCGTAAGATGTGTGGTGAGTGGAAGGTGAACTAGTGTGTGTACGTTTCATGGGTTGTAAGGAGAGGTGGAGTGAATAGGAATGGTAGGATATTATACCAATGTAATGTTATTCTTGTAGGTGTCGGGGACGGGCCGCAGAGCCACCTCGATGAGCACAGGGGATAGGCCAGCATAGGGCCGGAGGCCGCACATAGGCCAGAAGCGAGGCTGTCAGTGCAGGACAGTAGAGGCACATACAGTCGTGGCAGTCAGGTCACGGACAGGGACGTAGATATGAGAGTGAATGAGATACTATATTGTTGCCATGTTGATAGGCTAATGAACTGATATTATGTTGTTGCCATGTTGATGGCTATGGAGATAATAATGTGTTATTGCCCTGCTGAGGTGCTAGGGGAGTGCTACGGTGTATGACAATAGGAAGGTGATGTTGAGAGACTGCGGTGTCAGTGAATCATTAATGTACTATTAAGACCCTGAGGGGAGAGGCTGAGGCCGAAGTGCCTTTAGGAGTAACTACCGGATTGTGGATCCGAGGGAGAGTGTGTGTGAGAATAAGGCCGTTGTACGGCAGTTCATTTCAATGATATAATGTATGTAATTGCGCTATTATATGTATAATTAGGTTTAATAAATGTGTGAGTCTGATGGGTTGTTTTGTTAAGTGTTAAACTTGTTTGTTCGTGATTGTCGTCCTGTCATAAACTATTACATTTCCCAGTCTGGGATTTGTGACACGGTCCATTTACGAGACGTCTTGTTGTTAACATTTGAAAGGTAGGAAGCTGCCTACATTAAGTGTCTTATTTATAAAAATTAAAATGTATGAACAGAGAATTGGAATTGTCGAGAATGAGACAGAACAAAGTTAACTTAACGTTTGGTCAACGCATCAAAAGTGGTGAGATTGTCACAATGATGGTGTGGGTTTTTGCGCAATTATAGTCCCTGTAAGAGAAGATGTAGTGTCTGCTACATGGTTTGTGGTAGCTGTGTCTGGCTTTGATGTTATAGTTAAGTTGCTATTTATAACTCCACCATCATTAGGGCCGGCGATGGCTGTAAGTGTCGCGGCAGTAGTAGTCGTGGTAGTCAGAGTGGTGATACACAGAAAGGTAAGGCCCTTTAACGATGCGTACCTGGTTAGTGCTCAGAAAAGGGAGAATGAAAGTATGAAGAAAGACAAATGACTCGGGCGGGACTTGAACCCGGCACCAACTGCCTTGCTATGATTAAGAAAAGCGCTCGCTTAAGCGTTCGGCCACTCCGTTTATAGCGACATAACTTCCAGACGTGCAAATAGTTACGGTGGCAGTCGTTGCAGTAGTAGTCATGGTAACAGTTATTTTGTTCTATTATTAATAACTAGCCGACCCGGGCAAGATAAATCTTGCAATTCTTTGTATCGATTCCATTTGTTGGTCTATATCTAGATCTAGATCACATTAATAAAGGCACTTAGATTTGATGCAAAGACAAATAGAACGTATTATTACATCACAATTCTTTGCAGAATACACAGATGCAATATTTTGGACTAGCAATGTGTAAACAGAGGCATGTGCACAGAACGAAATTTCCGATCACGCTTCATCGACTTTCTTCGATAAAACGGCCTCTCTTTTGTGGTTCAAATCATTTTAAGTAAATAATATGAGAGACTGAATTTTGTCCCAAAAATAGATGCGTCCACGTAATTTAACGTTAAAAATTAATGGATATGATAAGAGCATGATAAGAGTAGCGATAATAGTGTAGCAGTTTGATCAGCGGTGATAACAACAAGCAAGGGGAGAAGACTCAACACTATTGTTGCCAGGACATGAATGGGCATTTGGACCAAGATCACACACACACACACGGTTTCACTGACGTCGACGTCATCCTGGCACGCGAGACGGTGACAGGAAACAGAAGAGGAAGGGAAAATACGGACATCAAAACGAACGAGGAGTGAAAAATAAAGGGATGGAGGAGCAAAAGAAAAGAGAGAGAAGCGCTAGCGGTCAGAAACAGCAAAATACAACAAGTAGAGAAAGAAGACGGATGACGAAACAAAAGAGAGGGGAAGAGAGGGAGTCAGGTACAAGGGGCATAAGAATGTCAAAGAGAAATAACGAGGGAAAAAGGGAGGCTGACATACAAGAGGCAGCAAAAGAACAAAGAGGTAACGATAGAAAGGAGAGCTGGTGAGGAAGAATCAAATGCAAAAGGCAAAGAAAGAACCAACAGAAATAAAAGCAGAAAAGAGAGATGGAGAAAATGAGTCAAATAGGAGAGGCAGAGGAGGAACAAAAAGGGATGACGCAAGGAAAGAGAGATGGGGAGCTGGAGTGGAGGAGTGAAATATGAAAGACAGGGAGAGACGGATAACGAAAGAAAAGAGAGATCGATAGAAAGAGTGAAATGCAAGAGTCAGTGAACTAATGAACAGAGGTAAGGAAAGAAAAGAGAGATGGAGACGAGAGTTAAATACAAGAGACGAGAGTGACAGAAGGCAGCAGGATCACGGAAGAAAAGAGATAGAGACTTAGTGGTCGAATAGAAGAGGCAGAGAAAAGACGAAGAGGGTAAGGAGAGAAAAGAGAGATGGGAAGACACAGTGAAAAAAAAAACAACAACAAACAGCGAGAGAACACGTTGGCCTGGAGGCAATGTGCTGGCCTCTCATGTCGGTGGTGTTGGGTTCGATCCCCTGTTGGTGCAGGCATGTTGGAATTTTGTACTTTTTTTTTGGAGGGGGGGGGGGGTTCTTTCCATGATCCTCTGGTAGGTAGGATCGAGCACCTGGTCTTCTCGGATAAGGACGAAAAACTCGGAGGGCTCGTGTGCACGTTGCGTACGTTAAAGATAAGTTGTGTGTTGAAAGACGAGAAGAGCAGGCCGAACAATGCCGTTGCCTCGGGCAAAATTCTAATAAAAAAAAAAACAAGGAATCCCCATCAGTATCACAAAAACCACAAGAAAAAAAATGACAAGAAAAAAGTGAGGTGCAAATGCTGCGAGCAAGAACCTCCTAAATTAAAAAACCTAACACACGTAGGGGATAACGAAAGAAAGAACGTGGGAAAGGGGGAATCAAGTGCAAGAAACGAAGATAAAAACCAATAAAGAGTGAGGAGAAATGAGAGAGAGAAATGGAGAAAAGCAGCGTAACAAGAGTCAGAAAATGAAGGGAGAGAACTGTTGGTGTTGAACTTGAGTCCTACCAAAGAACGTAGAAGTTATTTCTGCAATTTTTGGACCTACCCAGTGTGTTAGAAAGTGTGACATTGCCCACATACGCCGCCACCCTGACGAGACACTGTATGTCAAGCGTGCACAATTATCTCACATAGTGAAGCACTGTTCTGTTCTGTTCTGTTCTGTTCTACTCCCCCTAATGCACTTTGCCAAATTAGGCGATTGGATTGAGGGCACGGCAGGGGAATAACCAATGCTGTTATTTGATCAGTGGAGGTAATCACGTGTACAAAGAAGAAGGACGACAGCAGACACGTTCGTCAGAGAACCAAAAAGTCTGGAATTAACTTTCCAACAGATTTGACTTGCACAGAGAAAGCCACACCATGTGGATAGGCATTAGTTTCGTTTTGACTCCGGGGTTTATTAATCCATGTTTTTAACACATTTTTTTTCGGGGGGGGGGGTGGCACTAGATGAGGTGCCCCGGCATTATGCGGGATGAACCTGTGAACCCACCGATATATCCCTTCCCTTTCTCTCTTTTTGGTCTAGAAAGCTTCCAATATTCTACAGTCTTACCTGGTCTTACTACAGACTTCATGCGCACCAGAGCACTACGCACTCATTTCTGGTAGGGAAATTGCGCGCACCGAGTTGAACGGTGATTAATGTCGTTTCCGATGCGGTGGGCTTATTTTAGGGAGCCAAAACAAAGATCATTGTATTTTACAGTCTTACAACTTTATATTTTAAAATAGCTGAAACTTGAGTCAACACAATCGGTCGATACAAAACCGATTGGGCTGGATTAGTTGACACTTAAGAAAACCAACTGTACGAATTTTGAAACTGTCATTCAGGCTGTAGCGTCGAGCAGACAAAGGCCAACATTTTTGTATAATACGATTTTTTTTTAAAATCAACTTCCGAAAGATGACACTGGGAGTTTTATACGAAACGGGGACAGGAAAGGCTGCGAATGTTAGCCTATACATACCACAGACTAATAAATTATCCAGACTGGAAACACGAGCTTCGGGCTGTGTCGTTTTTTACGGAATTTCCCGAGCGGCGGTCGTATAACCAACATGGCCGCCGCTCGGGAAATTCCGATTCTAGTTCTATCTGCAGTAGAAATTTCTTTTTATTTGTCAAGATTGGTGGTACATGTATTAATTTCTTGGTGCGGAACCAAACTTCCGCGTTCAGTAGGCGCGTCAAAATGGTGTCATTCAACATTGTAGCTATGCTGAAGCGTCGGTCGTAAACGTGAACCTAATGTGGCGGATGGTTCATGACCTTTCGCTGTTTTGTGACGTCACACAATGGGATCATCCAGTCTGGGTTTTTTATTAGTCTGTGATGCATACAAAATAGGGACACATTGGTCTAGAGGCAAGGTACTCACCTCTCATGCCGAAGATACGGGGTTTTAGATTCCCTGTCAGTGCAGGCATGTTGGAAATTTTTTTGGGGGGGAGGTGGGGTTGGAATTTCCCGTCCTTGATCCTATGGTAGATAGGATCGAGCACCTAGTCTTCTCGGATAAGGACGAAAAACTCGAAGGGCCGGTGTGCATGTCGCGCGCGTTAAAGATACCGTAGCAGTTGAAAGTCGAGAAGAGCAGCTGAACAAGACCGCCGCCTGGGCAAATTTCTCTCCCCTCCCCCCGCCCTCCCCAAAAAGAGGGAAACTAAGGAAACTAATCCCTACCACAAAAACACACAGAAACAAGAAAAAGAAACAAAAAAAACACAAAAAACCAAGAAAAGTGACATGTAAATGCCACGAGCAGCGGAACCAACTAAAATAAAGACCCGAAACATCTCATTGTCCCAGGTTTCTCCTCCAGCTCTCTCTTCTTTTCTTAGTTGTTGTTGTTGTTGTTGTTGTTGTTGTTGTTGTTGTTGTTGTTGTTCATTCATTTTTGTCTGGGATGGAATTCCTCCTGCACTACGTGACTCTGTAACAGAGATTGGTTAGATTTTTATAATACCTGTAGCAAGTAGAAGAAGAAGAAATAAAAAAAAAAAGGGAAACTTGAGGAGCCCAGCTTATATGACACGAAAGTGAGACTAGCCAACATAGTTTCAGACAATACTTGAAAATTTGACTTCTATGCAGGGGCGTAGCTACACAAAATAGAGCCCATGGCAAGCACCGAAAATTGTATGTGCCCTTGTCGAAACATCTCACGCCCGTCTATAAGATAGATTTTTGTTATTTGTACGTACGTCCCCCAAGTTTTGCTTTGCGCTAGGGGTATGTATTTTAAAGCCTTTTGTGAGTCCAGAGCTAGAGAGCGCCTCCCGAAATACTCCTAAAACTGCCTAATTAATGATACTTTCAGATTTTCTTTGTGTTTCCCTCCTGTTTTTTGTTTGAAGGGTAAGCGGCAGGCTTAGGGGTTCGATAAGATTTAGGATTGAGGACAAGGACTTCGTTAGGGATAGTTACGTTTACGTACGCCCCTCTAGCGCAAACCACTCGGGGTACATACGTACAAGTAACAACAGACTTAAGATAAGTTTACCACGATATGATCTTACTTAGAAATACGTCGAAGTCGTCAATCTTTCAAAACAAATTATAGCACGTCATGAGAATTTTAACTGCACTTTCTTTACATCTGAAGAAAATTATCTTATCACTATCCGAGGATGGCTTGTGTGAAATTGAACAGAAACTGCTCAGTGCCCCCACTCGCCCCCCCCCCCGTCTTTTGAAATGGCGTCCCTTGCAATGTGTCCCACCTGTCATACCTTAGCGAAGCCGCCGTCTCTAGGCAACAAAAATAACAACAAGAACTGAAGTCGCCAGGGACAGATCACTGAGTTATTTGAAGACAACACGAGACAGAGTGAAAGAGAACACAGACATGTCATTAACGAAGATTGGAAATCGATAGGATGAAATGAACCAAAAACAAAAACATGGAGGGGAAATTTTAAGAAAAAAAGCTGAGAATATAAAAAGAGAAAGGGTGAAAAAGAGAAGTGCGATTGAAAGATAATTGAAAAAGAAATACTGGATAGAGAGAAAGCGAGAAAGAAGGATACTACGCGGAGTTGTAACAGGAGTCTGTTCTGGCGTCGTCGGGGCGGAGGTTGATTAGCAACCGCCAGGGGGCGCAACTTTACATAGTCAGTGACCTTCACCCTTGCAGGCATAGGGGACGAATAACACGACAAAATGTAATCGAATACTGAAATGCGATAGGCCAAGTTAACATGTAAAAGATGTTTTGAGAAAGTTAAAAAATGTTAAGAGAAGAAATGGTAAGAATAGAACTGAGTTCTTCATTGAAGTGGGGACAAAAAAGGCAAAAGATTGCAATTTTGCAAGGCCCTGCTGTAGAAACAAAATATGACATACAAAATAGAACACATTAAAAAAAAAAAGTAGAATTTAAAATAAAATGAAATAATTATAATTATTATATTGTATTGCATTTTGTCATATTTATTTCCTTTTTACACTGTTGCACAAGAACTCAGTGCAAGCACTTTCATCACAATATGAAATTCTCGATTACAGATTCTAATACTGATATGCAATGCCAGTTGGCTTTGACATTGGAAATTAAATCATTAAGTGAGTACAAAAGTATTCAGCTCGTGGTCCAGCG
>OZ007568.1:60619422-60629422 GCA_963931925.1 Onchidella celtica | reverse complement strand
GATTTAGTATAGGCGTTGGGGTAGTACAGGGACAGTAGGGTCTCGACTTCTAGGATCTGCAGTCGCCCACGTGTGACAAATGATCTGATCTTGTCATCCAAACTATGGTTAGTCAAATGTTCGTATGACACACTGTGGTTGATACCTTTTGCCTCGCGGACAATGAGGCCTTGAGATGACTTTGACAACAGTTCTTCCTGGCATCTTCTTAAACGATCTCTCTTAAACATAGAGTAGAACCTGTTTGAATCAGTAAACATATAGGAGACTTCGTCGTCAATTTTTATTTCAAGTGCGTATTCATTATGGAGACACAGCATAAGGGTGTTATTTCTGGCACACATTTCATTAAGAAAGATCCATTCAGATCTTCCCCATTTCACATTGGTATTCTTCACTACAGCTCCTTTATTGTTGACTGCGTACCCAGCAAAATTTGGGTAGTCTTAGGTGGCGGTCGCTTTGCGTTGGTCCATACGTAGATGGAGGGGTCTTCTGGCTGTCTCTTTCACGACAGGATCATCACTGTTTAGGAGTGATAAGTGGAAAGACATATACTTGGCATAATAGATGACTCGAGGGTTCAAGATCCCAAGGCCACCTTTTGACTTAGGGCTGAAAAAATATGATCTGGTGGATGATGAGTTGAGCCCAAGCCAGTGTCGGATGTGAGAGACAATGGTGTCTTCCAAGTGATCAAGATTCATTTCGGTAAACATTAAGTTGGAGAAGTAAAATGACAGCTTAGACAGACACATCACGGTGATAGTTTGCAGTTTTGCTGACGTTGGTAACAAAGATGTGTCAATATTTGCCATGGTTGTATCAAAATCTGCAATTAGTTTTTCCACTTGCTGCTTGTTGCTGGTGTTTGTGATGTTCATTTCATGGCCTAGATAGATGTACTGCTGGTCACTTTCGTACATTGGAATAGGCGCACCTTGGATATAAAGGTTAAGCTCTCCAAGATAGATAGATAGATAGATAGATAGATAGATAGATAGATAGATAGATAGATAGATAGATAGATAGATAGATAGATAGATAGATAGATAGATAGATAGATAGATAGATAGATAGATAGATAGATAGATAGATATATGAATGTCGACAGACAGACAAAGCTGTCAGACAGAGACAAGCAGACGGACAAACAGATAGATAGACAGAGAGATAGAAACAGACAGACAGACAGACACAAAGGCACACAGATGAAGTGACAGACAGGCTACAACACAACAGGTAGAAATACACACAGACAGACAGGCCACTCCTAGCCTATCCGTACTTCCACTGACTAGTAGGAAATAACAATTTTGTGAAATGTAATTCCTTATGGTCTGTCTAATAGATAGACAAGTCAAGCAATGCCATTTTCCAGTACCTACCCCGATGTAAAGCCGGGTTTCCATGTACACGGAAACGGAAACGGAAACGTCAAAGAGCCTTCAAGTAGTGAAATAGAATGTTTCAGCACGCCGTTTCCGTACACATGGAAACACTCTTTCATTCTACTATGAGAGATTTTTGGCCTTTTCTGTTTCCGTACACATGAGAACCCAGCTTAATGCAGTCTATGAGGTCGGACTTGCCAGGCGTTTTTCCGCCAACCCCCTCATCATCAAAGCATATTTGCCCTCCCTGGGTTACTACACCGGATGAGAAATGTACCAAATTGAACGCTCCTGGAAGTCAGTTAAGATACCAATAATAATAGACGCTCTAGTTCAAAATTTTTTTAATGTACAAAAAATCTTAACAGAAACGGTTAGACAAGACTGGTGTTAATGTTTGTCAAGTTGTGGCGTTGCAATCTTTTGGTAGGGCGAAATCTTAATTTCATGGTTTATTTTAACTTGACTGTATTAAACTGTTGTTTGTTTATGTCATATTGGTGGTTTCCCTGATTAGCGAGGCCTAAAACATGGGACTTAATTAACAGAATAATTATATATAAATATTTTTGAATTTCTTCGTACATAGTTACTGTACAGGAACTATGTCCCATCATGGTGGGAGGAGGGGCAGAAAAGGTTGAGAAACCCGGGATTAAGCTGGGTTCTCATGTATACGGAGACGGAAACGGCAACGGAAACGCCAAAACCTTTCAAGTAGTGAAATAAAAGGAATATTTCCTCACGCTGTTTCCGTACACATAGAAACACTCTTTCTTTTCACTATATAATGGATTTTTTGCCGTTTCCGTTTCCGTACACATGAGAACTCAGCTTGGACAAGCAAACATGCAAACCGACATACAGACAGGCTGAGTGTGGTGAGCGTGCGGGTAATGAATGCCAAGTAATTCCACAGCAACAGACAGGAAATCAAGCCGGACTTTTATATAATAATAAACTACGCCTTCCCTTTAATGGCAATGTATTTATACCGTATTTAATATTTCATCAAAGATAAAAGACGGCGGCTTTATGCCTGCACAGGAAACACAGGATAAAATGCAGAGAAGCTTGGTGACAAACCACTTGCATCGCTCAGACGATCGATAGCTCACAATACAAAAGTTATAATGTGTGTTTTGTGTGTGTGTGTGTGTGTGTTTTTGTGTGTGTTTTTTAAGCCTCTGAAACGTGAAAGTGCCCAGCAAAAGAGGTCTTTGTTGGTACACTGAAAGCTTGATTTGTTTTTCCCGTTCCTTTGCGTTTAGTTGTAACGTATCTGTATGATTTCTAAAGTGAAGCTTTGTACATGGAACGTCGTTCTTTATGCCATATTTTGACTTTGGTTATAACAATAATAATAATAATAATAATACATAGCATTTATACAGCGTTCCACCTCGTTAACAACCAGGCTCTAAGCGCTAAGGTGTATTTCATAATCTGTTTCCGTGCCAGATGAAATTTACCAACTTAACACTTTCGTTCGAAGGCGAAAACGATTCAAATATCGCTCAACCCCTATGGGATCATAATCAACAACAAGCATTTGCATCTAGCCATAGATGACAGATAAGCAGGACCGTCCACGCATTTCGATGTTTAATTCTCAAAAAACTAAATGTGAATCAGGTTGGTGGGCCTATGGTACACTGAGTCAATTATGTCTTGCGTCCGTTTCGACACAGTGGGCGAGGTCTCTCTTTCCCCCTGCTGACTCAATACAGTTTTGAAGCGCCTGCTCTGGTGAGAAAGACTGGTTTCCGACTCGCCAGTGCGGGAGTTGACGCTTAATTCTATAGTCCACAACTCACTCAGAAACCTAGGCAAAACAGACTTGAGAGAGCGCTACCCTCGGTCACAAGACAGCCTAGGGACTTGTTGGCCCACATGATAAATCGGTGGTGGGTGGAGATTTTTGGTGGAATTCTGGGGCGGAGTCTGCACTCCTAAACCACGTTGGCAATGAACACTACATAATATCAGGAAACAGGAGCTAGATCGTCAACCAGAATACAGTAAAGGTCACGAACCACTTACCTATTCTTGGATTATAAAAGAAAAACAATGTGGTCGTGGCAAATTCTATGAAGATCTCAAGGAAAGTCATTTTTTAAAAATATTACTGTTATTTAGATTTTCTATCTACCTTGAATTTAAGAGACGGGTCGTCCATAAAGCACGTACGATCAATTTGATGACAAGTGATTCGTCCCTTTGTTTGCTTTTCATACGCTTTATTTCAACCCCCCTACCCAAACCCCAACCTTGTGCGAGCACACTGGCATTAAAGTCTCGATAATAAGGCCTTGTTGTTTTGTAACCACTTTTCACAGACTATTTTGGCTCTTTCATTAGCAATGTAGCCTATTATTTGATTTTCATACAATTTTACAGGCTGTTTTGTTGAAAAACAAAACAAACCCACACACAAATGAAACCAAATTTTCAAATTCATTATCATAACTGAAAAGCGTAATTTCCTCCTCTTCCCCATGTACGTTTTTCATACTTATAGGGCAACTCTTTTTCTCAATTTCCCCAGCCAGCGAACTTTAAGGATGGTCTCTTGTTCCTTCTGCTCCGACAGAAGACAGCATCAAGCTGCATAAAGGTTACAAAACATAGACATGGCAATGAACATGGACAACACATTATTGTGAATGTTGGCTATCCATTTTCTGGAGTTCTTTGAATTCCCTTGAGTTTGCACAATGTTCTGGAGGTTATCACTATTTCATTATGCCTATTCTTGTTTGAGTGATATTAGATTGTCATATTGTACTGGATGAAAAATGCATTAAAAATAAAAGCATTCCAATGGCTGGTGTTGGAAGTGCACAACGTGCTGGGTGACAGTACCGACACTGAAGCAAAAACCTGGAGTGGTTGGTAAAACATTTACAAGATTTCACACGGCAGCTGCACATGGCAATCAATGTCAGGAAATGTTTCAGAGATGGAAACGAAAAAAATGGAAATATAGTGGCTTTTATGGACAGAGGGAGGGAGGGAAGGGAAGGGAAGGGAAACGTTATGGGCATTTGAAAGAGGAGTTGGGGGATAACCGTGGTTGTGGAACACCCATTAACCTGTAGCATGTTTTCTCAAACCACCATTCACTCACTAACAACCATAATGAGTTTCCAAACAATCTCGTACAGAGATTTGGTGATGCTCTGGTCCAACTGCTCTATTTTATAGCCTAAGACTCAAGTATAGGGCATAGCACTGAGAAATGTCAGAAAGGAAGACATTTTGAAAATATAAAAATAAAAAAAATGAAATAAACTTTTTATTCAAATCAAATATGAATCAGCCATGTTAATTAAAAGTTCGGTACCCCAAATGAAATCTCATGTCAGAAAACACTTGAACTACTTCACTTTTTACATCAGCTGAGAGGAATTTTTTTTTTTCAACGCTGATTAAAGCTAAGTTAGTTAGTCGTTCAAGTGGCATGTAGGACCTCAGATAATAATAATTATGTTTTTATTAATCTCAGCTTTGAAAATGACCTTCCACAACTTGCCATTGAAAATGCGACAGACAGCAGTAATCTGTATGCAATGCACACCGTAGGTAAGGCATCCCTTGTAGGATTGTTGGGGAACGTATACAGAGAAGTTAACAACGATAATTTCAAAGTTCAGAAAACTAACTTTAATTTCACTTTTTGATTGGATACCCCATGAAATGGATGCCCAGGACCGTTGTCCCATCTGTCCGCCTCCCTTTCTGTATGCCACTGTTTCCAAAATAAATAGACTTACTTTTGTGGTGTCTATGGTTTGGAATGAGAGGGAGTAAAGGCAAATGCATTTGACTTAATTAGTGAAGACGGAGAAAGATTCAGGCTGATCCGGATATATCACATTGATGTATATAATGCTCCCGAAATTAACCCTTTAATGCCCGGATATATGTTCATGTAGCCAACATAATACTTCTGAATCATACGAAGCTAATTTAAAATAGTCAGATAAATGCGGATATACAAACATTTTATTATAATAGTATTTCATTAGGGAAAATCATTTATTTTGTTGATAAATTCAGAAATGTTCGAATTATAAAACATTTGGCTCTGGCGACATGTTTCAGATATGGAATGCCGGCCACTAGAGGCTTAAGGTCCACAGTGCTCTGGGCGGGTCGTTGGTGGACGCTTCTAGAGTGTCATCTTATGTCCTATCATTATGTTATATTCTGTCTATCGTCTTGCCTTTCCTTAGTACACAGTCACCGTTATCGTGTCTATGTACTTTCTCCAAACTCAAAAATGAAAACCTCAAACCTACAGTACTCTGAGTCAAACCTATTTTTATTCGTGGTTTTGGGGTTTATGAAGTAATGGGGTCCTCGTACAGCAGGTTCAAAGAAAGTTCAAGTCTGAATCAAAACCGAGGCAAAACAGACTTGGCCCAGCTTGCCATCAGCCCAAGATGCTCAAAAAAAAATCTGTGGAACAAAAGTATTTGCTGTGTCTGTGTTAAAAAGGCAACTTTGGTTGAGGAGTCTGAAACAGAAGCGTAACAAACGTAACAAACGTAACAAACGCAATGAATGTTTTATTGTTGTTGTTGTTGTTGTTTGTTGTTGTTGTTGTTTTGCTGCAGTTACTTACAGTAAGTCTCGTGCGATTTTCACTTGCATTTTTTGAAAGACTTGGGCCCCATCTATTTTCACATTTTGAAGCGAAAAGTACTTTGAGTACTGGCCTTTCTAAAGGTTCACACATCACTAATTTGATCAAATCAGTTCAGAATAAGCTTTGACTTTCAGCTCCTCGCGTGTCAATGGAATGTACTTGCCAAGGTTAGAACGTCAAATATTTTCATTCTATTGCAATGACATAATTTATTTGGAACTGTAATGCCACCCGTGAAGACAAAGTTGATGAAATTAATTGTATTGCGTCTCTCTAGTGGCATCTGAAATTGTAATGAGACCCTGTGAAGACAATATTTTGTGAAATTGTAATGAAACCCTCTAACGACCGTTTTGAAAATGACATGTTTGAAAACGTAGCGCGACCTAGTTTGAGGTCGTATTGTCCTGTGACGTTCTGACACCCAGCATTGTTAATCTTCAGCGACAATCTGCAATTCCCCAAAGAAAAACTGTGAATTGGCCGGACTAAAGAAACAGGAATTCTGCAATTGCCAAAATTGGACGAGTAATTAGGTCTTTCCTTTGCGAGTCTGTAGCTCTTTTTACACTTACCTCAGAAAAAACTGGCTATGTCAAAAAATCTTTGCCGTTGAAATCCAAACGAATATTCCTTGTGATAACGATCTGAATCTCAAATTTCAGAACTATTCTCGATTTCCAAATATTCCAGCGGAATGCCGCAGGGTGAATTATTTTGATTTGCACTATAAAAGATTTATGTTTTTAGACAGCGTCATGATTTCACTCTCCGGTAATCTCTCTGCGGGAATTCGGGATATCGATCTGTGTAAAAACTGGATCGGAAATATTCCGGAAATGTGAAGAGATCAAACTGCCAGGAAATTAAAACCGAGCCTGACAATGGGAGGTAATCATTGGATTCATGATGATTTTTAAAATAAAGGTGGGTGGGGGGGGGGGCACAATACAGTCAAACCTCTTTTCTTAGAGTCACGTACATTATGCATATTATTATTATGCATTATGGGAAATGTCCTCTCATGCTCGGTTACGTGACAGATTTTTCAAGTTCAGAATTTGCACTATTGTTACACATGTTTGAAAACATGATATAAAGGCTGTCGCTTGTGATGAATTTGGAAAGATGACGGGCTGATGCTAGTCGTGAATAGGTAAACTTGAAGGAAAAAAATGATGGTGTCACGTGAAACTGCAGGAATACATCCCAATTATAACAGTGAAGAAGAGAAAGACAAGAGCAAAGTAGAGAGGATTATAAATTGTAGGCCTATTGGAGAATCCTGGCTGTGGCTCGCTCTCTCTCTCTCTGCACGCACGAAACGGATTTGAAGTTTTAATACTTTCTTTAATATTTCTCATTATCAATGTGGACAGATTCAAGCAACGAACAGAACACAACAAACAACAACAATAACAACAAGAAAAATCAAAGGGCAGGCAAACTAATTGTTCATCTAGTTCTATTTTAATATCTATTCGTTTTAGATTTTACTTCTATCTGAAGTCTCTGTTGTCATGGCTGGCTGTAATCCATATTGTCATAGAGATTTTTCTGTACATATCAGAAAAAACATAATTATTTCGCAATGTTTGTCAAGAAAGTCGAATAAATCATCTTACTGGAGTGGAGCTTGAGGATGAACATGTAAATATCCAAAACTTCATGTCTAGGTGACCAAAACTTAATAACATAAGGAAACTTTGTGTATAATTCAATTTTTGACCATAAATTACCCGAACACATCCATTTTGGACAAAGTTATACCTGTAAGTAATGGAGCTAAACGGTGAACATGAAAGCACCTAAAATTTCATGACTACCGTGATTAGAAATGATAAAACTTTGGGTACTGCTTCAGTTTTTGACCATAAAGTACCTGGACATGCCCATTTGGACAAAATCATACTATACCAGAGCTAAGTCAAAAATTGGCAAAAAGGAAAAGTTGTATGTAACAAAGCCTAGGGTAAGAAATATTACATACAACGTTTTCTTTTTACCAATATTTGACTTAGCTCTGGTATAGTATGATTTTGTCCAAATGGGCATGTCCAGGTACTTTATGGTCAAAAACTGCCGTAAACGTTGAATTTCTCAATTGCGCAAAAAATGGACTTGAAACAAACAAGAACTACTGTCGCGATATGTAAAACAGACCTGGTTGGATTTTAACAAAGTCGTGTCACAATAATCGAAATATCAAAAGATAATAACATCAAAGGTCCACAGTAATTATCTAGTCTTTTCTGACATTCGTTTTGTTTACTTTATTTTTCTCAAATGAATTCTAAATTTTGATTCTCTTCCTTTTGCACGAGGTGTCGGAAGATGAAAAGAAGACGTCTATTTCCTGCGAATTACTTCAGAATCTCAGAAATCGATAGAACGCCAGCCCTTGCATTTTTTACAGTTCCAACCTTCTCCATAATTTAGATGTGTGCGTTTTTTTTTTTGTTATTTTTTTACCATCGTCATCAGAAGCCAATTTGTGGCCATAAAGAGATTTCCAGTGTGAATTTATTTCTGTGCCGAGAAAATAGAAAGGAATTTGGGTATAGAGTCGATTCCTTGTTTAAATTCATAGCCCAGAAGGAATCACAGAGAGCAAACTAACTGTGTGAAAGCAGGCCGGTATAAAGGAGGTTTCTGTGACCTCGTTGTTTCACAGGGAGAGAGAGAGGGAGAGAGAGAGAGAGAGAGAGAGAGAGAGAGAGAGAGAGAGAGGGAGAGAGAGACAGACATACAGGTAGTCAGGCAGGCAGACAGACAGACGGACAGACAAACAGACAGGCAGGTAGACAGACAGACAAGGGCAGATAGACAGACAGGGATAGACAGACAGACAGGCAGGCAGACAGACAGACGACATCGAGCATAGCAAAGAAAATACGATAGATTTTGATGGTAAGAGGAAAATGTCTCTTCAAATTTATCGCACTTTCACAGACATAAGTTTTTAAAAAATCCAATGATCGAGAAAAGGTGAAGAAATACCGAACCGTGCTGGAAAAAGTACTAGTAATACCCGTGGATTTATATTTCTGAAAAATACATAAATAAAAGATAAAATATATTAAACAATTTGACCTCAGTGATTGAATGTCTCCCCCTCTCACATTAAACAGCCGGGAAAGGGGTTGCTGTAATGTTTCTGAGCTTCTGAACATCCTATTCAGCCCCGCACAAAGATCATAGCCTCAAGATAGGCAAGGCTTCTGTTGTGTTTAATTGCATTTAATTTCACTGTATTTTCCCCTCTCTGTGATAATAGCTACTTAATAGATTTTTAACACCGGCAGGTTGCTTTTATCTCTGTGTGACTGGGTTTCATAATGATGACGATTTTCCGGTGAAACTATATTAAAGGATGGCATTTTAAAATGTTCAATCAAAGCTCGGGACAATAATTCAAAATAGCATGAAATTTGGCATGCAGACTACGCAAGAATGAGCTAAATTGATAGAGTTTATTTCTCTTTACACGGAAGTTGCCTGGAGCTTCTCTGAGATATTGATTTAGCAGTTTAAATGCTCGCGCTTTACCCTTAAACACAGAGCAAATTGTCCACGGACTGATGAAGACAATAAAAGCTTTCAGACAAGGCTTCAGTGTTTCAGAACTCTTCCTGATGGAACTGAAAGTTGGAATGTTTGTATAGTGGTGATTGTACATCCAAAGACTGGATTTTTCTACGATGACGCCACTGGAGCCTGAACCGAGAATAGCTCGGACATTTCCGGTGTTCAAGAGACGATGTTGAAGTATCTCCTAGACCACACTTTGAACGCATTAAGTGTCTGACATGAAAGCTAGGAATGGCATAAGAACGAACCCGGGATAAAAGCCGGTTGTGTAGGGACTAGACAGTAGCTAAGATCGTATTTCCTCTGCTCCTTACTCCTTTTGGCTTCAGCCTGTACAGTTCTTTCCAGTGCAGGAGTCATT
>OZ007568.1:60564422-60614422 GCA_963931925.1 Onchidella celtica | reverse complement strand
CTCATTGTTTCATTTGCACTTGTCTTGGGATACATCCCCCATCTCATAAAACAACGTGGTCTAGAGGCAAGGTGCTCGCCTCTCATGCCAAGGGTCCCGGGTTCTAAACCCGGCCGGTGCAGGCATGTTGGAAGTTTGGGATTTTTCTCATATTTTCATGTCCCTGATCCTATTGAGGGGTAGGATCGAGTACCTAGTCTTCTCGGATAAGGACGAAAAAATTCGGAGGGCCCGTGTGCACGTTGCGCATGTTAAAGATACCTTGGCAGTTGGAAATCGTAAAGAGCAGGCCGAACAGGCCGCTGCCCGGGCAAAATTAAATAAAATTCATCCCTACCACCCACTCGCCCTCATCCCCCCACCACCAAAAAAAAAAAAAACGCCGACCGGCGCTGCACTGTGGCGACGACGTGCCTGCTCCAGTTGTAACTGGGGTGCAATGGCACAAAGGCAAAATTTCCCAAATGGGATTAAAGAGTTATACAAATACAAATACAAATACAAATACAAATAATCTCCCTGCCAAAGATACATTTTTATCCTCGGTAGAAGCTTTTTGGTATTTACAGCTAAATTACTTACAATAGGCTTAATTATTATTGTAATTTTTCTTTTTTGAAGAATTTGTGGACATTTTCCGTCATGTAAAATCTTCAAGGAAATTGAAATGTCCATGCCAACTTTGAAAGGTTTTTGTTTCGCTATAGGGATACCTTTTTTTTTCGCAATTTTGCTGTTCGGCCTGCTCTTCTCGATTCGATTTCCAGCTGCTAAGGTATCTCTAACGTGTGCGCGAGCCCTCCGAGTTTTTCGTCCTTATCCGAGAAGACTAGGTGCTCGATCCTATCAGCTCGATGTGCTGCAGTTACTGAGAAATTCTATTTTTTTTTCAAACCCTCAAATAAATATGTAGATGAAGAGATTGGAAGGCGAAGGAAAGCTGGGTTGTTCCTGAACATTCATGGCTGTGACACAGTGGCGCTAGAATTATTTTCTTGTTATTTTGCCGACCTTGGGGATCAAAACTGCACTTTTATTGCACCCAAGCCAGGATATCCGCTTCTTATTCTTGGACTTTTGCCCAAGATTTGGAAACCTTTTCAAAGATGAAGAGAAAGCTTTCATTAGCATTCAGACCCTTTGTCTGTCTGTTCCCCGCTCCTGTCCAAGCCCTGCTGGGACCTCGCAACGTCTTTATGTTGTTTAGAGATAATTTTGCTCATATCCATATCCCGTCTTTTCATAACCCTTTCTCACCAAAGCGCCGGAAAGTGAGTACCGATTTTATACACACACACACACACACACACAAAAGAAAGGAAACCTGTGCCTTTGACACTCACACAAGCACACAGTCACACACACATAACTTTTATTCCATCTAGCCTATCATACAGTAATCAATTTTTATCCGAAAGATCAACAGGTCAAGCTATCCTCATGGTTGTCTGTTCTTCTATTTTCCCATCGATCTTTCTATATTTCTATCTGTCTGACTCGCTGTTTGTCTAACTCGAAAGATATCTGTATATAGGTTGTTCCTTTTTTTTTTTTTTTTATCTCCATACAGGTTTTATTTCGACTTTATCTAGGTAGTCTGTATGTCAATATCTTATTTATAAATTACTGCACTTGTATTTTAAGACCACATTTAAGACCACATTTAAGACCACATTTAAGACCACATTTAAGACCACATTTAAGACCACATTTTAAACCTTCACTCCATCAATGATTGTCTGATTGATCCATACTCGGTAATTGATCGCGTTCATCTGCTGGTCTGTTCGGTGTTTGAAAATGCGTATATTATTACAAATGACAACTGTCATTCTATGATGGCTATTGCATTGTTTTGTGCTCAAGTTTTATAAAAGGATTAAATTTCCTAACAACACGGGATCGTATTTAGCGCAAGTGATAAGACGTCGGATTAGAATTCCCCTAGCGTTAAAAAACGCGGGTTCGAATCCGCCCGGAGACACCTTCTAGTGAAAAAAGGCAGCAGAGAGGCACCTGGAAGTCATGACCTAGATGTGGACGGCGGCCCGGCCCCCTTAGAGTGTAAGGAGTTCAGGGCCGAAACACTTGAACAAGGGGGGGGTTTCTTCTCTGAAGATTCTCTGTTGTCCGGCTCCCCCATGAGTTTCTAGTTACTACAACTTTATAGGTTCCGAATGAGTTTACTATTGTGTTCTTGGGATACACATTTCCCGCATGTCTTTCTTCCACTTTCATCCTTTCTTTGCATCTCTCTTCCTCTGTTCATAATTTGTCTTCTTCTTTTCTGTTTTTTCCATCCTTCTGTCATTTAAAAAAAAAAATTTTCTTTAGTTATTATATTATTTATACCTTTACATCTGTTTGTTTCCATTCTTTTCAAGTTCTGAATTTTCACATTTTCTCTTTCATCGTGTGTTGATATTGTTGTTATGGTTGTGAAATTTTCCTCCTTTTATGTGCATATGTGTGTGTGGGAGGGAGGTGTGAAGGGGGAAGCTAATTGCATAAACGTTAATTTGTTTCCGGCTTGTAGGAATAAACATTATTATGTTAGCGTTTCTTTCTTTCAGTTCTTTCATAGGTTAAACTTTCCCATTACATACTACAATTTCAAGACTATTTTCCAGTTCATGATTCCAGGTATTTTCCACAATTTTATCCTCAGATTTAGGGCAAGAGTTTTCATAGGTAGCGAGAACAATCCACTCAGCCCCCACACCTTCAACATCTGTGTTAGCCCTCCTAGCGACAACAACAACAAACACCTGAAGTGACAAACGATGTCAGCCTCACCCAACAGCCTGTCCCCGGTGGTAGCTGGGCGACATCGCCATCACAACCGCCATCATCACCAGCATCGTCGTCGTTCTCGCTCCAAGTCTCCCAAACCCGATGGAGAGAGGAGACGAGACGGAGGAGGTGGAGGAGGAGGAGGGGATACTGCAGGAGGAGGCAAGAAATGGACTTCCCGAAAACCCGCCTCTGACGAAGACGACTTGTTCAAAAGCTTTCATGGAACTCTGCAGAACAGACAGTAAGTAGACAATTTTACTTCAGGCAGCCTCTTACGAAGTATTCGAAATTAGAGTAATTTCACCCCATCCCCTCTAACATGCTAAATCTAAATACTTGTTTCTTCTGAGGCTGTGTTAATAATAATAATAAGCTTGCAGTTGAACCCCTCTTGGACACAAAGTGGTATACCCGCCCATTCGAGCGGCAGTCAAAAATTACCCTTTGATGCCTTCACAACACATACTGACTCTATTCGGACCAGGCCGTTTAGTTGCTATAGTTACGTTAAACAGGCTTTCATTGGAATTCAGAGATTATTTTGCTTGTGTGTGTGTGTGTGTGTGTGTGTGTGTGTGTTGTGTGCGTGTGTCCTGCTTGTCTAATCCCCCCCCCCTCAAATTTATCTGGCTAGCAGGTCAAATGTTACCTTAGTCATAAAACTCTAAAAAAAAAAAAAAAACTGAGAAAAAATCTTTTTACAGTGCCTAGTCTGACCTTATGGCTGGACAAAGCCAAGAAAAACAAATATTGTCGGTAAAAAAGAGAGTTACGTTGTCATTGTTTAGAATTCTTAGACATGAGATAAACTGATTCCTCCTCAACATTTACAAAGATACATAATAATAACAATAATAATAATAATAATAATAATAATAATAATAACAAATTAATGATTACAATAATGTAGAGTTATATATCACACTTTTCCCGACGGCTCAATGAGGTTTTACAGGGAGGAAAACAAAATAATTATCCACTTTCATAATCATACACCTATACAAACACAACTATGCACACGCACGATCGAATGCCCACACCCACTCACACAAGACAAACTCCATTACATTACAGAAATTCCATCAACAGTCAAACTAATTTTTAAATAAATAGGTTTTAAAAAACATTGTGAAGCTGGTGATGGACTTCAGCTCATTGAGGTTCGATGGTAGATCGTTCTAGATATCAGGACCGGAAACTGGGAACGAAAGACGGCCGAATGTTTCCAGATTATAATTTGACTTTGTGAAATTATTGGACTAGACTTTAGGAATACCCTCGTTGGTTTATGAATAGAAACAAGATCTGAAATGTGTGATGAAGCAGAGGAATATTTTTGAAGGGTGAAGATCATAGCATAGATTTATTGGATTGCACTGCACGTACACAGATATTGATTCTGTACACAATTATTATTTTGTCCTTGTTGCCGGTGATGCTTTTTGATGCCAGCGTCATTTTGTGATTCCTAAGGAGAATTAACTCGTTATTGCGTTCGCTACTGGCTATTTATTGTGTTATCTCCCCTATTTCGATTTCCTCCCATGATAACAAAAGAAAGTCCTGCTCCATAGTTTGATTAGTCATTTTATTATGATTTTTATGCTGTTCTCAGCTATTTATCGGTTTTTCATTTTTGCGACATCCTTAGCGTCATCATGCTGTATTTAACAACATCTCTGAGAAAATTAAGAACTCTCAAATTGTGCGTGTCTTTCGATTCTTCAAATACAAGAAGGCCAGCAGTTCAGGCTTACGATGTCTCTTGTCAAGGCACAGGTTAAGGGATATTCACCATCAATATAATAGTTATCATTTTGATAAAGATTTTTTTTCATCTCACTCGGTTCTTTTTTTTACGAAATGTCTGACACTTTTTCTCTCTCTGCCTCTGCATCGTCGTCGACATTATCATGGAAACAAAAACATTCTCGGTCTGCTCATATTCAATAAAGATTCTATTGTGCAGTCCACAACGCTTGAAAGGTAATTGCTTTCGTCAAACTTATCTAGATATGAAAACATTGAGTGCTTTTCTCATAATGTCATGCATGATGAGATGAAAATACCAAACCAAGGCATTTTAAAAGTAATTAAAAAAATACAGTTATAATTTTTGTTTCTGTCAAGCTGTCGGCAAAGCCTAGATTCAAGTTTTCTCGAAATGAGTTTCTTCGTTATGATTTTTACTGCCAAGACTAAATGATCTGAAGGGCGGTTTTGCAGAAAAATGAAATGAAAGACATTTTTTATACAACTTTGAGTGGAGTTCTCCAAGGATCAAGCGAAATATTAACAAGTTCATGGCATTTATTATTATTATTATCATTATTTTTATTATTATTATTATTTTATGTTATTATTATGTACATTTCTTTGACAATGAGAAAAATCTTATTTTGTTTTTAGTTTTGCATTACTTTCTGCCAGGTAGATGCGATGGTTGGAGGTTGGTTCTGGCAGGGTCCCCTTCTGTGCTATCATTCTCTTATATTCTGTCTATCGTCTTGAGTTTTCCAACCATAATTGTGATCGGTATCCTATCTACACGCTTTCTCCAAACTCAAACTGCCAGGTAGATAAAAATGGGGTTTCTTATTGGCTCAAGGCAGAGGCAATCTCTGTTTCCTGATTAAGGACCAAATTTTAATGAGAATTTAACGTGTAGTTGAAGACCCAGCGGAACACACGCTTTAGTAACTTTGTTTGGGATTCTTCGAACAAAACAACAACAACAAACAAATAAACAAAACAAAAGGTCATCCTGCTCATTTCTCAATTCTGTGGTTTTCCCGAGTCAGGTCCAGGATTACGGGCCCCCGACGGCTCGGGTGTGACAAGGATTTATCCCTGGGTGTCACGCTGACGAAATCAATACTGCCATCATTCAGCGTTGTTTCAACACTAGATTTCAATTACACTTCACTGCTGAGCTTTCCCTATTGCCAGGACTTCACAGGGACTTTATTTTAGTTCGAATTATCCTTTCAGGGAACATCAAACTGTGAAATGATTCTTTTTCATCCTCTCGTTCTTTTCTGTCTAGTTTGGTCATTTTGCATGGGTTAATTTTGTTGGTTTATTTGTAGCTGGTCCCGGCCTCAAAGGATATGATTCCCATTACAAGCGCATTCAAACAAATGGAAAGTTACGGTTATAATGGCATCGAGCACCACGGAACAAATGAAACTGAGGTTCCTTTTTGCTGAAAAAGAAATATAACGTACTAGATGACCTACCGGGCATTGCCCGGAATAAACAATCATGTGCTTCCCCCCCCCCCTCATATAATACAAGTAATAAACTACAGTCTTGCTTCAGAACTCATGCGCACCAGAACACTACGCACCAAATTGAACGCTCTTGATACGGTTACTTTTTATGACATGCACGGTACTATAATTATATTACGAAACAAACATGCAAAAATACAGATGTTACATAGCAGTAAACATTGTTATTTTAAAAACAAAATACATGCTTGAAATAAACAACTTTTAATTATAGCCATCATCTTCCTTATCTCAATTGCCACCTTCCTGCTAAATTTAAGGCCTGAAGAGTGTATAGTTTGGTCAGTGACTCATGCCAAAGGTTGCCAATTACTGAAGTATATAATAGATTCCTTCTGATCGATGTACTCACCTGTCTGAGGGGAAAACAGATTTGATTGAAATTGTCCCGTTTTCTTTTCTTCAAATAAAGATATGGAGTACCATACTTGTAAATTTATATGCTGGTTAATATCCAGTACGACAAATCGATTCCTCAGATTAGTTTTCAGCTTCGGGTATTTGCAGTGAACACATTGCTCGCCACGTCATGTGTGACTTTGCTCAAAATTTTACTTATCTGTCAGCAGTGAGCGACGGGGATTCTCCTAAAATCAGAAAATAAGGTAAATTATAATAACAGATTGTGACAGATTTTTTCTTTCTTTTTTTTTTTTCTAATAAAGTGGGCATTATGTGGCGGGAGAGTGATTTATTTAGCTAAATTAATTACATTCAAAGAGTCTGTTCCAATGTACGTACAACAGACAGCAGACATAGGACAAGTTGTCCACAGCAGACTGGATTTATTTGAATCCAGTGATCTGTTCTGTCAGTTGTCCAACAGCTGAGTTGGTACCACCGCTAGTAAACGATTGTCGTGGGTTCGACACCAGCTGTGTTCTGTTTTGGTTCATAGTTTTCAACCTTCAATTATGTTTCTGTGCAACACAACGTTCTTCTGCATAAGGTAAGGGGGCTAGAAGTTTAATGCAATAATTATGCCACGAGGAAAGTTGTTACGTGCTTTTAAAAATCTTTTTTATTTAATGAATGTCGTAATGGAAAACTGATATCGGAAGGCGGCATGGGTTGACCCCAAAGGCCCCTCATACTAATCTGTTCAGAAATTGTTGTTGGTACATGTGTGTTATGCTACGGGGCATGCTGGAGTGTGTCTTTGTGTGTGTGTGAGTGAGAGAGAGAGGGAGAGAAGGAGAGAGAGAGAGAGAGAGAGAGAGAGGGAGAGAGAGAGGGGGGGAGAGGACGAGGGAAAGAGGGACGAACAGGGAGAAAGAGAGAAAAGGAGAGAGAAGGGAGGGGAGGGGAGAGAGACAGAGTGAGAGAGAGACAGAGAGAGAGAGAGAGAGAGAGAGAGAGAGAGAGAGAGAGAGAGAGAGTTCGGTCAATAAATTAAAACCAGAATGACCACAGCAAACACGAAATTACTTCATCCAGCCTACCGCAATCAAGGCAGGGCGCCGAAAGTCCGAACTGGTATGTCAATATTTTCACTTGGTCTTTGTTGGCGATTAACTAGCAAATCACAATGACCTTTCACACACACTTCAAAAGACACTGTCAACGCTATAAATACTAAACGCATGTACTTGGTCCAGCGGGAACATTCAGTTAGGCCTTTTTCTTTTTTCGCTTCTGTTTCGTTTTTCATGTATGTTAAAAGATAGACGACCTTTAAGAATGTACGACTTGAAGTAACATACGAGCACACTGGACTGTTGGTGACCGCCGTCTCTCCATGCGGACAGTGCCTGCCCAAGGAGCTGCGGGGGTCCAATAATTATTTACAATCGCTGCTGTTGTCTGTAAAGCCTGCAGAGTGGTGTCACGTGTGTGTTGCAATAATTATGTTCTGTGTACTTGACTAAACTAGACTACCCTAGCGCGGGGCCCCATAATTACATGTATGTTGGGGCATTTGGAAGCAATTTGTCCAATTCAACCAACGCTGGCCCTATTTACACTAATGTCTTCAAGAGAAAAAAACAACAACAAAAAACTAATTCCACTCCCTCCCCCCCCCCCCCCCCCCCAAAAAAAAATAAAAACCGCCGATCGATGCTACACTGTGGCGACGACGACATATCTGCTTTGTTGTAACTGAGCTGCAATGACACTGAGGCAAATTTCCCAAAATGGGATTAAAGAAATATACAAAATACAAAATAAGGACGATTTATTTTTTTTTAAACATGGCAAAGGAAACAATCAAAGCAATGTTTCTAATCTTTGATTTCATCATTTTACATACTGGCGGTGTCTGAATTAAATTAAAAAAAAAAAAAATTTAATGATAGAAAAATGTTTTGTCCTTGTCAAGATATGGATTTTTCCCTCTTCCTCATCACACCCCAGCGAAGACCTCAAATCTCTCACTCGAGTATGGTTTAAAATGAGCAGTGTTAATTAACAAAGAGCATTGCAGGTGAATAGCTAAACTTGTCAACACTGTAACATGCCATCTTCCTGGATTATGTGTTATCCGAACATTCTATAATCTACGCGCTTACCCCGCCTTTTCTCTGTTAAACTACACTCTATCCGGTAACCGCTAGCTATTTCAGACACTGAGTCTGAGGATGTTAATTAGTGCTCACCATCTGCCGTGTTAATTAACAGCTCGTTAGGTCTCTGAAATTTCTTCTTGTTTTAGATACACTGGCAATGTGGTGTTTTGCAACTACATGTAACACAAGATTTGAAATAAAAGAGTCTTTCCTTGGAGATATCAGAGAAGGCGTGGCAGTGGCATTTTGTTGTTGTTGGTTTAGATACAAACGATTGCAATGAATACTTTAATTTGATTCCTTCCTTAAAGATATCAGAGAGATAATAGCAAGAACGTTTGTCTTTTGAAAGGACTGAACATTGCAATGAATAATTCACTTTGTCTCAACTTAACAGCTTATGCAATCCTTGGATAAGTACGCAATATGCGACTGCAGTTCTTGTTTGTTCAGACTCCACATTTTGCACAACTGAAAAATTCGGCCTTAAACATTTGCGGCGTTAGTTATTATGATAAGAGGTTAGATTAAATCGCAACTGTGAAACAGCTAGACCTAGGTACGTGCCACAATGCATTTTAAACAAGTGTCAAAGTGTGCATTTGTTATACCTCTTCTACATACTAGAGGATCTCCAGTTTTGCAGAAAATGGAGATAGCACAAACAAGAACTAAGGTTGTGAAAACAGACAAGTCATGGCGAGGATCGACCTGGTCAGCCATCTCCGAACACACACAGAAAAACGATAGTTCAACTGGAAGTAGATCTAGTAGTGGACATCATCGCTTACGAAGGACGAACAAAAACAACACCATTGAATAAATATGTGCGCGCGTTACCAATGTAATGAATGTTTGTTCAAATGAGTATTATCGCATTTTTGAACCAGCAAGTTATGAGAAATTTGCGGGAACAGGTGGCAATGGAAAAGAGTAGAATGGTCCATCTCCGTCCCCAGTGTCAAATGTACCAAACAAATCGAGAGGTGCCTGCGTAAACATCGTAACTCGAAAATTTTTTTTTTTTTTTTTTTGCATATTATTATTCTGTTTCGCCTTGGTAAGTGTAACATTTTGACATGATGCCAATTCCATTATCGAATTAATTGACCTAATTATTGATGAAGATTTAAAAGTCGTCAGTTACAGACATTTGATACTTCATGTCAAACTTTCAAATCGCTCTCCTGTAAGATTGACCAAACTGGCGATACGGTCTTTGCACAGGCATCCCTGGAAATGCACTCAACACCAAATACACACTCAGAACGACATTCATAAAAATAGACCCTAATTTTTTCCAGTGATACCGCTGCAAATAATTCACAGCTCCCAGCTAATAACCATCACGATATGACCTGCATTTATTTTTTTTTTTTTGTATTTCCATCCTGTTTTTCCATTATGAACGCGACAAGACTAACCAGGCTACATTACTGGCATATGTCTGAGTGCAACTTAATGGTACAATAAAGCCCAGATCGTGTCTGTGTGGGTGCTCTGCCGTTTATTGGGGAAGGAATATTAATTTATGTTGCGTATGTATTTGAGTGCACGGTTACTGATCAATGGATGTGTGGTGACACAGGGGGAGGGGGGGAGGGGGGGGGGTTTAAGCCAGTGGTTCTCCATCTTTTTCAGGCATTCGCCTCCTCAGGCTCCAACTACTGTGTCATGCCCCCCCCCCCCTCTCTTTCTCTCAGCCTCCCTTCTCCCCATTTCCCTACCAAAACACAACGGATATATTTCACAAGAAGACAGATTACTTACAAATTATGATGTCAAGTTTTTCAAAGCCTTATTAATGACAATTATCGTTCATTATAAAACAGAAAGCATCTTATCAAATGAACTTTTTAAAAACGTGGCTTTTTCTGTTCATAAAATCCATTTGCGAGTGTTATTAAACAAACAATGGCTGCTCTGTATTTATCCCCAAATCGCCCTCCATTCAAGTTTTTGCTCCCCACACCCGATCGCCCCTTCGTCGTCTTTGCCCCCCCCACCCCCAATCACCCCTTTCTTCATGTTGCCCCCCCACCCCACCCCAATCACCCCTTTCTTCATGTTGCCCCCCCCCACCCCACCCCCAATCACCCCTTTCTTCATGTTGCCCCCCCCACCCCAATCGCCCCTTTCTTCATGTTTGCCCCCCCCTCCACCCCCAATCACCCCTTTCTTCATGTCACCCCCCCCCAATTCGCCCCTTCATCGTTTTTGCTCCCACCCCCAATAGCCCCTTTGTCGTTTTTGGCCTTATCGCTATTTTCTTCTCTTTTCGCTTCCTGGAAATCAAAATCGCCTCAGGGGTGGGAATGAGGTGATATCGCCAACGTTGATAACCACTGGTTTAGGTCAGTTGGGCCACTTGCTCTCAGTTGGGCCCCATGCCTAAAGAACACATTGCAACATGCACCGAACACCGCACTGCATGTTTTTTACAGAGAGCAGCAACGACTGCAATTATTGAGCCACGCAACTCCTAAGGTAGGTCACACTGACACATACATAATTATAGTTTGCGAACATGCACGCGTGTTTTGGTTCTGGGTTGGAGTGACACCGATGGAATGTCTCATGCTTTAATCATTCTGTTTGAACAATTAATCTATCTAACATTCGTTCGTAATATTGCCAATTTGTATAATGTATGAATGCTAGTACAGATCTGATAGAATTATTCCACAATCAGATATCCGGAAACACAACCACACGGAGAAGCATGCTTTTGAGAAGTAAGCATTTTTTGTTTTTTTTTTGAATGTATATACAGAATTCGGCAATAAGCGGGTTGCTAGCCACATGTGGCTCTGTTGCTTTCATCTGTGGCCCTTTCCTTTTCCTAACTACCGGTAAACAGATAACTTATCTCTTGATGAGAACAAAAATACTTTTGGTATATTTTACAGACTTGCACGCGTGTTATGCCTCATTCTTAATGTTGAATTCTCTCGCAAATCTAAAACATGGCTCTACGTCTCTCAAAGGTAGCCGGCCCTAAGTCCAATAGCCATCGAGTTCTTCATTCACCAGTATTGATCTATTTAATATTACTGATTATGCATTGATTTCTCTCTGAGACTTCCCTGTACCAATAAAATTTGCAAGATGTTCAGGTATATCATTCCTGATCATATCAGCATGCCAACGTTGTGGAGCAAAGTCAACGATCGAGATTTAAATTATCAGCAATTGGCTCCGATATAATTATATTTGATTTAAATTCGTGTGGATCTCTTATTGTTTGCCCGAATTTAGCGCATGGATTTCTTCAGATCGACACACCTTTTTTTTGATAAACAGTGTCGAGATAATTTGGATTACTTGAAAGATGTGTCAAACGTTTCAGTATTCGATTTTGCAGTCTTCGGTATAAGATAAATTATTTGTCCAAGATTTCCAGTAACCGAGACTGGCTGCAGCAAAAAGTTGAAATGTTGCAAAACTAAAATTAGCAAAACAAAACTATGAGAGTATTAAGCAAAGCCCAACAGTTATGAAGAAAAGTATACAATAAATTTTAAAAAGAAAATAAATTCCAAACGACAGCTTCTGATTTCTTTTCTTTTTTCTTTTGTTTGCTAGAGTTAACGGGATGAAAAGCTATGTAAATGTTATGTATTATTATTATTATTATTATTGTTATTATTGGCTAATGATGCAGTTATATCAATGATAGGATAATGATAGTTGAGATGTTGATGCCTGATCAACAACTGCAGCAACAACAACATAGACATCACTGTCATGTAGCAGCAGTAATGGTAACAAAAGCAGCGGGTGTATCACATCTTTTAATACCGTAGTTAGATGTACACATTCCAGAATACCAGTATTGGCGTTGTGGCAACTGGAGGAATCAGTGAAATAACAGCTGGTTCAGTCGATCTGTGACTGTTCTTATTCAAGTATATTTGAGACAGATCTCGAAGAAATGAGCGAGAGAGAGAGAGAGAGAGAGAGAGAGAGAGAGAGAGAGAGAGAGAGAGAGAGAGAGAGAGAGAGAGAGAGAGAGAGAGAGAGAGAGAGAGAGAGAGAGAGAGAGAGAGAGAGAGAGAGAGAGAGAGAGAGAGAGAGAGAAAGAAATTCAGACAGACAGGTGGACAGACATTCAGAGAACGAGATTGGTTCTGGATTACCACAGGGCGTGTTCAGGTTTACTGAAACGGATAAGACCAGAAAACAGACTTCTTATCTCCCCTTTGGTACTTACGTCATTGCGGCCCCTTTTCCAGACGTCACGTGTTTGATCTGTCAAGTCCAGATCTAGATCTTGAAGCGTTTCATTCCACACTTCAACTTGGTGTTGAAACCTCTTCAAACTGCAGTGTGAATATCTTAAGGCTCTTGTGACGATCTGACAATTTTGTGGTGATCTTCGTCCATCAACCAGACTTAGCGCATGGCGTTAAAACCTCTTCAAATTGCAGTGGGGACACCTCAAGGCTCTTGTGACAGTCTGACAATTCTGTGTTGGTCTTTGTCCACCAACCAGTCTCAGCCCAGCACTGTTGCCTTCTTCTTCGACTTCTATTCGACTGCTTCTTCTTCTTCTTCTTCTTCTTCTTCTCTCTCTCTCTCTCTCTCTCTCTCTCTCTCTCTCTCTCTCTCTCTATCTATCTCTCTCTCTCTCTCTCTCTCTCTCTTTATTTTTTGCTTATGTTTTCTACTTCTTTGGCCACATCTCCGTTTGCCTCCCTCATGCAACATAATTATACTGCTGGTCAAGGAGTGGACATGGCCTATATTTCTTTGTAGCACCTGTACTCCCCTCCCTCCCCCTTTTCCACACTATACTTTCAACATTGACATGTCTTGTACCAGCACTTCATTGACTGGACTATAATATCAAATTATGACGGCAAGCACAAAATATTAGCTAGGGAGATACCTTGGTAAATACCCATGAAACCAGGCAATTAGATATACAGACAAGTAAAGAAAATAGTACGGGTATTTTCAGAGTGACTTTTATTGTTGGCTTGTTATCAGAACTCTTCATATATAGGTATTTATATTGCTATCATTACATTGACTACAAAAAGATAGATACTAATATTGTTATCATTACACTGGCTACAAAAAGATACGTATTTATATTGTTATCATTACAATGGCTACAAAAAAGATACGTATTTATATTGTTGTCATTAAATTGGCAACAAAAAGATACGTATTTATATTGTTATCATTACACTGGCAACAAAAAGATAAGTATTTATATTGTTATATTGTTATCATTAAATTGGCTGCAAAAGATAGGTATTTATATTGTTATCATTACTTTGAAAGAGGTATTTATTGTCGTCAGCACATTGGCTACAAAAACTAAGTGAATTCTCAGTGAGCAGACAAGGAGTCTTTAGTCTGATTTTAATATTGTTGAAATTTTAATTCTACCAGTGTTAAACGAGCAAGCTAGACAGACGCAGATATTTTTAATGAGAAATTCAGCGGCTAATTTTCTGTCGAGAGTGATATTTCATGCTGAGTGGGAAGTACAGATGTTATACTTTTTTTCTAGTTTGATTTTTTTTGTTTTTGTTTGGAACATTTCAAACTATCTGGCTTGTTGGCAACTTAGTTCAAACGCGGGCAACATGAATATAGAATATAGAATTTAGAATGATTTTTCAGATGAAAGCAAATTAGGAGAAATTTATGCATCAGCTTTCAATAAGGAAATTCCCCAGCTTATTAATCTTAATAAATTTATATGAATCTTCATGTTTCTGACATATAATTTTTCCGGCTTGAGGCTCTTTGCGTTAGACACAAATTATTTCCGTATCAATGGCTTTGACGTGAGCCAGCCCTATAATTATCTCGTCATGTCAGTTTGTTTATGTTACTAGTTTGTACTGTGTTTTCATACAAGTGTCACAGCTACCTTGTCACTGTGGAATTTGTTTTATCTGTTTGAATGTTTTGACGAGAGGCCACGCCTTTTCTACTACTGGTGGAATGTGTGTGGGTATGTGTGTGGGTATGTCTGCTCTTGTGTGTGTGTGAGAGAGAGAACGAGAGAGAGAAAGAGCGAGAAAAAAGAGAGAGAGAGCGAGAAAAAAAAGAGAAAGAGAAAGAGAGAGATAGAGACAGAAGGAAAGAGATGGAAAGAGAGAACGAGAGAGAGAGAGAGAGAAGGAGAGTGAGAGAAGGAGAGAGAGAAGAGGAGAGAGAGAAAGAGAGAGAGACAAGGAAAGAGAGACTGAGAAGGAGAGAGAGAGAGAAAGAGAGACTGAGTTCAAGCCAAAGCCAGCTCGAATACGTAGAGCCCCCACCCTCCCCCCCCCCCCCCCATTTCAAACGACCCACTAAGTATTTTTTAAAATAATATTAACATTCTTTACCACCTCCCTCCCCTACACAGAAGCATCACCCCCTTACCTCTTCTAGGGAACAGGCCTCTTCAAAATTGTAAACTCATGCCAACTAGCCCACCTAACACTCCCCCCCCCCCAAATTTTTATTTATTTATGACAGAGAGTGTGTGTGTGTGAGAAAGAGAGTGTGTGTGTGTGTGTGAGGGAGAGAGAGAGGATGCATGTGTGTATGTGTGTGTTTGTGTGTGTGTGTGTGTGAGAGAGAGAGAGAGAGAGAGAAAGAGTGAGAATAAGTAGCTGGATATGTATGACATTTTTGTCCACAGCATGACTGTGCAAAAATTATTTAAGCAAGAGCGGTGGAATAATAGGCTACACATGGAAGCCAACAGATCGTTTTTGCCTTCCGCAATTCTCATCAACAAAACACCATAGCTAGATACGTGCTGTATTTTACTGGGGTTCCACGCCATGTTACTTTATGTAATAGAACTGCTATTGAGTTACGATATGTAACGATGCTTTAGATCTGTATACCATATATGGTGCTCTTAAACGCTGACTGACAGTGAACTTCCCGCTTGGGATAATAAAGTGATCCATATCTTATCTATCTGATCTTTACATTTCCATTTTTGAAAACTGAATTACAAACTAATGCAAAGTATGAACTATGAACAATCTGTCTGCCGCCCCCCTTAACCTAAATTTCAGATTACCTTAGTTTGTAGCACCAAGTCCCCGGGTCGTAACGAGCGCACCACGGATTACTAATCTGCTATTCCCCGGGCATGCTAAGAAATTGCTATGTAATTTCACTAATGATGCCAGGTCGCTGTCTGAGGTCGTGGAGCGCTTGCTGATGAAGTCGTTACGGGTGTCTTTGCCTGAAATGTGCCTGTTGTTGTTGATGTTGTTGGCTGTTATCTGATATTAGTGTTTCATCAGTACGGTATTTATTGGTCGGTAAGGCCGCTATTCTTAATATTAAAATATTGATATTTATTAATTAAACCAACTGTTGTGATTTTGTCATTTTCATGGTATAGTATCTGCAGCAATTTTCAATAATTATCAGTATACGCCGTTTTTTGCTGCCATTATTGATGTTATTGTTGTGGCTGCTAAAAAAAAACAGATATAGATAGATAGATAGATAGATAGATAGATAGATAGATAGATAGATAGATAGATAGATAGATAGATAGATAGATAGATAGATAGATAGATAGATAGATAGAGAGAAAGAGAGAGAGAGATAGATAGATAGATAGAGAGAGAGAGAGATAGATAGATAGATAGATAGATTAGATAGACAGATAGATAGATAGACGGATAGATAGATAGATAGATAGATAGATAGATAGATAGATAGATAAATAGATAGATAGATAGATAGATAGATAGATAGATAGATAGATAGATAGATAGATAGATAGATAGATAGATAGATAGATAGATAGATAGATAGATAGATCGATAGATAGATAGATAGATAGATAGATATCCACATTCTCACTAAAGTGACATCATAATTCCCACAATCACGACAACCCCAGTGTAAATGCGACTGTATACGAAATACTCAAAAGCACAGAAATGTTTGATCTGCAAGAAACACTGACAGGTCATAGATTACATGTCCAGCAAGCCGCCGACACAGCACTGTGCCTGTATGTACACTGAACGCACCGCATAATCAAAGCGGTGCGTGTGGAAGTCAGTGGTTCTAAAACTGTATCAGTCTTGGCATGTAATGGGTACCCGCACTAGGTATTGTGTATAAGCGTATGTTTTCTTTCTTGATCATGCAGCTAGAGAGAGAGAGAGAGAGGGGGGGGGGAGAGAAAGAGAGAGAGAGAGAGAGAGAGAGAGAGAAGGTGACCGCTAAACAGAGAGACAGAGAGCGCGCTAAACACACACACACACACAGAGGGAGAGAGAAGGTGAGCGCTAGACAGAGAGACAGAGAGCGCGCTAAACACACACACACACACAGAGGGAGAGAGAAGGTGAGCGCTAGACAGAGAGACAGAGAGCGCGCTAAACACACACACACACACAGAGGGAGAGAGAAGGTGAGCGCTAGACAGAGAGACAGAGAGCGCGCTAAACACACACACACACACAGAGGGAGAGAGAAGGTGAGCGCTAGACAGAGAGACAGAGAGCGCGCTAAACACACACACACACACAGAGGGAGAGAGAAGGTGAGCGCTAGACAGAGAGACAGAGAGCGCGCTAAACACACACACACACACACAGAGGGAGAGAGAAGGTGAGCGCTAGACAGAGAGACAGAGAGCGCGCTAAACACACACACACACACAGAGGGAGAGAGAAGGTGAGCGCTAGACAGAGAGACAGAGAGCGCGCTAAACACACACACACACACAGAGGGAGAGAGAAGGTGAGCGCTAGACAGAGAGACAGAGAGCGCGCTAAACACACACACACACACAGAGGGAGAGAGAAGGTGAGCGCTAGACAGAGAGACAGAGAGCGCGCTAAACACACACACACACACAGAGGGAGAGAGAAGGTGAGCGCTAGACAGAGAGACAGAGAGCGCGCTAAACACACACACACACACAGAGGGAGAGAGAAGGTGAGCGCTAGACAGAGAGACAGAGAGCGCGCTAAACACACACACACACACAGAGGGAGAGAGAAGGTGAGCGCTAGACAGAGAGACAGAGAGCGCGCTAAACACACACACACACACAGAGGGAGAGAGAAGGTGAGCGCTAGACAGAGAGACAGAGAGCGCGCTAAACACACACACACACACAGAGGGAGAGAGAAGGTGAGCGCTAGACAGAGAGACAGAGAGCGCGCTAAACACACACACACACACAGAGGGAGAGAGAAGGTGAGCGCTAGACAGAAAGAGGGAGAGAAAGAGTGGTTTTTTTTGGGGGGGGGTTTTTCTTTTTTCAGTTCGGGCTTCAGTATAAGGGTAGCCACACAAAGGCCACCGAATTCAGTCACCGAGCCACTAGGCGCTTTAGGTGAGAAGAATTGCACTATATAAACGGACCGAATATAGGTGGGCTCTGTGTGCAGTTGTTGAAATTATATAGTACAATTCTTCTCACCTAAAGCGCCTAGTGGCTCGGTGACCGAATTCGGTGGCCTTTGTGTGGCTACCCGTAGTCCTTTGTATTGAAATCCAACCATATACATTATATAAAGGCATAATTCGCCCAATAGTGAGGCACAGAAAGTACAGTTTTCGAAAGGAAATGAAATGGAGAATATATACCATTTCTCACAGGTTTTGATTAGTTCACATACCGTTCACACCTTATGATCAGCGCTTACTTTTAAGGCCCAACATTAAACAGTCATTTTACTGCAGTTGTAGTTTTCCCTGATTAAAGCCTCTGAGATCTTCACCCCATGCAGACTGTGTTGGTGGTTACCTAGAACAGATTTGTTACAACGTCCTGCGACTATGCATTTCACTTAATGTGCTCAGATTTTACAAGACAGTGAATGCCACAGAATCTTCCATTCAGTGTGAACAAACCAAAACATCTTTTCCATCATCCAACAAGTCTTCGAATATAGAACGATCACAAAGTACGTACGGTCCGCTCGATTTTGGCTATTTTACACTCTGGCCCCCTTGCACGAACATACTGTCACTAGAATGGTGAATGTCCATGATAAGGTGTTGATGTTCTATAAATTTTAAACAGCTTTCTGGGCAAGAGTATTTGGCTGCTTTATTGGAAACATAGCCTGTATTTGATTTCTGTATAATGATTTTGGCCTTCTTTGACATTTTCCTCCCCCCTTGTAGACTTGTGAATGTCCATGCAAAAGTGTTGATGATCAAGATCTTTATAACTCTAAACAGCATTTTGCAGACACTACCTGGCTGTTTTATTAGAAATAGGGCCAATATTCGATTTTTATAATATAATCATACAACTAATTTTGTTGAAAAAAACAAGTAAATCTAACGTAACTTTTAAATTATTACCGTAAATGAAGAACGTACGTTTGGTCCTGCAAACAAACTCTATCTCTTCCCATGTTCGCCTGTTCGTAAGCTAGCTGCAATCCCTGCTTTCTCCCATCCTCCGTGCATACGTGCTGCATGGATGTAATGGGCGCACAGCCTGATATTCCCTGTGTTGTGTCCCCTGATACACAACTAAACATTAACGGAGTGCTTCCTCTTTCATGGCATAATCAAACACACGAGCTAAAAGGAAATAAGCTGTTTGAAGTCCAGAGTTCAAGAAAAAAGTATGCAAGTCTTTATGGATCAATTCGACCATAAAACAGGATTTGAAATGAAATTTTCATTTATTCTGAACCCTGAGCGGCTTTGCTTATTCACACGTCCATTATCCGTAGATGGCGTGAGACACTGGAGACTGAAATACGAAGGAGAAAAGAGAATAGGTTGTATGTTACAAAACCGTTTCTCCATTTTTTTTTTATTTGTGCCATAATTTGGCTTTATTCCAAGCCAGGCTGCGTCCTTGCAAACATTCTATGGTTCTTTGTTATATCTTGTTTGTTTTATCTCGATTTTCTGAAAGAAAAACTGGCGATCTTTTAGTATATAGAAGAGGTATGAGGTCTAACAAACGCATACTTGGACATTTTATTTTGTTTAAAATGCGTTGTGGTACTTATCAACCTGTTTCATAGTTCAGATTTATTCCAACTTCTTAACATCATATTATAAAGGACATAAGGCCTTCCATGTAATCACGAAAGGCTTTTTAAACGCCGATCTCTAAATTCTACAAAATACCAGATTACGCATAGAAAGAGGTAAAGGTGTGCGTGCATGTATTTTCAAAAGGTCTTGATGTTCACTTTATTTTTAATACTTTGTTGATATTGAGCCACAACTGAGTTCAACAGAAGATGGTGGTCCGACATTTTCCTCAACGAGACTGCCGCTAAACATAAAATTTGGATCGGATCACTTTGCGAAAACAAAGACATCAACACAATTGGCACGTGTTTCGTTGGTGTCAGTCAGTGTACCCAAATTGGGCTGGAAACCGAGGAATCTATTATGAAAAGTAACCATATCAAACATTCAGTTTGGCCCGTAGTGTCTTGGCGCGTATGAGTTCTGAAGCAAAACTGTACGCTATCACTTTTATTATATTACAGAGAGAGAGAGAGAGAGAGAGAGAGAGAGAGAGAGAGAGAGAGAGAGAGACAGACAGACAGACAGACAGAGAGAGAGAGAGAGAGAGAGAGACAGACAGACAGACAGACAGAGAGAGAGAGAGAGAGAGAGAGAGACGACAGACAGGCAGACAGATCTGTGTTCAGATTGCTTTGTCATGAGATGGTTAAAACATTTTTTCTTGCCATTGGCAATCCCAGTTCCCGATGCGGCGCCTGGCAGCGCTTAACGAGCCTACCAGCCTTTGGGCCCATCGATAGTCCTGGTTCTAGAACCGCTATTTCGTGCCGCATTACGGCAGTACAAATACTCCACTAACTTTCCCTCTATCGAGTGTGAGAATAGGCCGTAACTCTAAGAGAGGACACGACTCAAAGTAAACTTGGCTGGAAAGGGTCCAGGCGTCTTCAAGCCCAGTGGCTAGTCAGTGGCTGCTCGAGGTGGCGCTCTGGGAAGTACTGGCGAGCATGTCAACGTAGGGTGGACACTTGGGTCTCCGTGGTCTTCTGTCATTGGATATAATATTTCATACCTCTGGATAATAAATCATGTTCTGCTGGAAAGACAGACGCCTTCCATTGTAAGTATATAGTCTAAATTACAGATATTAATTGTATTTTGTTTTTCATTATCTACTTTGCTATCTGAAGATTTCCGAAATTAAAAAAAAAAAAAGCATGCAGTTGGTGGGATGTTTTCATCTTTACAAACAAATACTTTGTTCATACACATTTAGTACTATTTCAGATAGTCTGGGTTTACACATAATTTATCATTACTTTGAAATGTCATTTTATGGTTTTGTTGTTGTTTTTATTAACTTTTTTGGGGGGGGGGGGACATTTTTTTTTTTTGGTGTCATTCTTCACAGAGAGTCTCTATAATTATGACAAGATAACAACCTAGAGATAGTATTTAATAAGGATCGCGTCTTCCCCAGAGTATATTTTTATGTCCAGTTCGGAAGAGAAATTATCTGTTGCTAGCTGGTGAAATGGTAATTTCTGTGATCTATCTATCTATCTATCTATCTATCTATCTATCTATCTATCTATCTATCTATCTATCTATCTATCTATCTATCTATCTATCTATCTATCTATCTATCTGTCTGTCTGTTCTGTCTGTCTGTCTGTCTGTCTGTCTGTCTGTCTGTCTGTCTGTCTGTCTGTCTGTCTGTCTGTCTGTCTGTCTGTCTGTCTGTCTGTCTGTCTGTCTGTCTATCTATCTATCTATCTATCTATCTATCTAAACTCATTTAAACTTCTCCCATCTGAACCCTTTAGTCATTTTCAATTTTATGCTCTTTCTCTCCCCCCCCCCCCCCCTCCCTCTCTCTCTCTCTCTCTGCTTTGCTGTCATTGTTTTTTCTTTCAAATCGTGAACAGAAATAAAATTGAATCGGGCCTGAGAACATCAATACTAATCATGTTTTGTCTTTTTAAAATTTATTTTAAGACTCATATTGATGACTTCTTTGTCTGTGAGATTAAAAAAAATTAAATTTATGAAATTTTTTTGCCGTCCTCTGGAAATCACGCCGTAGTCGTGTGACTACTGCTGAAAAACCTGATATTTGGTAATCGCTGACGTCATTTATAGCCGAAATCTCGTTACGTGTACTCTGAATAGCATCCTCTACTCAAGTTTTTTCATTGTGTTTACCATTTATAGCTCATCCAATCGACTGCTCACAAAGCGCCGGATATTAACTTTTGACTCTTCTTCGCTGGCACGGACTGTTCAGTTGTTTAAAAAACAAAAGACACGTTTTCCAACGACAGCAAATGTCGCTGTTTTCATCCAATCCATGTCTATTTTTCCATGTTATTTTCATTCTGAGAATTGTTGCAATGAAAGGAGCCGAACAATTATTTGGCTGTTTGCATTGAAACGATCGATCATACCAGATAAGAAAACAATTAATTAATAAGGTATGATGACCCAGTTGTGTGCATAGTTGTGTGCATTTTTGTATATATACACAAATGAGTTTGTTCCCAGTTATGCGGTTTACACTGCAAGCTGTAATTTCCACTCATATACTGTTGTTTCTAAGGGCATTCGGGCAATGAGTCAAGCCTGCTTTTGAGTGTATTTTGACTCAGTGCACGAAGTCTCTGTTTCTGTCAGCTGACCCAGGACAGTTTGGGAAAGTGAGACAGACTTGGTTTAGTCTGGCCATTGCGCCAGGCCAGATTAAACCAAACAAGAAAAGACAGCTAGTGCTTTTAGCCTGCACAAATTTCGCACCGCCAGTTATCGGCAAACGGGGCGGAAGTCACGAAATGTGCGATATTTTACAAAGCCAGATAGGGAAAATATTGAATTTGGTCACTGTTCAGCTATCGCTGTAGGCCTTGGTTGACGTTACTCATTGTGGAATTATAACCTCAATGGCTATGGGAAAACTCTGGCTATTTTTACATTTTTTTTTTTTTAGTCGCAGTAGCACTGTCATAATTTTGCATCATAAATTTACCATTATATCAAGCATTCTTTTTATAGTATACGCCATGGGCCACGCCCCCGATCAGCGAGCAAATTGTGTGCACGTTTTATTTTTAGTGGTGCGAAGAAGACGGTGTCTCATCTTATCGTTTCTAGTATCTTTGGTTGAACTCCATAGCTCAACATGTCACACTAAAAACGAGGCAAAATAGAATTGACTTAGGTTGTCACGAACTTAATGCTTTTCTTTGTGTTGCTACTGGCAAAAATGTCTTAAAGATCTTCAGAATTAAATAAACCCCACGGATTTCCAGAGAACAAACGTTGTCCTGGTGAACACACATTAAGTTTCTGTGGACAAAAAGCGCTACATTCAACTGTTGTCTGTACAGGAAGACACTGCCATGAAATATTAACTAGACATTTCGTACTCTAAGGAGAAGATATGGGGCGTGTTGTGTGCATCTGCCGTTTGTCGATTTGTGTTTCATTTTTCAGGTGGTGACTCATCAGTGACGCCTTGTTTTCTGGTCCCGTGGGAGCCATTCATGTTTGTAGTCGTAACTCTTCTTTGCTATTCAGTCTTACCTGTCTCTCTATCTACCCCACCCTCTTCGACTCATCTCTCTCTCACACACACTTTCCCCCTGTCTCTTTCTCTTTCTCTCCGCCTCTCCTATCTCTCTTTTCCTCTCTGTCTATTTAACTGTCTTTCTTTTTTTTCCTCATTCTCCAGCTCTTTCTCTTCTTTTTGCTCTCTCTCTCTCTCTCTCTCTCTCACTCTCTCTCTCTTCCCTCAATCAAGTGCAATTTGCTTCGGTGTTACTCCAGGTGAGCGCCAGACCATTTTGATCGGCAGACTGATTGGGATGTGACGTCACAACACTGAGTTCCAGGGAGATCTAACTGATTGGCTGGTGCCCGAGGTTTCATTGATACTTAACATCGTGACGTAACCTTCCAATTAGTCGGCGGGGACACGGTAGCCTAGAGGCAAGGTGCTCGCCTTTCACGCCGAAGGTACCGGGTTCGAATCCCGGTCGGTGGAGGCATGTTGGAATTTTGGGATTTTTTTACATTATTTTCCTGTCCCTGATTGTATGGTAGGTAGGACCGAGCACCTAGAATTCTCGAATAAGGACAAAAAATTCGGAGGGCTCGTGTGCACGTTGTGCCCGTTAAAGATATCTTGGCAGTTGGAAATCGAAAAGTGCAGGCCTAACAAGCCGCTGCAGGGGGCAAAATTCTGAAAAACGAATCCCTGGCACAACAAGAAAATAAAACCAAGAAAAGTGAGCTGTAAATGCCAATGGCAGCGGAACTTCCTGGACTAAAGAGCTAAACGCACATCCAACTAGTTGACTGATCAAAATCGGCTGGTACGCGCTTAGATTTAGTGTCAAATGTGGACTATGGCATTAACTCTGTGTGCCATAATTTTTTTTCCACGTTTGCTGATACAGGAAAAAATAGGGGGGGGGGGAGGGGATGAATGAAGACTAAGTACCGCAACATCTATTAATAGAAAGTCGACTTGCTTTCTTCCCGAAACAAAATAGTCTAGCATTCTTGTGCACCGATTCATCGGTGACTGGCACAAACGTGACCAGAGGAAGAACCAATATATCGGTGACTGGCACACAAAGGGTTAAAACAGGAACCCAGTGCATTAGTGAGACTTGATTCAAGCCTCGTCACTCAATGACTCTTTGGCACAAAATTACGGAGCATGCGGTTAAGGTAGCCACATAATGGCCACCGAATTCGGTCACCGAGCCACTAGGCGCTTTAGGTGAGAAGAATTGCACTACATAAACGGACCGAATGTAGGTGGGCTCTGTGTGCAGTTGTTGAAATTATATAGTGCAATTCTTCTCACCTAAAGCGTCTAGTGGCTCGGTGACCGAATTCGGTGGCCTTTGTGTGGCTACCCTTAGAGTTTGGGCTTAGAGAAAGTACGTCTACAGGATAACGGTCACATTGTACTAGGAAGAAGCAAGACCGGAAACAGAATAATAACAGCATGATAGGACACATGGAAACCCTATCAGAAGCGTCCACCAAACCTCCCGCAAACAGAATACAGAATGCTCGGTCTCCGATGGCGTTATCGGGTAGTCCGTTGATGGTTTAGCGGGTTTCTATCATGTTATTGCCAGCGACTGACACAAACAAAAAACACGTCTCCTGTACTAATTCGGCCCTGCTCCTCGGTGACAAAGCATCAGAGGCACCAGCGAGGCGGTCCATATTGAGTGTTAATGAATTTGTTAATGCGCATATTCTGCACCGCTATCTTCATCTTTAGCTGGCGGGAGTCTGTGGACGCGAGGATAATTTTGCCGGTAGAGGCAAAAAGATCGATGTTTCTAGCAGCAATTTGCTTAATGAAATCGATAAAATTTACCTTACGCCAGGAAAGCGCCAGCAAAATGTCTTTGTTGAAGTTATTAGTCTTTATTATTGTTGTGGTTAACACTGGAATTTCTGTGCCATGTCTGGTAAATGGGGTATGCGTTGTATGTGTGCGTGGTGTGCATCCGATCGCGCGCATGTGGTTGTGTTTGTATACGTGTATGCATATCGCGGGTATAGAGCAAAATTGTATCCCCAGGTTTATGAATTGGGGTTCACAATGGCAATACTGCAATAATGACAATCTGCTTCTTGCAATTTTTTCGTTATTCCGCTAAATATTTAACCAGTTCCAAGTTACAGAGCAGCAGTGTTGTTGTATCTCCCTTACAAATGAGATCACTGAGACCAATGTTGTGGTGTTTCCGAGTAAGTTCCCGTTATTCATATCCCTGGAAATACAACAATATTTTGCTCTATAGCCGCGGTATGAGAGCGGATTTTTTAAAAAATTTGTATTTGCGTACACCGCCATGAGCCGCCATGAAAAGCGCACTACATCAATCTGTATTATTATTATTATTATTGCTGTTCTTATTGCTGTCATTGTTGTTTTTGTTTTGTTTCTGTTCTAATCTATGTCTGGATCAACCCTGATCTGTATTGCCCTGTAATGGAAAGAGACTGTATAGGCCAAAAAACAAAAATTTCACAGGAGGCGAAGAAAAAGTAGCGTTTCGTCCCGGTTTATTCTTTGTTCAATTTCCTTTTTTTTAGAATCACCCCCCCCCCCACCCCGAAAGAAAAAAACAACAACTTTAAGTTGTATAGATATATAAATTTATAGTCCAATTAGATAGATATGACGTATACTGCAAGCAATTCGATGTAGCATTAAATTACCAATGTGCACAAAATAATGGGAATCAAATTGCCGAGGAAAAATATTTATATAACCTGGGATTTTACTGGGAGAGTCTGTGCATTAGTTATTGGTTGTTTTTTTTAAAGCCTCAACTTTATCACTGATTCTTGAGACTGTGTGCGGCTTGTAACGGTAGAATCCAAGTGGTAGTGACTTCTTGTCTTTGTTGGTCATAATAAAACGAAGTTTGAAAGTCATCATTTTTTAATTTGAATTTCATCTTTCAATCTTCATTTGAACACAAAGACCGACAATCTAACATGGCACAGTAGCAAACTTGACACTTATTTGACACTAATTACGTGGGAACAGTTAACACGGTCACAGTCACTGTATCGACATTTACAACGCACCTGAGACTTGAAATCTGTTTGTTTCTTATCAGTCACGATATGTGTTCCGTGCTGGACTTCTGCCCGAGGCTTATGTAGACGTGAAGCTTATGCCTGACCGTGGGCTAGATGGAAACTTTAGACTCGTTTACTAATGTTGTGAATAGAGGCCTACACACTTACACACTTACACACTGACCGGCGTAGACATTTACATACAACAAACTAGACAAGGACATACACATATGCACACACACGATAAGATAAGCATGACTGTGTCGCATTCTTGCCTACACAAAATGCCAGGCATGAGTCGAATTGGAGGAAATTACATGAAATTGTTCCATTTTCAACACACAAAATAATTTTACATGTAGTGATCCACCGCGTTTATACATGTACTAGTTTTGGGAAAAATGAAAATGACAAAGTGTATTCCATTGTAACAATGATTTATATAGAACCAGTTTATCGTCGTTGAAACTGATCTACGTACCAGGAACTCTGTTGAATTTACAAGAAATACAATTATAAATGCGAGTAAGTAATGTTGCTTGAAGGACTGTTAGTCCATCTCAGATCTAAGACTGAGGTAACGTGAAAGAACAAACTTTAGTCTTAAATAGGAAAATGTAGAGGAAATTAGAAGAAAAAGTAGTGCGCAGAATAAAAAAGAAAATGGCGAGAAATAAATGAGAACTATTTTCTGTCGCGGACCTGGTACCTGCAGCGCATTCTTGTCCTTCCACAGGGGGCCTGAAATCTACAAGTTAATTTAAAGACGCTTGTGACTCATTTGGTAAAAGAATACATAAATAAAACCGATGTTTTTATTTTGTTACCATTATGAAAAGTCTACACGTGCTCCCCAGAATCCACCCCACCCCCCTCCCATGTACACATTGGTCGAGCTAGAGTCAAGGTGCTCGCCTCTCATGCCGAAAGTACCGAGTACGAATCACAGACGGCGCAGGCATGTTGGAATTTTGGGATTTTCCTCCTATTTTCCTATCTCTGATCCTATGATAGGTAGGGTCGAGCACCTAGTCTTCTCGGATGAGGACCAAAAAAAAAGACAAAAAACTTGGAGAGCTCGTGTGCACGTTGCGCACGTTAAAGATACCTTGGCAGTTGGAAATCGAAAAGAGCAGGCTGAACAGGCCGCTGCCCGGGCCAAATTAAATAAAAGTTATCCCTACCACGCCCTCCCCGCTCCACCAATCAAGAAAACAAACAAACAAACAAACAAAAACCCACCGACCGGCGCTGCCCTGTGATGCCTACGTGTCTGCTCCAGTTGTACCTGGGCTGCAGTGACACTAGGGCAATTCCTCAAATGGCATTCAAATAATGTACAAAATACAAATTATACAAAAATGTATGCTTTACATATAATGGAGGTAATCCCCCTCCCCCCCCCCCCCCAATGAAAAGCCCAAAGTGTGGTTTGTCGTGCCGACCCGCCTTTAAACCCAAACTCAAAGTTAAAAAAAATTAAAAAAATTAAACGCTTGAAAAAAAAATGAGAAAAAGAACGATGAAGGAGACGAAGAAAGGCGCTCACATCATCCTCTCTGGGAAACCTGACACCGTTACTTACCGCCTGGATCCCCCAGGGAAGGTCTTCACTCCCACATTTTAACATGTTTCCTTTTCCGGCCTGGCCTTTGTCTCCAGTTTCTGACAGTCTAAATCAGCTTCCATTCTCTCCATCGCACGATGTAACACTCATCTTGTTTTATTTAATGGTTTATTTTCAGTTCCTGTTGCTATTTTTTTGTACTCTTATCTGCTTTAGCTCGTTTTCTGTGACATTCTGTATCGATTGCATCTCTTCTGATGTTGACGTTGTTGTTGTTAGTGGTGTAGTTGTTGATGTTGTTGTTGTTAGTGGTGCAGTTAAATAAGATAAGATAAGAATCACTTTATTATCCCATATGGGAAATTCTTTTTCACAGAGTGTTTAACAGCACACACGTGGTACATATATCTTACGTATCATTATAAATAAACAAACTCAATGAGTCAAAAACAGACATACATGGCGTGACATGGAAAGAACCTTAATGAAATGTGGCACACAGAGTTGTTGTTGCAGTTGTTGTTGTTGTTGTTACTGTTTTATCATACTTATTGCAGTAACAGTGATCAGCGGTGTTCAGACTTTACTGCCATTGGACATCGCTCTGTTTTACAATTATTTTCATTACTATTGTTGTTGTTGTTGTTGTTGTGGCTGTTGTTGTTGTCGTTGTTGTCCTTGTTGCTGCAGTTGCTGTTGTTATCATGTTGCTGTAATAGTGATCAGCGGGGATTGAGGCTGACATGCAAATGGACATGGCCTTGTCTTACTACAATCGTTTTTATCAGTGTTGTCATTTTCCTTCAGATAAGATAAGATAAGGTAAGCCAAGACCAGATAAGATAAGATAAGATAAGACAAAACAAGATAAGATAAGATAGACAAAATAAGATAAGATAAGTTACAATAAAACGCAAAGAGAAGACAGAAAACAACCATTTTCTGTCTTCCCGTTTAGGCTCCGTTTCTTTGTATCGCTTGGGTATTATTTCTTTCCCGAGGCTTTGCTATATGCAACTTTTTCTTTTTTGCCATTTTTTTTTACTTTGCTGCCTTGCCGCGACCCAACAGCCTTTCTGTGGTTTTTATATTTCATTTTATCTGTGTCCTTCTCTTCTCCTTCAAATCACTCCAAACATATCAGAAACCCCATTGAAAATGGTTGCATTACAAAACTTAATTCAGGAAGCCTTCAGGGTAAAATTTCAAATTTTTGCCCTTTTATTTACACAGAACGTGGATATTTTAAACCGATTCACTGCGCGGAATTACAAAAGTTTAAAAGCCCTGCTCTGGCAACATGATCTGCCGTTCGTGCGTCTCTTTTCTCAATAATGTATGCCATGCTCAGGGAATTATATCAATACGAGATCTATCGACAGCTAGGCAAGGCAAATTCTTGTGTACATGATTTCGCAATCACTGAGCTCAACTTTTCACTTCCTACCAATCAATAAGGCGCCGCTGTGGCTTCCGCCCGTCTACGGGACCCAGAATTCTAAACAAACGTAACCAAGCAGTCAGAATGTGTGTGTTCGTTCTAAGATAAACTGTCCCAGATATAAACAGAACCTGACTGCGCCTTTCACTATCAGATGGATAGTTTTTAAAGAAAACATATTGTTCTGTGTTCATACATTGAATGTTTCTCCCTGGTCTAAGAAAGCAACAGTTATTATCTTAAAATATTAAAATTATGATGAAATTAAAATCCATTTCAGAAATTATCATGCTGTGTGCTTCTGAAAAGACGAAGTGTGGCAAAAAGACAAAGCTGTATGGAACAAAGCCTTGCTTAGAAATAATACAGAAACGATATAATAAAACGTTCCTGTATTATTTCTCACACGAGGCTTTGCTACAATATGCAATTTTTCTTTTTTGCCGTATTTTGCCTTTGGTTGAAAAGCCCTGCATTGACTCCACAGATGTTCTGTGTGTGGTTTTTATCATATTTCGTCAATTGTGCTTTGGAAAACATATGGGCTGAAGATTTTGGATGTACTCCTGTAGTGCAATGTCCATTTTAGAACTCTCGCTAGTACTTTCACTGGGACAGATAGAGAGAGAAAGAGATAGAAAGAAAGAAAGAGAGAGAGAGAGAGAGAGAGAGAGAGAGAGAGAGAGAGAGAGAGAGAGAGAGAGAGAGAGAGAGAGACAGAGTTAGTATTTAGTATGTTGGTCACAACAGATAAACGTTTTATCCTCCCCGGCCAAAAGAAAGAGAGAGATGAAGAAAGCGAGAAAGAGAGAAAGAGAAAGAGAGAGAGATGAAGAAAGAGAGAAAGAGAGAGAGAGAGAGTGTGTGTGTGTGTTATGCGTGTTATTCACAACAGACAAGCGTTTTGTCCCTTCATATTTGGTTTGTGATGTACTTTAGCGATGATGACTGTCCTAATGTTTGTTTCTCACCAGCCATGAAAGAGAGAGAGAGACAAAGCAATCTCTTCTGCCCTCTCTACAAAGCTACTTGAGTACGATAGAATGGCAACCATTTGTACGCTGGCCAGATTTCCTGACGGCTGTCAAACTGTCAGACCAAAATAGCTTTGGCTTTTTTCCCTCCCACCTATTTGTGTTGTTCTTACTTTCGAATGGCGAAATACTGGGAGAAGGAAGGTTTTTTTTTTGTTTTTTCTATAGTTGTTTTTTGTTTAGCCTTGAGTTAAAAATAACTGCCATGGACTGCCAAAAAACCTGGTATTTGACAAATTGTTAATTAATTCTGCAGTGAGAGAATTAACAGAAGTGTCGACCTGCAATATGAAGCTGGTCATGCAGCCTTCCTGGGACATTCGTCACTGAGAAATGAGCTGGAAACGGATGTAAAAATGCATGTATTGTTCTCGTCATAATCCTCACGCCCTCCAGCACGTGTATTACAGAAGGCGTATCGAACCAATCAGATGTAACCTGGGCAGCTCATACAATCTCTATGCATGCAAAGCCTCTGGGGAAATATATACAGAGTTAACCAATTGTACATGAGAAAGGGAATTATATGACAGGAGCCTATGCTCCCAGCTAAGAGAGAAATGAAGTATTACCCTATCTGTTTCGTGCTTCCATAATTAAGCCCTTGAATACCGGCAGCGTATTGTCATGAATAATTCTTTGTAGGTTGGCTTTGAATGTATCAAGTACAGTTAGAAATTTTAGACATTTAATAAATGTTATTGGTAGGGGACAGAAGTCCAATTATAAAGCCAAATGTAGAAAATATAGAGTTGTGTTCACTGTACAGTTCAGGTATAGCTTGCTTTGTAAACTGCCTCGGTCGTCTGATACCAGCCACTTTGAGAAATTTTGCTGTAAAAGTTAACATTTACCTTTTGGAATAACTGAAATGATCAAATTCAAAAGTAACAAAGATGATAAAAGTCGTAACGAGATTGATTCGGCATTGAAAGGGTTAAAAGGCAGGACGCGCCTTTAGTTCTTGTTTATTCATCTCCAATGTATGAAAAACTGGAGATCTTTTAGTATGTAGAAGAAGTTTAACAAATGCATACTTGACACTTCTTTGAAATTATACGCTGTGGCACTTATGAAACTTTTTCACAGTTCCGATGTTTTCTAACTCCTCATCGTAATGCTGAAGCCGCAAATATTTAACATCGAATTTCTCAGTCATGCAAAAAGTGGAGTTGGAACAAACACGAACCGAGGTCGCCAGGAACAATTTGGGCTATACAGCCAAAGTACTCACGATGGGACTTATGACCAATTTCCGACAAAAGTTGTCGTGGCTACGTCGCTAAGGAAAAGGGAAAGTAACTGCCCATGTCGCCAGGGAAAAGGGAAAGTTATTGTGGTCATGGCACCAGCGAAAAAGGGAAAGTTACTGTGGTCATATCGTGAAGCAAAAGTGAAATGTTTGTTTTTGGTGGCCATTGAACTAGTCCTAATCTTTAACCATAACCACAAAACTTTCCCTAACAAAACAAAAATTCCTTGTGGAAATAAAACTCTGTCCGGCCACACGACGCAAAAAGTCATCCCGAAAAACAACAACAACAACAACAACACAAAAGCAGCTTATCGCCCCTCCCCGGTTGAAATAATGACGATAATAATAATGATAATGATAATGATAATAATTTGGTTCTAAGAGTTCTGCTATAATTTGACTCGGCTACATTACATTTGGCTAGCCCGCCCCGCATACCAAGAAATAATTGATTGTGTTCTGGCATTCCAGCGGTTTCCCAACGGCTGCTGATCTGTAGTGTTCTCTGACGCTGGAGACACCTCAGTACGACACGTTCTTGCTCCAGTCCAGTCAACGCCCTTGCGTCCAGCGCTCAGTGCGTTCGGTTGTCGTAAAAATTAAACAGTTCAGAATTAGATTTGCAGGTCGTGTAGAGAGAGAATCCTTGTACTGTTGAAAAGGACAGTGCGTCGGATTTCCAGACAATTCTTGTTATTTCTCTGTGTCGGAGTTACTGAATGTTCTTTTGCAAGACATGTTCTATTTCAGCAATGTTGACTGTGTTAGTGCATTCGGGCGTGATGGTTCAGGCTGAGTTGTCATGACCTGGTCAGTGGATACAGTATCAGGCTGGCGTTATGACTGGGAATGTGATGATATTGAAATGGATGATAAATATTCGCGACACCGCCTGGATAAGACCAGATAGTAAAGTTACTCCTAGGATTAACAGTGTCCAATATGCCGTATTTTCTGCTTTTTGCTATTAATTTTTTATCATTGTAGAATATGTTCGTGTAGCACTTCTTTAATGTTTGAGCCTGCCAATGATTGATATAAGAAATATTCTTGTGTTCTTAAATGTGCGGTTAATTCACGTTCGTTTCATATCAAGCACAATGTAGGTAGTTTCGTGTATGATCATAAAGTCGGTATTACTGAATGCGTTAACTATCGAACATTCCAAACTCTAAATTTTGGAATTGTCTGGCTATTCAGCCAAAATCGTGTCGGCAGTGCCAAAAACTCATCGTTGTATCCAAACTGTGGGAAATTCTGGGACAATCTTGTTGTCTTTGACAGAAGAAGTGAAAAGATAAGAGTAGGCTGATTGCATTCTGTGAAATCTTTATCTTCTGTTGCCGTATTGTCGTGACAACTTTCTGCACTCTGACATTCTTTTTTCCGACAGAGAAAATTTTAGGTGACCTAACGCAGGCTTTTAATGTGTTGTGTTGGCGCAACAACGCCAAGAAAACATTGTTTACAGGAGATGTAAAAATACTTTGGTGTTTCTCTCCACTTTATTCTTTGTTCAATTTGCCTAGAGGTACAACTTAATAACGCGTTTTTGTAGGCGTTTGCACAACTTTTTTCAGAAAGATACAAAACAATTTCTTAGATTTTTACTAACGTAATAAATTCTGTTTGTGAAATCTAGAAAGTCTGTATACCAAACATGAATAGAGTACTAAACAGACCGTGATAGACGCAATGTGACTGCAATCGTGCCGATGCGCCGTCAAACCCAAAATTCAAACTCGATTTCTCTCTCGCTCCTGCCAAAATAAACTGTCAGCAGTCAAAATTATAACCAGATAGAAAGGAAGAGCATATTATTTCATTCTTTACACTGATTATGAAAAGTGATCGTGATGTAGATCTGGGCACATGAGCTTTTCCAGTACCACGGCAGGGTCATAGACATGCAAGTTCTTGTGCTCTGTATCAAACGCACTGTTGGCTCTAAAGACCTTTGTGTTCACCATGACATTTCGTTTCAGCTTTTGCGCAGTTGTCACAAAGTCAGATTGATTTGATAATTGGCCCTTGTCGTAAAATGTATTCAGCAGTTGCTTTGATGAGTTTGAATCGTGTACCAGTTTCCCCGGGTTACATTATCTATTCACTTTTGGTTACTTCCACTGTCTGGTCGGGTAATTGTGTTTGGGACGGAAGACTTGGTGTTAAGTGGATGGAAATTGGTAATGGCCAGGGAGACACATGGCCAGACAGACCGAACAGACTAGTAGACGGACCAGAGAGAACGGAGATCGACTGACCAGTCCACTCAGTCTTAAGCCCGAGACACACATAAGCCGATTTTGATCAGCCGGCTGGTCGGGTGGTGACATCACAATATTGATTTTTCAGTGCGAACTCACGTACCAGCCGACTAATTGGATATCACTGAACTTCAACGTTATGACGTCACTATCCAACTTGTCGGCCGATCTAAGTGCACACCGTGCCTTGCAGTACTCGATAGTGACATGCACTTGACAAAAGCGAACGGCCAATGCCAAACAAATCAGTTTGTGATGTGCATTCCACTGAAATGTGGGGTTTTTTGTTGTTGTTTTTTGGCGGTAAAAAGAATGTAAATAGAATTAATATTACACTGAATTTTGACCAATGCATGTGTCCACGTAATTCATCGTCAATAGTTGAGTGTAATGCACACATTTTCATAATATTTAGTCACATAATCACGATTATCATTATTGTTATTATTATTGTGAAAATAGAAGAGGTCCTCATTCTGCATAGATGACAACGGAATGCAACAAAACTGCAAAGTAATAATATAGTGATCAAAGTAGTAATAACAACATTGTGATCAAATCGTTTATCATAGTTCACACTCGAAACTGATTTAGACAAATGCCTGTTAAATAAATGCATAGTAAATGGATATTTCATGAGGGTCAGTGGCTGTTTGATGGCTGATAGCTGGCAAAAGTGCAGTTTCTTGGGCATTCTGATCGCCCTTGGTATTTTGCCTTTTAAGGCATTGTTTTGTGTGTACCTAAATGAAACTTGACAAAGATGTTTTTGGCATGTAATATGTAGATAAATACACCATAACTTTCAAATGAACCTCGTTTAGTTAGCTTTTACAATTCCTTTTGCAAAGCTGACCTTTCTAGACTTTAGTTATACTTGAGACGGTCGATCTGTTGACGAGTAAGAGACAGGACCACAGATGTATTCTCACACACATCTCTCATTATAAACTTATGAACCCGGCCTCAGCCTTGAAAATACTGATTATTTTTTTCTGTTCAGTCTGCGAACAACAGTCATTGTTGACTGTGAAGAGCAAACAAAGGTGACAGATTCAGGTAATGTGTTTTTGTGGCGACAACGGTTTTACCCTGCCAGCTGAGGTACCCGGCGGTGCTCGGGATAAATCTGCTCCCTTCCTCCATCTTCGTCTCGTTCTCTCTCTATCCTCCCTCCTCTACCAGTTCCCTCCTTCTGCCTCTCTCTCTCTCTCTCTCTCTCTCCTTCTCTTTCTCTTTTAGATGCCCCCCAAGCCTATCCCTCCTCCTCTTCCAGTTTCTCTCCTCTCTCTCTCCCTTTCTCTTTTAGATGCCCTCAAGCCAGATCTGCCCATAATTATTTTCTTTACATTTAGGTTTCGCATTCTTGCAGGGAATTGGCATCACATTGAATGTGTGTCAAATAGTCTTCCATGCGCATTTGGTTATTTATTTATTTATATATATATATTTATTTATTTTCAAACATGGACCACTGGAAAACAAAGTCGTCGATTTTTTCCTAAACTTTCGTAGACCATGCGTTGGGCTGCCAAACTTTCAAAAATCATCTTCAGTCCGAAAGTGAACTAGGTTGAGTATTTCAAGAGAATTGATTCGGCTAAATAACATTTCCATGCATGACACCAGTTTAGAGTTGCATTTTTATTATAATAGATTATAAAACTTGTCAGCACAACAGAGTGCCGTGTTTGTCAGAATCAGCGTACTTTTCTTATAATGAATAAATGGTTAAGTAGACTATTTGATCCTCATTTTTATCATTAAATGTTACATTATCGTCACTGCAATAATTGTGGTATGGTATAAATCATTTTTGACACTTTGGACAAGAGCAGTTAGTTTACCACACAATAATGTTACTAGTGTTCCATAAGACGCATCTTAGTGCTGGCAGAACGCACCTCTGTATTTAGTGTTCCGTAAGGAGCATCTTAATACCAGCAGAACACGTCTCTGTATTTAGATCATATAAGAACTAAAAGTTCACGTACGTTACTATGTTTACACAGATGTGGATGCAAATTTAAACAATGTTACTGAGTCATTTTTTGTTGAATTTCATTCTTTGCTTCAGTGTGACGCATTCATTTTTGTTCTGATCATTTATTTGTGCACTGTAATGGCTCTGGACGCTGTAGTCTTCGTTTGCCAACGTCATACACACGCAAACACGCTCACATGCACACACACCGACACACACATACACAAACACGCTCACACGCACACACACACCGACACACACATACACGAACACGCTCACACACCGACACACACATATACAAATACTCACATATTCGCACACACACACACACACACACACACACACCCATTAGACCCTTTCATCTGAACCCAGGATGGTTCCTAACAGAGGCCTTTGATTATGTGCAACTGGTATGGATTTTTTTTTTTTTTTTGCGGAGGAAAAAGGGTGGGGGGGGGGGAGTGTTGGTGGCAGGGGTTACCGAGGGTGCGGTATGAGAGGTTATGACAGAGAAGTGCAGATCTAATGGTTAGGAGAATTCATGCGGGAAGACGGACGGCAGAGGAGAAGGGGGGATGGAAGATTTTTTTTCTCTTAATTTGGAGGGGGGTGGGGGGGGGGGGAGGGGAGGCTATGACTGAAACACATGTAAATTGGAAAACATTAATTATTTTTTGACTATTTAGAAACGATGGTGTGTGTGTGGGGGGAGGGGGGGGGGATAAGGCTGAAAAATGGAGACGCATCAAGGAGGGACCCTCAAGGATAACTGAGGGTAACGGGCGTGTTTAGGGGGGTGGGGGGAGAAGGTAGATCGACAGGAAACAAATTTGCCTGCTGACACCATGTTTGTCCAAAAACTGGAGTATTTATTTAAGAATTTTCTGACAGAAATAATGCTCCCTTGTCCTCGAATAAATTCCTTCACCTCACATCATCATGATCAATAACATTGATCGTAGTTGTTCTTTTTCCGCCGACGTAACCAGCTGTGGTTTACCGCGAAAAAAAACAACAGCAAAGTGAGCATTTCTAAAAAAAGAAATATATTTTAAAAAGTAGCACTCTTCATTACCCGGCAAACGCTGTGCACGGGAATCACAAAGTTTGAGCCGGGTGAGGTATCCAGTTTACTAAATGACTAGCCTACATGCGACATTGTTCGATATTCACCATACGTCACAACCTAATTACCTCTGTAAACTCCAATAATGAGATCATGAAAGATCGTAACTAGGTTCGGCCGGTCTTATCGCAAAAATCAAGGCTCCATTTTCATTATGTTGGGAGGCTTGTATTCACTTTCCTTCTGTGGTTGCACACCAACGGTTAACAATAGCGGGAGGCGAAATGGCGAGCGAAATTTTATCGACTCACGAGTGGAGGGCAAGTAAATAGTGCATGATTCAAGTTGATGTACTGGATACGCCTGGTTGTGCTGATGGATGCCCCATTTCCATGTACATTCAGGCTAAAGGTTTCCAAAGTCTGTATGCCTTGGAGTATTTGAGTTGGAATTCAGATTTTGTGCCATGCAGGAATGTGACTGGTTGTACTGCCATCTGCACTGTGTATGGCTCACTTTAGTTGCTAAGATTTGAAAGTGTGTAGTACACAGACAGAATGTTGTCATAGCATAATGGAGCCAGAAGGTGAACATGCAGGCGTCTAAAACTTCTGATTGCGTGATAAAAAAAAACAACAACAAACTATGACATTTTTACAGTGAATCACATAGGCGTATCCACTTTGGACAAAAGTCAGATGTTCGTTAATATTTAATTGCACTTTTTTTTAAAGCCGCAATGAAAGAGACAGATTTTTATCGATTAGAATCAAAGAGTGGGATCGGAAATTTCGTCTCTTGCCTCTCTGTACACATTGCTGGCAGAAAATCAACAGTGTACGAAACATCATATCTCTGCTTTCTCCAATTCAAGGGGCTAACTAGTTTGTATAATTCGAGCTCATGAAGTTGTTGTGTCTGTACTGGGAAGTCAAAAGAAGAGGAAGTTTATATTATTATTGTTAAATCAGTGTTCAAAATATGCAAATTGTATCAAAATAATGTCAGTGTTAAAATCTTTATCAGAAAGTTCTGTTGTTGTTTTATTCGGAGACTTTGTGTCCTGGATCTCCCCTTTTGTGTGCCGGTATTTCTGTGTAGTGTATTTTACATTCTCGCTTTTGGCCATTTCGTCACGAAATTGAGTTGGTCGCAGGGCAAAGTTCTCTTTCCTATGGACGTTATTAAGGTGTCTTATTTTTTTGTGTTTTTTTTTTAAATTTTGCTTACTACCCAATTTCCAATCACAGCTTGTGCTAAATTCGGTCTGTCTCCATTTTGGCAGGTCATGATGACAAACTCCTATTGATCATTGACTTTTGTGATTGCAGTGCAGTTTGTTCAATTTAGGATTGGTCCAACAAAACAGGACAATATAATTGCTTTTGCCACTTCCGTGTTATTTTCATGAACAGAGTCTGGTTAGTTAATTATCTTCTCAGAACAGTTTATGGTAGTATCACATTTGATCTCAGTGGCTGTGTTTGGATCACCACAGCTCAGTTTACTGGGTTTACCGAAACAAAAATACTGTTTCCTTTTTCACACAGATGGACAATGCATTCTTTCCATATAGACGTTTGTGTATGCAAATCTGAACTATATTGATTTGAAAAGCGTCTGGACAACACAGACGTTCGATTTAGCTTTTGGACACATTCATTCCGCATTAGTTCGCACAAACCTTAAGGATTAGCACAGCTGTCTAATGTTCTGAGATGCTAAACCTTTTGTGACATAACTTGGATAGGACTTAAAATATTGAAACGAAAGATGGTTTCGTGAAGTCCCGACATTTGACGCAAGAACTGGTCAAGGATTCTCAAAATCTGAGAGTGATGTTGTGCTCTTTAAAGCTTGCTTTGCATTGTGAGTGAAAATCCATAGACAACCAATATGCCATGGTCATCTCTGATGGAAGTTTTAAATGATTCTGATCCTTTCACGTAAGTTGCTTGAAACTGTCGTAGGTCGTGTATTCTTCATTGTGTAAATTTGAATATAATATATCATATGCTGTTTTATTTTATTATTTTATACTGTTTGTATTGTATGTGTATAGCTGCAATGTATATATAAAGCAATTGTGTTTGTAATTCGGCAGTGAGTGTGTTAAGTTTTTATTAAGCATGTTATATTGACAATCTCCATTTCGGGAATGGCATCGAAAACGATGCCAGAAAGATAACAATGATGGTGATAATGAAATCATCTAAAGGGTAACTGTTTTAATAGTTGTTGTGGTAGAGAAGACAGTGGCAGACTGCCTGGCAGTGCCACAGTTTCAGACAGATATCTGATTTTATATTCTCTTAATAATTATGCCTACTGCTTATGTTTTTCCATCCTATGTTTTCATCTGTTCCTTTAAGTCCGCGCTTTTTAAAATCCTGGCATCACATACTAAAGTGTCCATCACCCCACCATACCACATAAAGACGATTTTAAAGGATTCTGGTGCACGGAATAAATTGTAAAAGGAGATGTACTGAAGTCTCTGTTGGCCAAAAAAGTGACCCCCACCCCCACTTTTTGTTTTTGTGCGGTGCAGGTCTATAGAAGAACGAAAAGCAATCCATTTTTCATCGATATTCTTCTCTCTTTCTGTTTGAGACTGAAAACTGTCAAATGTTGGCTCATGAGTTGAGTCAGCCGTGCTTCCAGCAAAAAATGGCCCGAGGAGCAGAGGGCTCTCGTACACGATTCTTTCCCCGTGAAAATGATAGATCCGTGACGTATAGTAATAGGAGAGATGTCGCTCAATGAAATATCATGACTATTGTAACCACCTACACTAAACATTCATTACCAGGTAACAATGAACACAAAAAGTGAAAGTGACTCCCCGAGACTCATAATAATAATAATAATAATAATGTATAGCATTTATATAGCGCATATCCATTTAAAATGCTCTATGCGCTTTACAGAAACAACATGTCAACCACAGAGCAGAATGGAGCTGCCTGCGAAGCGCTCAACACACTACACTGCTTCTTTCTCTCGCCCTGTCTCGCTCACTCTCTCTCTCTATCTCAGAGCAAATTTCAGAGCAAATTGTAACGCAGCCTGTTAGGCCCAGTTCACAACTCGCAACAGTTCACAACTCACATTAGTTCACACAACACACAACTCAAATAATATTTGAATATTTATTAATAACAATATATATATGATTTTGTTGTTGCTGGTTTGGGGGGGGGGGGGGTGGGGTGATATGGATAAATTTTAATCTATTAATTTCAATTTTCAATTTTGCCCGGGCAACGGCCTTTCGGCCTGCTCTTTACGACTTCCAACTGCCAAGGTATCTTTAACGTGCGCAACGTGCACACGGGCCCTCCGAATTTTTTCGTCCTTATCCGAGAAGACTAGGTACTCGATCCTACCCCCCAATAGGACCAGGGACTTGAAAATATGAGAAAAATCCAATTTCCAACATGCCTGCACTGCCCGGGTTTAGAACCCGGGACCTTTGGCATGAGAGGCGAGCACCTTGCCTCTAGACCACCTTGTCATACACAAGACTCACGAGATCGCAGCTCAAATTGATAGTAGTTCATATTTGTTTTCCTTTCTCCTAAACGACAAAAAATCGATCTTTTAAACCACAAAGTTTCTGTCGATACAGCCATTAGAGGGAATATAATTTGCCGTAGACCCTGAGGCAATTTGCTGAGAAAAACGCTGGTATCGGAGGTCACGGGCGTGTGGGTATCATAACAAAGTATAACCTGATAACGTCGTAATCGTTTATGTTGAGCCTTGATTGTCTAAGTGGGTGCCAAAACTAAGACATCAGAAGATGTGAAATTATTGAACGAAGAGACAGATTAGGGGACATTTACGCCATTTAGGTTGTACAATTAATACTCCTCGTGAGACATGAATGATATGACAGGGAGTATTCGAGTGCTGATGGAGCATTCTTCATTTGGGTTGTGGCTTTTATTATTATTTGTTTTAATATATTGTTACTAGTATGAAAGCCACGCATACCGTCCCTTTAAAATGGCAAGGTTCTATCTCCACCCTATGGCTGAACTAGGTTCCACATTCCACACTACTTTTACGGGCTTTCTTCATTGTGTGTCAAAGCATCAAGCAGATTTTTGTGTGCAATTTGTAAGTATTACTAAAAAAAAAAAGAAAAAGTCGTCTCTCTAAAAGCTTTGAGCATATGAAAAATCAATCATCAATTTCTCCAAAGTTGATGGAAGGCAGTTGCAACCTTGTCGCTCTGAGAGGACGATATTATATGAGTGCAGTTTACACAGAGCAGAGCAGAATGCAAAGACAGTAACTTCATAATAATAATAGTAATAATAATAACAGTAATAAAAAGACATTTTTATAGCGCCTGATTCCACAGACGGATGCTCTAAAGCGCCTAACAGTTCTCTCAGTCACACAACACAAATTTTCATCAACCTATCCATAATCACTGTCTCAAGAATGTTACATATCCTGCGTATACGCTTTTGTAAACAACGCTGTTTTAAGTTTTCTTTTGAATTGAATCAAGCTGATTCCACATTTTAGGTGCACACACCGAAAAAGCTCTTTCTCCCATGATTGTTCTTGATCTGGGTACTACCAATAAATTTGCTTCTGCTGATCTAAATTTTTTGGGTGGAATGTATTTTTCAATGAGCCCTGAAAGATATTCTGGTGAGCTTTGATTGAGGCATTTAAACACAATGCATAAAATCTTAAACTGAATACACTCTCTTACAGCCAACCAGTGAAGGTTTTGGAGAACTAGTTGAATATGTTTTGATGTTTTTGATAAAGTAACAAGTCTAGCAGCCTTGTTCTGGATCTTTTGTAATCTATAAATAGTTGCCTCAGGGATACCAATGAGCAAAGAGTTGCAATAATCTAGATGACTGACAATAAATGCCTGGACCAGAATCTTTGCGGTCTCTTCATCAATACATTTTCTGATCTTACTGATATTCCTCAAGTGAACGTGCAATGTTTGGCAAACTTTTGTAACATAGGTTTTCATGGACAAGTCTGAGTCGAAATAGACGCCCAGGTTCTTAATGGCTCCAGATGTTACGTTGATGGATTTAAGTTATCAATTTTCACATTAGATCTAGAATTTTTTGCTCCAAGTAAAATTATCTTAGTTTTGCTGTCATTGGGTTTATAACAAGATTGGGTGCACACCGAGAATTTCGTTCAGTGAACTCACATAATAATTATAGTGTCCCTTTTGTAACATGTCGTCTAAATCCTCTCGCCAGTTAAGAGTTGCTGGTTATTCTACGGACACGCCTAATTTAATGCTCTTTTTATAGCCTATTTGGTCTGCAACCCTCTTCCACATCTTCAGGCCAAATTTCAGAAAGTCCCGTTCCGTAGAGTTCGAGGTTAAAGGGTTTTCAATAACTTCTATATAATAGATTAACTTCAAGTGAAGCCATAACTGAAGAAGGTTACACATTTATTTTGTCTGAAATCAAAAGCAAGCAAAAATTGCCCGTAAACTACTTGTATTTCGTCGGTTTCTTGAGGAAAGGGCGAACAGATAATCTATGAAACCGACGACGGAATGCCTTGAGCACGATGAACCAGCAGCCTGTATTCAAAATCATACTATTTTAAATGTCTCAGTGTGCGAAGTTCCTTGTAGCTCTGTGGCCTTTATCTCACACTAAGAGCAAGACCAAACAGACATCACCCAGTGTGCCACCAGCCTTAGGGATGAAACAGACCAAGGCTAGAGTAGGTGTCAGACGGATAAAGACGGGACGTAGCAAGTTTTAACTGAACACTTACACAGCTTTTTACACCAATTTTGAACGACTATCTGAAAGAAGCCATAACTCTTTAAAAGTTTGACCTGTCTAGTTTTGGGAAACACTCTTCAATATTGCTTCACACGAACACAATAGGCACACTCGGCTGCACCCCGCTGGGTGGCGGTGTGGGCAGTGCCTATTGTGCTAGTGTGAAGCAAAATGTATGGGCTGCGAGCCACCAGTCTGGCGCCTACCCCAGCCCTGGTCTGTTTCACTCCTTAGGGCTACGGGCCATGGACTACAGACAGTTGTTCTACACGAACATTAATCATTTTATCGACCATTATTCATTTTCGCGAAACAATAGAAATGTATGCCGTTTCCTTGCACTCACCGCTAAACCTCAATGTGCGGTTGATTGATTGATTGATTGATTATAGGACTCACAATTCTAGTACACCGGTCATGCCCATACGTGCCCCTCTCCCCGCTCCAAGATCCATTTAGAGGGTTTTTCTACTAATTGTCCCAGTGGCTAGCTGGTTCCATATTTGTCGGGATTCGTCCGGCCTTGTCGGACATTCTTCCCTCGCCTCGTTTGTACCCCGCTTCCGACATTCTGGTTATGGGGGACACCTCAGTGTCTCCATCTGCCCGCAATCAGTGGGTGATCATCTGCATGAGCTCATACCTGCCATGCTGCATGCCTCCGGGGACAGCAGCGTTGCCGGCAAATAGATTGGCTACGTAGAGTTCAAAATGATATAACGCTATGAGCTGGGATCAATAAAAGAAAAAAAACGATGTTGTAGAAGAAGAAATCTCATTGCTTTACAATTTCTACTTCTGTGATATTTGTTCGGACTAACGGGTGTGAGACATTCAGCTGGCAAGATATCCCCTACATAGTTGCATCCAAGATACTAGACACACTAAGATCAGACACTCCCTTCTTCGCGCCTCTGGAAAAATTATCCTCACAGTTTGCGCGATGATTGGGGTGTGGCCCATGGCGCATTGCATGAAAAGAATGCTTGATATGACGATAAATTAATGATGCGGATTTGTTACAGTGCTACTGCGAGAATAATAAAAAAGAAAAAACACCAGAGTTTTCTTTTGGCGATTGAAGTTCTAATTACTAAATAGGTGACTTCAATTAAGCCATACAGTTACAGCAATATAGTGAAAAAAATTCAATATTTTCCGTGTATTGGCATTGCAAAATAGGTCATTTTGCTATACTTCCGTGCATTCGCCGCTTGGTGGCGGTGCGAAATCCGTGCAGTCTAAACTCGCTAGCTGTCTCATCTTGGTGTATGTAATATCTTTGGTTGCAGTTACAGACACCAAACTGATAGCAGAAGCTAAATAAGTCGTTATTGTCGAAGTGTAAAATGTTGGTAGTTGTGATAGTCATTTCAGTGCACAGCCGCTGACACTAGATAAACGTTCACGTTATTGGCAAATTCTCTCCAGCTGCCAAACATAATTGCCATTTTATTGAATGAGTAATTTATGAAATTATACTCTTATCAAAATAACGTGACAGATAAAAGACTGGAATCTCCACAACTTAAGAGGTATAATTATTTCAAGCAGCATTATAAAAGCTTAATAATGTTTGCTTTGACAATGTGTTTCACCAAGAGCGAAATTAATATATATTTTTTATATATATATAAAAATTGATGCCGGCATTTCAACTGTTGAGAAAAACATGTCGTTTTTGTGAAAGTCTGGCAACTGCCGTCCCTGTTTTTCAGCACCTGTTGATTCATAACGAGTGTCCAGCTCCCTTCCACTCATATCTTTCCTCTCATTGTTTGACTTATTTTTCTTTTTGGACAGCATTCAAACGTACTCCTTACAGATAACATAATTTAAAAGCAGAAATTGCTGAGTTTAATCCGTTGCCTTCCATTGTTTTTTTTGTCACCCTAATTTAAGACATAAGCACAAACTTTACCAAGGCATTGGTTGTGGGTGTGAGATAATTTCATACTGAATTCAAAACTGATTTATATAAATGCTCATTAAATATACTGGTCTTCCCGCTGACTTGGGAAATACACAGATGTGATTTTTAAGCTTGTTTAGCTCACCAATGTGTAAATTGACGCCCAGAACGAAATTTCCGGTCATACTTTTTTTTTTTATTCTTCTCGTAAAAATGCGTCTTTGTTTTTCCGGTTCAAGATGTTGGAACACTTTCCTTCTGTGCAGCTCAGTTGTGGCTCAAAGTCAACGAAAATATTAAAAAATATAACGAATGTCAAGACCTTTTAAAGTGTGCCCATTTACACCTTTACGTTTTTCTATGCCTAATGTGATGTTTTGTAGAGTTTAAGTTTCCATTAACCCTTTGTATTTTGCCCTTTAAGGCATTGTGTACCTAAATCTAACTACACCGTATAGACAATGATACTTTCGCATTTAGATAAACTAGCCGACCCGCGCAATAAAAATCTTGCAAATTTTTCCTTGTACCAAGCCCAGCCGTATATCTACATCTAGGCCACATTAAAACGGCATTTGGATCCGATGCAATGACTAATAGAACTTGCTGTTACACCACAATTTCACGTAGAAATACACGGATGTGATAACCTTGATTTTCGACCACCAATGTGTAAAGGGAGGTCAAGGACGAAATTTCCGATCATGCTTTTTGATTCTACTCGACGAAAATGCGTCTCTATTTTTGCGGCTCTAAAAAAAAAATCTCAAACAAATAACTTTAAAGACTGCTTTTTGTCCGGAATGAATGAATGTGTCCACGTAACTTAACGTCAAAAAGTGAGACAGTACACCAAGTTTCATCATTTTTGATTGCCTAGTCAGGACGTTTTAGCTGCTTACATGTTCACGCTCTAGCTTCATTGCAGTAAGATACACGATGATTTTCAATTGAACTTCGTTGAGAAGAACTTCCTTGCAACAGAAGTAATATGTGTAGCCGCTCGACAAAATGAGACTCTTCGTACATTTTGGAGGTATGGAGATATTGGTATCACCAAATAGGTTATTCAAAGTCCTTTCATTTGGTTAAAAAAAAATTTGCTGTAATTTAATTAGCAGAGAAGATATGGCCTCTCAAAGACAGGAAGTGACACAACCACAGTTTTGAGAAGAACGCTTTTAAAGTTTCAGCTTTCAGTCAAAATTATTGATGATGTCTCGATTCAAAGCCAGTTTTGAGGCATTTACTCTTCTCCAACAGGATTGTAATTTGGAAAAGCAATAGCACAGAGGCTAAACTTTTCAAAAATACTAAAAACGTAAAATCGATAAAATTGACCCCATGTTGCCTTTTAACGATTTTCTCAAATCAGGGGGTGCCGAAATGTGCCTCATCTTGTCGGGCGGCTACACATATTAATTATATTAAAGAAATGTTAATGATAGTAGAAAAATATTAATGATATTACACCTAAGATATGAAACAACAGTGTTGTTCGTGACATCTCATGTGATCGATCTTGAGGCTGGGGAAAGAATGGGGTCAGCTGGATTTATAGGGATCGGAGAAGTACAGAGAGAGGAAGTGGGGGAAAAACCCCATTTCGTGACACTGATAGGCTTCATTTATGACATGCTTGATGAACACGTGTGTCAGCCGTTAGGAAAGCCAGTTATTGTTGATCTAGTTCTAATGTGAGCGTGATGTCATTGTCATTTCAAGATCCCCAACTCAAGAATGCCACTTTAAATCCCTTCCTGAAGAGATACAAGAATTTCATGACACAATTTTTGGCTGGTTTTCAATGACCTTGATTGTGGACAGGTGGTGTTATATTTCCTTTCAATAATTTTCTGTGCGTGTGTGTGTGTGTCTCTCTCTCTGACATTGTCTCTCTCTCTCTGTCATTGTCTCTCTCTCTCTTTGCCCCCCCCCTCTCTCTCTCTCTCTCTCTCTCTCTCTCTCTCTGTGTGTCTCTCTCTCTGTCATTATCTCTCTTTCTCTCTCCCTCTCTCTCTCTCTGTCTCTGTCTCTCACTGTCATTGTCTCTCTCTATCTCTCACTCACTCTCTCTGTCTCTGTCTCTCTCTCTGTCATTGTCTCTCTCCCTCTCTCACCTCTCTCTCTCCTCTCTCTCCTCTCTATCTCTCCTCTCTCTATCTCTCTATCTCTCTCGCTTTCACTCATCCTGTCTCACCCACTTTCTCGCTCTCTCTGTCTTTTTTTTTCCTCCCTCTTTCTCTCTCTCTCAGTGAAACATGAATAACTAACCGCCACTCATGAAGATAACGCTATATTTGGAGACAAACATAAAATACCAGGGATTCATTTTTACAAGAAATACAAGTAATCTAAAAAAAAAAGGAAATAACCGACTTTTTGATTTGAAAGAGGATATTCATGTGTTTGCTGATGATAGGTTGAATGCTGACGGGTCAACCGTTTTCTAAGTTTTCTTTTCTTCAGAATAATTTCCCAGAAAATTCTAGATGACATCCGTAATGCCTGTTTTTGTCTCACGGCGATGATATGTAATAATGACATCCTGGGCTTTCTAATGAAATTGACATTTGTACTGTTGAATGCCCGGGGAAAGAAAGACTAGCATCAATTAAATAGAAGAAACAATGCCAGTCTTTCAGTGTGCACTGAGTTCTCTCTGAAAATTATTGCTTCTGCACCAACACAACCCGTTCTCCTTTTTAAACGACGTTGTACCGCGATTTCTTTTCCATTGTTTCATGGAACGCATGAAATTTGAAAAACATTAATTAATGTGACATAATTTGTTGAGTAAAGCCGTCGTGACCACGAAATGCATTTAAATGTTTCTTTAACTTTATTATACTGTAAGTTTTCCCATTTCCTTCTTTCCGCTGGCATGCTGTGTCCCATTGCCATTGCCTACCATGGCATACGCCCCTGGGACCAGCATACTTCAAACCTGTTACAGAATCCAAAAACTTCTTTTCTCTTTGAGATTCAGAACTCGACGAGAAAACTGCTAAATTCGGTTTCCCTCTCACAAATGTTTTAACAATTTCGATTACAGCTCTAGATATCAAGTTCCGATCTTGTCCAGAGGAGATCATTGACCCTCTTGTCACACGACACGTTCAAGTTCTGAATCTCGAATCTCGCAGGACATGCCGGTTGGGCTGTCTGTAGACGTCATGGATCTAGGCCTGTCCATCACTGGATAAGACGCCAGGCTTTAGATCGTTGGAGGGGATTTTAATTAAGGAAGAAATTAAAAAAGCTTGTTGAGCTCGCCTGCCACCCTCTCTCCGCCCCTCGGTGCTCGTAGGACATGTGCACTCGCTGAGAGACATTCTAAAAAAAGGCGTTTGAACAGCATGAACCAGGTCGGTTTGGTCAAGCATCTCAAATTGTTCTGATTTAGCTCAGATTTCTCATCTTTATGACTGCAGGAAAATGTTCTGGTTTGTTTTGTTAGGCTTGCACATTTTTTTTTCATCAGTATGACGTTGTATCATAAGTGAGACTTGGGCTGATGAAATCTTAACATGTACGAAAACGAATTATTTCTCTGTTATGGTTGTTATAACATGTACAGATAAAATAACGTAATGAAACAGTTTTCAGAATGAGATCTCTTTAAACAATGATTTGTCCATGTCTTGAAACTGGATTTCCTAGTCCAGTTCTGTTGACCTAGAAATTACCATAAGGCCACGGACAGTGAGTGGTGTTGTGTAACGACCTCACGCAAGAAGCTCATTGTACAGTTTCGAGAAGGTCTGAATGTCTCGTTATTAATGGTCTGGTGAAGGAAGGAGAGATGGATAATTTTGAATAATTAGATTTACACCTAATTGAGACCAGAATTCATGAAACAGAAAAAGAAAGAAAGAAAGTGGGGGGGGGGGGGGCACAGCAAGTAATAAACTAGAATTTCGTCGGGTATTTTACATATTGTTGTATGTGCATTTTTGCCTTTTTGAGAAAATGGGGATTGAAGGTTTGAAGAGTTGTGCAAAAGGTTTTGTTCAATATGCTTCAAAGTCGAAATTTGCTTTAAAATGCCCATGAAATATTCACCCATAATTATGACAATTATACATAGTAAAATTAGGAGTGAGAGAAACACTTTCATGACAAAATCACAAAATCGGCAAAATGTCGCATAGAACAATATGGCAAATACCCGTCAATTTATTCTATCCAAAATCAGGATGTTGGAAACCTCAATTTTATTAATACCATTGTCGTGTGACGTGAGTGAAGAACTAAACTGTCGTTGAAAGTCGTGCCATGCCACTGAAATCTCAAAGTCTGTTCCCATGAAGAGTGTTTTATATTGCTCGTGTTTTGACGTACGTGGTTTTTCTTCGAAAAGTATTATATCTCAAAAATACCCTTATGTAGGAACACCTACAATAAAAATGGGAGCGACTTTTGTAAAACATGGGCGTGTTCATAGAGTGAAAAAGATGAGCAAATCCCCCCCCCCCCCCAAAACACACTTCACTGGAACAGGCTTTTGGACTGTTTGTGCTCAGTGGTTAGAAAACTCGACTGTTCATACAAAGATCCAGTGATATCATTGAATAAATACATTTTTTTTTTTTTCAAAAATTGTACAAGTGTCAATGAAAAACTAGACTACGATATCAGAAGTCTTTATACAAACAGAAAGTCGTAATGCATTGATATCCTACGCCCAGGGAAAGAAATGAAGAAAATAATTGTTCAAAGATTATGAATTATTGATCGCGATTTGCATTTTTGAGACTAACAGTTCAGAAAACGTTATGAATTCTTATTGAGAATTTGGCTGGAACTGGTGTATAAGCAATGGATTTTGCCCCTCACTAAATAAAATTAGCCATCATTTCCCGGGAAAACTCTGAGGATACTGGAAAAAAAAAAAAGACAGACACTTCTAAGTGTACTGGTCTTATGTCAAGTAGCACTGTCACTGATTTGTATATTATTATTCATTTACTGAAACACACTCATTCCTCATTTTTTTTTCCTAAGCCTGTTTAGGAGGTCTTTTTGCGTATGGCTGATGTTTTTAAGTAGTGATACATTCAGCGAACGGTACTAAACAATCCATTCTTGCCTTTTCCTTTTCTTTCCCATTAAAATCCCAAAGGGGCGAGTATCTGTCTGTACTATATATATTTGTGGACTTGAGATTTTTCGTTGCAAAAGGCTTCTGAACCACTCCACACTCAGACTTCAAATTTTATATGGTGCATCAGAATGGATGTAAGGGTGCACAGTTTTTAATAGAAGTCTCAAATCGGTGTTGTTTTTTTTATTGGAAATTTATTGTTTCGCCATCATTTACATCTATTTCGAGTCATGGTTCCCCATTTTAAGGTTTCGTTATCACTTCCTGCGATGTGTTCACTATCAAACACACTAACCCGTGTGCAAATCATGCTGTTGTACGGGATGCGCAGGGTGTCAACTCACAAAGAACAGAGCAGTAAGACCTATTTAAAACAAACAAAAATAAAATAAACAAATAGTAACA